>JANPWX010000022.1:5677048-5790771 GCA_024734555.1 Trochalopteron elliotii | reverse complement strand
CCCCCCCATTTTCAGCCTACTTGTAAAAATGTATGAGTATTAGTCTAATGACAATCCTGCTCCTGGTATTATAATCTTCAAGATCACCCTATATCTTGCAGTGGGATTTTGAAGACACTGCAGTAGGGACTGGATTCCCTGTGTTTCTTACTTCTGCAATTCCTGTAAGACCCTTCCCATCAATTTCAAAAATTCTCTGTAAACTGCATGCCAATGGCTCTGTATCCTGTTACCTGCTACATCACTGCACTAATTTATTCTAGCATTTTAAGCTGGTTAGATACCATAAAGGGAGATGTGTGGGAAACAGGCTTGATGAAAGGTTTTAATGCTTCCATGGATCTGTTCTGAGCAGATTCAGAAATACATCATTCCTCCTTTTTCAATTTAAAAAAAAAATCCTCAAAATTAGAACTGTTTTATGCACAGTAATTTAAAATATTGCATGCAGTTAGGGGCTTGATCAAATGTGGTATTACTGCATGACATCCAAACAGACAAGAGAGTATTATAAATCTGGAGTGGCCTAATATAGTGTCATTTTAAGATGGCAAGATGAGAGCATAATGGCTTTGGGCTATACCAGATGGTGAATTTAGGCACTGAAAGGTACTCCACAGCTCCTGGAATAAAATGCATCACCCTGAAAGAAGCAAAGACCATTTACTCCTTTTCAAAAATATTATTTCAAAGATACAGATTGACATCATCATGTACCTGTGAGTTACTTCTTACCAAAGCTGCATAATGCTTACTAGAAATGCCATACAGTTCACTATCAGTCAAATTAATCATTAATTCAAGGCAGCTAATTTGGTTCTAAATGCACTATTTAGAATGAATGCTGAATATTACAAACTGTAATTAAGTAGCCACCTGCTGCACCTTTATGACATTATGTTTGGTATATTGCTGCAATAATCTAAACTGTAAGAGTTTAGTTCCAGATAATATTTTGCTAATAACCTACCATGTAAACAAATACAATCAATTATGGCAAGAGCTAATTGCAGTGTTGAATCATTTTCTTACAACACTTAAATAAGTAATCAGATTGATCCAGAAAGATTTTGAACTTTACTTGTATTTAAATGAAGGTGTGTCCTGAACCGTAATAGGTGCAATGACAAAGATAAGATTAGGGAGGTGCCAGCTTTCTGATGGTTTTATGTAAGTTTTAAGGTACTTTTGTAACAAGGAAATACTTTTGTTGCCCAGTGCTCTGTGAAGAACAGGCATTTCCCAGGCAGAAATCTCTGTCTATCTCCACTTACAGGGCCTGTCATTTTAGGGATGTTTCCTCTATTTGCCAATCAGAAACGATAATTGAAAAAAGAAGAATGGTACATTTTGCCACCACTGGGGTGTGCCACTTAAAAGGGTTATGATTTCTGCCCAGCAATTCTTTCTCCTGCGGCTTCACCCTGGACCAGTGCCCTTTCCATTGACATGGAAATGAAGGTGTGCCTTCAACTGTGATAGGTGCAATGACAAAGTTATGATTAAGGGGGGTGCCAGCTTTTTGCTGGTTTTATATAAGTTTTAAGGTACCTTTGTAACAAGGAAAGACTTTTTTTTTTGCCCAATGCTCTGTAAAGAACAGGCATTTCCCAGGCAGGAATCTCTGTCTATCTCAACTTATGGGGCCTTACCTTTTTAGGGATGTTTCCTCTATTTGCCAATCAGAAACAATAATCGAAAAAAAGAAGAATGGTACATTTTGCTACCACTGGTGTGTGCCACTTAAAAGGGTTATGATTTCTGCCCAGTAATTCCTTCTCCTGCAGCTTCACCCCGGACCAGTGCCCTTTCCATTCACATGGAACTTTTTGTATGTGAAAATCAAACCTCTTGACAAAATGCTGAAATCAGTCATCACTCTCTTATTCTAAGAGTGAGGAAACAATGAAGAAGTGCCATTTCTTGGCCAGTGCTACACAAACATAGCAGTCAAAGACCAGAGGAGAGTCTGTGTGCATATTGGTGATGTTCATCGCTCCTGAAGCTTGCCATTTGGATAGTCCTCTGCTTTTGGCTGAGTAATTAGTCTCTTTGTCTTAGCAGGAAATCTCCAACATTTGCAGACCAGATCATCCTACCTCCCTTGCACTCCTATTTTGTAAGAGTATATTCCCCCAAGAGCATATCTCTTCCTTCCTTCACTGGTGAGGTGAAGACAAGAGAGGAACCTATCTGAGATACCCAAGTTTTAGTGGATAAGTTTTAAAAATGAGTTGAATCCCATAACTAGTGCACTTCATAACCCACTGAAGCATGTTTAGACTGGAGAAGGCACACCTAAGTGCGCCCTTACAATATTTTTGAGGAGATTATGTAGAAGAGGCAGTCAATCTCCATACTGACTTGCATGATGTAATAATGAAAGGCAATTATCATAATCTGAAATAGGGAAGTGTCTGACAGGATAAAAAGAAAAATGTTTCCCCTCTGAGAACAGCCATGCAGTGTAAGAAATTGCTGAGAGAACCCTTAAGATCTCTGAGCCTGGAGATTTTGATGTCAAGACAGATCAAGGCCCTTACTGCCTAGTCTGAAGACAGAGCTGCCCCTATTTTGAGTAGGGGATTGAATGGTGACTCCCCAGAGTCCCTTCAGGTCTAAGGGAGTAGTGAAGTGAGGCTGTGTTGTCTTTCATGCTGAAACATCACACGAGAGGTATTATACCCATGTATCAGGAGCAGACTGTGAAGGTAATGCAGGATCTAGACAAGATGTAACACAGGGGGTTGTATCAGATGTTGGTAAGGCACCAGGGTCAAGTTTAGGTTCATGTGGCACCTCCAGGAACAGAGTTTTTGGAAGCATGTCTGTTCTTATGAGAACTTGACATGGCACAGCTGTCGTGGCTCTTGCCTTGGTGTGTGGGGAAAATGTAAGAAGTAAAATCTGTTTTGGAATATAACGAGAATGAAATTTAAAAAAAATCACAGAAAAAAGATAGTATGCACAGGTACATGGAAGCATAACTTAGACTCAAAGAATGGCTGATTGATGAGTATATAAATTATATTAATGGACTACACTACATTAGCTTTAAAATAAAATATTTCCTCTGAAGACAGTTATTAAGTGAGATTTTTTTTTAAGACTTGATTTGAAATCAATATTTGCAATCAAGAATGAAAATTAAATTATACAGTAGGTGGAAAACTAAAAGATGTTTCAGTAACAGAGGCCAGTCAGGGAAATGTCACACAGGCAAATGGTTGAGCTTGCTGGAAATAGGTCATATAGACTTGTATAAAGAGAATATAAATGATAGGTCACTCAAATTCTGTGCAATTTGAGAAATATTTAGTCTGTGCCCTAAATTCTGCAGAGTTACAATCTGGAGCACTCTTGGCCTTTGCCTTGGGGAATGATACAATGCAAAGTTTGTGCACAGATTTCCCACTGGCTATTAGAGCAGACTCACACAATAAAAAAGAGCCAAGTCAAGGTTAGATTTTGATTTCTCAATGCATTGCTAGCATATTTTCTATTGCAAGTAAATTGCACAAAAATGGCTATAAATAGAACAACTCAGTATACAGACAAACGAGCAAGTGCTTTTAACTATTGAAGGTCATATAATTATGTCCTTTTGCTGAGCAATAAATGACAAGAATGCTATGAAGTGATTAGTGAGCAAGACTAGAAGACACTGGCACTAATCTTCTGTATTGCTTTCAGCAAATAGAATTACTTACACATACACATTCAAAGCCATGCGCTTATGTGTCTTTTAACATGTGCTTTTATCCTCTGTGCAATTCTTTCTCATCTGAGAAATATAGTGATAATACTTCTCTACCTCATAGGCATTTACTGGAATGTTCAACATTAAAAACATGAGGTCATAGAAGTAGTTGAGGGAAAAAGCTGTAAGAAGGAGAGCAACTTAGTAATTTGTTAAAAAAACTATGCTTCCTCCCAGTAATTTTACTTAAAAATATGAAACCCTCCCCCACCTTCATTAACCCCACCTTAAATGATACCGTTTGCCCCTATACTAATTGAAATATTAATGTGGCATGTGCAGAAACAGACATGGTCTTTTTTGTCGTCAGATTTAGATATGAAAACAAGGAAGTTTTTATGTTTCAAATTTTTCCCTTTAGCTTTCCTGGAAGTTTCCCTTGCTCAGTACTGCCTTCAGGAACTGCTGACACAACAGCCTCAGGGAGCAAGGCCCAAACCAAAATAAACCTGAAAGTGCCCCACCTGAAAGGATCTTGACTTTACCATTTTTCCCTTTCAGTCCTGATCAGGCTGATGCCATTGTTAGCACTTCAAATGATACCTCAATAATCAAAACATAATGGGGATATTACAATGCCTACAGACTTCAAAGCTTTTTCATCCAATGGAATAAAGGAGGCTACTTAACCTATATTTAGAACTTATTTTTCTCTCTTCTGTGCTCTTTGCAAGGTATTGGAAGTTCCTCCTCCAGCTCCTGTGATGCCATGACCCCCTGTTTCCAGGTCAGGCCTGTGACCAAAGTTAATTGCATCCTTCTTGCATGGGAGGAACCATATTAAGTTGTTGATGTTTCATTTTACTATTTTGAAATCAAAAGACCTCTGCAATCCATGGAATGCATAGGCAAGCTATAAAAGTATGATGTGCAACAGTGTATATAATCAGAAATCCTGAACACACTGTTGGACTAGCACCAACTTTATTAAATACAGGGTTCTTGGTTCAGTTGCAAAACAACTGCAATTCAAATGCAAAATTATCATGTTCTAAATATCTAAGGCTTTTATGCACATCTTATAGCTTCGAATCAACAGTGGGTGCCCTTCAGGAGGTAATTTAGTCCAACCTGCCGCTTGAAGTAGTACCACTGTCAGGTGGTACCACATTGTTGGTGTCAAGTCAACCATAGATTTGTTTTAGCTGGGTCTTGAAAAGTCCAAGATAGTGTCTCCATTTGAATACACCCAGACTGATTTGGTTTTTATGCTGGGCAGCAGGTAGAATGCTGTATAAGAAACGACCTCTGTTGCATTGGCTAGGTGAGAGCCAAACCCAGTAGCAAGAGCTTCTCACTATTTCCTGCAGAGGTCATTTTACTCAAAGAGGAGTGGAGGTTTGGTAGTTAGTGATAATTATTGTGAAAGTGATATGCCACTAGAGATTGTCAAGTATAGTCTGCCCAATGCTCTTCTAGGCAAAAAAAAACTCAATGGCATTTTGTAGTCAGGATCTGTGCAAGAGGTGCAGCTGTCTCCAGGTAACCTGCTTATTGCAGCTATTGCTCTCTGGTAAATACTGTTAAAAGCTCTTTTTCCACTGGAGAACAGTATAAATAAATGATTATCACCATCCCCAAAGCTGTACTAATTGCCATTAAGTGGGCTCAGAGGGAAACAGCTTACTATTATCATTTAGACAGCCCACTAGAAACTACGCAGTTCCCAGTTTCTGAGAATGTGCACTTTTGGATGAATGGACAAGCAGTGCTGTCTTCTAATGCCTTATGGTGGAGGGGGCTGAATTACTGAATTGTGTGTTTCTCTGTGAAGGAAAAATGTCATTTATAATGTAGGTGTGTCACATGTAAAACTTTCAGTAGGTTTCTTCAAACTCTTAATTTTTGTCTTGCTGAATGCTTCTCTTGTTCCTAATGACTTTCATCTTCCTTCACAAATTCCACAAAAATTGGGCAGGAGAGATTTCTTCCAGTCAGAAATTGCATGTTCCTTAACACGTTGCCTTCCATAACAAAGACAAAATTTATCTTAAAGGTGATATGGAAAAATTATATAGCCCCAGCAGTGGATCCTCTCTGTACAGAGAGTGAGTAAAACTGTCTCTGCTGCTTTCCCAGCCACTGCCATTTGGTTGTGAGCTGCAAAGGAAACTTCTCAAATTTGCTCTCCATACCTGAAGCCTTCAGGTTGTGCCAATTTTCTGAATCGCTACCAAACATTGTGATGATTTTTTTGGTCTCATTCCTAATATAAAAAGGAGTCAAAACCAAGAATGCCATCTTCGGGACAAAAGAAGGGCTGCTATCATATATCTATAATCTTTCCCCACAGCTGGCCTGTGCCTGATTAGTACCACTAAACTAAGGCTGTAAGACTAGAAGTAATTTCACAGAATCACAAAACTGTTAGGATTTGAAGGGACCTCTGGAGATCCAGTCCAAACCCCCTGCCAAGGCAGGGTTACCTGGAGCAGGTAACACTGGAATGTGTCCAGGTGGGTTTTTCAGTTTTGAATATCTCCAGAGAGGGAGACTCTACACCTCCCAGGGCAGCCTGTTTCAGTGCTCTGCCACCCTCAATGTAAAGTGAAAGGAGGTGAATTTTTTAAAATTTTAATTTATAGCCATTGCTCCTCGTCCTTTTGCTGGACATCACTGAAAACAATCTGGCACCATCCTCTTGACACCCACCTTTGAGGTATATATATGCATTGATGAGTTTCCTCTCAGTCTTCTCCAGACTAAACAGGCCCAGGTCCCACAGTCTCTCCTCATAAGAGAGAAGCTCCAGACCCCTCATCACCCTCGTGGCCTCTGCCAGACCCTCCCCAGTAGCTCCTTGTCTTCCTTGTATGGAGGAGCCCAGAAGTGGCCTGGCCAGGGCTGAGCAGAGGGGAAGGACCTCCTGCCTTGACCTGCTGGCCACACTCTTCCTGAGGCACCCCAGGATACCACTGGCCCTCCTGGCCACAAGAATACACTGCCAGCTGATGACTAACTTGTCATCCAAGACTCCCAGGCCCTTCTCCACAGAGCTGCTCTGGGGTAGGTCAGCCCCCAGCCTGTGCTGGTACTTGGGGTTGTTCCTCTCCTGATGTAGTACCAAACACCTGCCCTTGTTGAACCTCATTGAGTTTCCTTCTGCCCAATCCTCCACTGTGTGAAAGTCCTGCTGAATGTCAGCACAGCCTTCAGGTGTATCAGCCATTACCTCAGTTTCATTTCATCAGCAAATCTGCTGAGGGTGCATTCTATACCTTCCCCAGGTTGTTGATAAACAAGCTCAATAAGGCTGGACCTGGTGTTGATCCCTGAGGAACACCACAGACCTCCAAGTGGATTCTGCTTTGCTGATCATCACACTCTGAGCTCTGCCATTCAGCCAGTTCTTGATCCACCTCACTGCCCCTTCATCTGACCCACATTTCCTGAGCTTACCTAGAAGGATGTTATGAGACACTGTCAAAAGCTTTGCTCAAGTCGAAGGAGACAACATCTACTGCTCCCCCATTGTCTATCCATCTTGCCTGGTCATCATAGAAGGCCATCAGATTGGTCAAGCATGATTTCTCCTCGGTGAATCCATGCTGACTACTCCTGGTGACCTTCTCTTCATCTCTATGCTTGTTGGCGACTCGCAGAATATCCTGTCTCATCTCGTTTCCAGGGATGGCAATGAGACTGACTGCTCAGTGTTTTCTCCAGGTCCTCCACCTTGCCTTCTTTGAAGATGGGGATAACATTGCTCAGCTTATCCATTAAATATTCTTTGTTGCTTTTTTACTTTTTGAAATGGCTATATCCAGGAATAGGTATTTCTCATTTCCTATTAGAAAAAACTGTAATGCTCACTCTGTTTTCCCATGACACTCATTCCTCTGTGTAAAATTAATTCAGTGTTTTGAATTCAAACAACACTTCATTTTTAATTGACCCGTGAAAGTTAGAAAATGAGAAATTTGATGATATGAAAATGAGGTTTACCTCCTTCACAAAAATACTTCTAAGCCTCAGAAATCAATCCTTCAGAGTTTTCCATTAACATTGCATTTTATGGCACAGACAGGTAAAACTTGAATGAGGCTGCAGTTTCAACCAGATTTCTGAGAAATATAAATAGCATTAATTTTCTACTTGCTTTCTACAAGCAAGTCAGTGAAGTATATCCTGTGATTGCAATAAAAGTAAAGCCACCTAGGCTTATTCAGTTGTTTTGTTTGGGATTTTTGTTGGTCAGAATTTATGGTGATGCCAGAATCTCAGTCTTTATTTTTTTAAAACAGGCAATTGCTGTCTAGAAAGGAACATTTTGTCTCTCTGGAGATGCATTTTTGTTGAACTCATTCAAACTGAGAGTTGTCCTTGAAAAAGGCTATTTGAGTTTAGCTCCTTTTTCTCCTGCCCATACAGTGGAAAAACTCTTTTTTTCTTTTACTCAGATTTTTTTTTAACCTTGTTGTCCTGTTGTTGAAAGTAAATTTTACTTAAATATCCATAACTGAAGTGATGAGTACCTAGTTATGTGTGTGTAGACATGGCATCCAAGGAAGCAAGAGGAGAGCAGGTTCTTTATTGCCCATGTGCCACATTTACGAGATGCTATGGAGACCCTTTGTCTCCAAAGGGAACAAGCTCTTTCTTGAGAGATTGCCTTGAAGCAGTTTTGCCTGTGGGACACATGCTGGTGCTCAAGTCCATGCATGACAGAAACATGTAGTTTTCTGTGGAAACCTTCTGTGGAAAAACTGCTAAAGGGCAGGCACCATTTCTACCGTATCTCTCCTTGCTGCAATGCCATGCAGGCATTTCCCATCTGAGAAGGGAAAGGCATGAAGCCTACATGAGCACTGAATAGGGAACTGGCTATTTGTGCAAACTGGCACTTGGGAACATGGCTGTGCCCAGCACAGGGAATCACCAGCCCTGTGGATGGAGACAGCTGCACCCAGAGCAGAGACCAGCAGGGTTTAGCGTAGCTGCTGGATGCTGGATATGGATGCTGGACCTCAGCCCTCGAGAAGCCCATGGGAAAGCAGCTGGGCCTGGGCTAGCGCCAGCACAGAGGGACTGCATGGAGACAGACCATCCAAAATTCCTGCTTAGGAGCTTTCAGGGTCCTGTTTTCTCTTGGTGACATGCTGGCCTGGAAATAAGCAACAGCAGGAGGGTCAAGTGCCCCTCACCCGCTTCTGGGTGTGCTCAAAAGCCTGGAGCAATAGCTGCCATTGCGCATGCTCCACTGAATAGCCATGGGAACTCTGGAAACCTCCCTCTTGGCCCAGCAGCCCCAGCAAACGCTCTTTGCATTTTAGCTGATTTCAGACGGTGGTGGCTTCTCTGTGGCAGTGGGTGCCCGAGGTGTCTTTGGCCACAGCTGACTGACGGCCCACAGCAGGAGTGCTCTGTGGGCCTGGCACGGCCTGGGTGTCCTGGCTGACCACAGGCACTGCCATGGGCTGGCACACGGAGCGTGGGAGAGGGACAGGCCCTGGGCCCTGCTGGATGGAGGCGGCTGGAGGCCTGGTGGCACTCACTGCTCCTGCTCCAGACAGCTACACTGGATCAAGGCCTGTGCACTCCCTCCTGTGTCCAAAGACATGAGCCCCCTGGCTCCAGCGGTCGATCACATCCACACTGTCTCCTGTGTCCTCAGTACTGTGTCCTGAGCCAGCATTGCCTTTTCCCTCCAGCCACGTGTACTTCTTGGAGTTGTGTTCTGAATAATCTACATGCTTATTTGACAAAACTTCTTTTTCCTAAAGAAACCAAAACAAAGAGAAAAACCACTTGCAATTGCACAACTTATTTCCAAAAGTATTTATTCTGTATTATTATTTGTTTTCCAGCCAAAACACAGAAATGTCTTCCCAAGCTGCTGCTGTCTTCCAGTTTAACACCTGGTCTCTTCAGCCATATCTTTTAACAAAATCTTTTAATTTAATCTTTTGGTTAACTCTTAGGTAAGAAGAAACTCTGCCTTGATAAGAAGCATGTTTCTGTGTAGTTAGCCACCTGCAACCATCTGTAAACTCTCTGATGGTGAAAATGAGGAAGACTGATCAGACACATCTCAAGACTACAAAACAGGCTGAAAGCTGTTTGGTGCCTGCCTATTAAAATCAGGCTTAAACGGATGTGATTGCAAACTGAGCTGTGTGGCCTTTGCAATGTTTCAAAGCATCCCTTGGATGCTTACTGGACCTCAAAGTAGAAAACAAAAATGGTGTTCATATTATGGCCAGGGAATGGATGATACCATAGGCAGTAGCTTAAAAAGTTAAATACTTACTTCGTAACAGTTTTGAGGAAAAGCTTGGCAGTTGTCAGCAAGTGAAAATGGATCACCCAAAAGTATTTAAAATTCATTCCAAATTTATAGTAAAGTTCTGGAAAGATTGTTGGATTGGGACTTTATACTGATTTGTATGGTCGGAGCATTTAGATATTCTGGAAAGAAATTTTCCCTAGGACATTGAGTAGATAATTTTTTCGTTGCTAACTCAATATTTGCAAGAATGAATAAAAATTTTGGAAAATTTCAGAGAAAGTGCTGAAGTTCTGTGGGTTGCTGGAGGCAGCTGGAGGCCAGGTAGACAACCAAGGCACCTGTGGTGGCACTGGATGCCTGTTTTAGGCAGCTGAAATGAGCCTCAAGTCAATCCAGCCAGCGGAGCCTGATGTTCCATCTCACCATAAAGCAGACTCTTATTCACTGGTCAGTTACATAGCAGCACAGACTTTACAAACTGTACCAGGTAGATATCTGCTGAACATCAAGGGATTTATACATCCAGAGCACAGCTAGACACCCGTTACTCAATTATCTCTATCTTATGTCAAGACATCCTTTCCAAATGACAAATTGCAATGATATAATTAGATGGTATAAAGAATGAGTGTGTTTTAACTTTAAAAGAATCTTTAATTTTTTCCTGAATCAAATTAGTTAAATGTAATACAAGTAAATGGATTGCTTATGGCAACTCAGATGTTAATTTTAGGTTACAAAATAGTAGATTTTTACTTCCATTAATAGAAATACTTTCTTTTTTTCAATCTTTTATTTCAGTAGTATAATGTTAGTCAAACATTTTGTTTCTTATCCTTTTCATTCATATCCAAATAGGCTGGATAGCTCTAGGCATTGGCATACTAAGGTAGCTTATTTCTAAAACAGCCTTGCTGATGAGTAGTTTGCACATATATTATACATGTACTTGGAAGGAATGTTGGAACTGATGGATGAACTGGCACCTTGGAGAATTGTGTGTCTTTCAGCAGGAAGGTCAATAAACATCTCATGCATGCCACATGCATGTTCTTGTGGATAACGTGACACTGGGGTTTTTTTCAAGAATGTTGATTTTTTTTGGAAAGAGGAAAACAGGATGTGTACGTAGTGTGCTCACTGTGGATCAGAGAGAAATCTACCAGCAAAGTAAATTTATTTCCTCCATAATCAGTTTTTCTTCAGTAATAATACAGGTTACTGAGAGATGACAAATTTATCTAGCTTCATTTTACACATGTGCATACAAAAAATCTGCCTAGCTTTTACTGGAATGCAACTGGAGCACCAGTAACTGCTGCAGTTGCTTACATATTTCCATTCCGTATTTCTTTTTTCATGGGGGGAACAATTATTTCTTCTCAAAAACATTCATCTTTCTATTTTCAAATGCCTTGAATTTGGACTTTCAAACAAGCAAACAAAAGAATTACTCATGTAAGTATTTCTTTTGTGTTGGCTGAGTTTTATGGGAAGAATGAGAATACAACTTCCCAATGTTCACTCATGGGATTTTTTTAGCATATCTGGACAAAAAAAATAAAAAAAGCATGGAATGAGTCAAACATAAGCACCATTGAAGTGGAATATCTTATACTATGACAGTGAAAACTGGATTTGATATCAGTAGTTATAAATTTCTGAAAATCTGCTGCTTGGCAGGCCCAAGGGGCTTTGGCAGTGCAGCACTGAGTGAGCTGGGGAGCTGGCAGGGCAGGTGACTGTCCCTCAACACATGGGTCACCAGGTCATTGGTGACATTGTTCCTGCTGTAGGGGCATTTAGTATCAGAATGTGATCCAAAAACTTTCCTTTTTATATAAGTATTTTTAGACTGACTAATTGAACTCTGGCACACACAAAGGCTCCAGAAACATGGGCCAAAGGCCAAATCCCTCACCAGAATAAGGAACTGATGCTTGCTGGGGCCAGACTAGCACTCTCACTCTGACTAAGGTTTCCTCTCTTCTTTTTTCCTCTCCCACCAGTAAGCTTCCTTCTATCCTCTGACAGATCCATTGTCCCACCTTTTTGCCTGTTGGGATGGGGTTAATCTTACTGTCTTCAGGATGGACTCACTGTACAACATCTGAACAGCTCTCTGACTTGCAGATCTAGAGAATATCTTTTGTAAGCATTGTAGATACTGTAATTGTGGAAGGAGAGCTATGTGCAGCTGGAACAATAGTAAGTTTGAAATAATAATATGGTTTTTTATAGTCTGTTCTCAATTGATTTTATGTAACAAGTATTTGTACAGTAGCTTGTACTGAGGCACTGTGGTGGCTATAATTCTGGCAACCTCATTCCTAAAGGTGCCCTCTTCATTTCAGTGATCCCTGTAGAGGAGAATTGAGATGGCAATCTTTATCTTGGCTTGAAGTGTCCACTGGGGTTTTTTCTTCAAACCCACTCTATGCTTTCTATCTTTGTGCTCTCAAAATGAATTTCTAGGGCAAATCCCACTGCTTTCATCTAGTGCTACTTCGGTGAAGCTGAACAGGAAGCTTTTGGAACTGCGAAAAATCCATAATTTAAATGGGAATGTATATGACACACTGAAATGACACCTAGAAGAAGTACAGTCCTGCAAGAGTGATATTAGAGCAAGCTGTCTACAGTCAAGCACAGACTGAAGCCCTCAGAAGGAAGGGACCCAAAGAGTTGTCCCAAAAAATAGCTGAATACAGAGCAACTAGGAATCCAGCAGGTACCATGAGTGGAAGATATTTGACATCATGAGAGGACGCAACCTTAAAGTTAAAAACAGAGTGATGCTTCACTTTGCATCTGATTCTTCAGCTCTTTGCCAGGAAGGTGTTACAGAATTACAGAACCACAGAACGTTAAATTTGCTTTCCTCTTCCTAGTGAAACGTTGTAATTTTTAATGTTTTAAGGTGTTGTTTTAAAAAACCCCAAACCCTCAAGGTCTGTCTATATTCTCTGACTCATATTCTCCATAAGCAGCAAAAACAGGCAGATATTGAAGCGGTAACTGAAGAAATCAGGGGGGCCAGAAGGAAGAAGGAATGCCAAATCTCAAGGCATTTCGATGACATTGAAAATTTGTATGTCACTTTTTTTCCTACTAAGTCCATTTCTTTCTTTCTTGATCTTGATCTATTTGTTACTTGATTTTTTGAAAACATGGTAACTAAAGACTTCACCTTCATTGTGACCATATTCATGGTGACAATATTATGATGAAGTTACTGCTTTCAAAGCCTCTTTAAAATTTCCTTACTATAAATGGAGATTGCTAGGCCTATGAAATGAGACTATAACCACATTTAAAAACAGGTCAGCAGACAATATACTTAATTTGGGGGGGGGTGAGGGGGTGATTTTCCAGGGATATCAGTTAGGTCTATTCGAAACAGTCTTCATTTTGGAAGTGTGATTCAGATATGCTTGCAGACACGCTTTTACTTCTTAAAGAGGTGAGATAATGAGGCTTAAAGTGGATTTATCATTGCACAATAGCCAGCATTTCACAATCTGAAATAAAATTACCCAAGGCCCCCACAGTGCACGCTCTACATTGCATGCACCTCCCAGGCAGGTGGTTGAAGTGATTTGAAAGCACGCTGTGATTGCATCAGCCAGGTGAGAGGCTGCTGAAGAGGATCCCCAGCCCTGAGTCAGCAGAGTGTGGTGTGATACTGGCTGTGCTGGCAGTGGTGCAGAACCTCCCTGCCTCAGCTGCAGCCTTGGGAAAGGTTTTGGCTAAGGAAGCTCTCCTGACATCTACTCTGCTGCTGTTTTCACATTTTCACAAAGGATGCAACTGTCTCCCTTTGGGGGAACATTCCCTAGGATGCCCTGAGAATGATAAGGCAGGTGGTTTTGCCCAGCATTTATAGGGATCATACAATATGAACATGGGAAGTTGGGGAAAATTGAAATGGGTATGTCCTTGTTCCAAACACGTGCATTAAGGCACATGTCACATCAGCTGATGTGACAAATGAATGCTCTGAAAAGACTAAAGACCTTAGAAATTAAAGTATCGGAGACTGTACAAATGCTATACTCATCAAGGAGGATTGTAGCATGACACAGCCTTTGTGTTTTGCAAAGCAGTTTTTTCTGAATTGCTTAGCACATCTGCTTGGTGGATTATAGGATAAACAGGCAAGGGAGAAGTAGCCATAATTTTTACTCATGAGACCACAAGGGATTGAAACTAACTACTCTCAGAGTAGTGTGAAGAAAACTGTAATCCTCAGTTCTGTACCCTTTACTGCCCTGAATGGGAGTATCCACGTCAGCATGGTTGATCCTTTTACAGCAGTGAAAGGGTATCCAGCATCAGAGAGCAAAATTCTCCATCTAGCAAGTCTGGTGTAGTACATGCTGATGGAAAGAAGACAGCTGCTGTATGCTCATTGCTCCAAGGGGAATGCAATCTATGAAGGAAGAATGTGCATCTGGGGATCTCAGCATTTCAAAAGGCACAATAGTCAAGAACTCTGAATGGTACCCTCTTAGAAAAAACATAATACCTTCTCACTGACTCATCATTCTTTTCATTCTCTCATTCTGTCTCACAGGATGAGGACATCTTGCCTAGATAGTATGACTTACATAAATGAATGTGTGTGAAAATTCAACTCTCTTAGAAATTTCATTTCTTCAGAACCCCAAGCAGCTGTTCACACTAATAATGAGTTATTGAACACTTCTTTCTTTTGTTAAGCTTTTTACTGGTTTTACTAGATGTTCTGCAATGGCTTAGACCTCTGACTATGTGAGGTAGCAAAAAAGGTGATGACAGGGCTGGATTGTGACTAGAGAAGCCCAGTCACAATGTCACCAATGTACAGAATGCAATCTTCAACAGGGGCATGAAAGATACTTTGTGAACCAATAGAAAAGCTGAGAAGGAACTGGATGGATACAAAAGCTGACCCTAGCTATATATTCCAGTGCTGCCTACATGGGGAGATGTCATCACACAGCATTAAAAACTTAGATAATTCCTTAAAACCACAAAGACTACAACTGCTCATTTTCTGCATATTTCTCCAGCATCAGTGGAAAATTTATACTGAGGCAAACAAATACCATTTAAACAAAAAATGTTAATACAAATATATATATATATATATATATATATATATATATTTTAGCCACTTAAGTGGTTAGACCACGCTTTAAATGCTGGTTACATCCACCCTATTTTTATATGCTTAAGCTCCTTTGTCTTCTCTGTCCATTCAGAGACCTGCAAATTTTCTGGTACTGGTTTGCATACATTAGTGGTATAATTTGTATCATTTCTGGACTAAGTGCTGAAATTATGTCTTATTACCCCTAATGGGTACACTGCTTTTAATTAAAAATAAGTGCAATGAAAACCACAATAATAAAATAGATTATGGACTAAGTCCCTAGCACCTGACCTTCACACAGTCAGCCGCACAAACATACAGTTGTTCACCTCATCTCCTCCTCTTGTTGCAATGTCCTGAAGACTTGAATTTATGCAATATAACTCTTAAAACAGGTGAACATCTCTTGGTTTGTTTGACTTTTTGGCCACCTCTGGGAAACCCTAGGAAAATATCTAGGAGAGAGCTGCTATTTTCTGAGCAATGAATTTAGCCAATTCCCAGATGTGACATGAAAATGGGAAGGACTGTGGGCCCTTATAGTGGAAGGCTGGTGGCCAGGGCTGGCTGGTTTGGACAGACCAGTTGGTTGGGCACTATGGAGCAGTTCCCTCTTCTCATTGTGAGAGCTTTGGGAAAGAGAGCAGGAAGAGCTGGTCCAGATTAACCAGCTTGTCAAGCCAGATGTAATTGATTGGTTTGAGGTTTGACAACTCTGTACTAAGTAAATTAGTATTATACCCATTTTAGGATCTAAATGCTCTTAGGAACAATATAGGTGGAGATGTTTCATGATGCTCTAGCGCTTAACTAGTACATATTTTTCACTTTATAAATTTTTAGTATCAACAAACTTATCCCAATTCTTATCCTGCCTTTGTGATTGCTATCACAATGAATCTCACTAAAACTGTCCTCCTTTTTAACAACTCTTAATCTGAAAGAAAAAATTCAAGCCATGCTACATAGTTGGAAGTCCTGATATCACTCTGCAAGTTATTTATATAATTCTGTAGTAATATCTTGCTGTTGTTTTGAGTAGCTCTTCTTTTGCTCTTTAGTGACAGATTTTCATCACTGTCACTATTTTATCGGTGGGGAAGTGGTATAGGGAATATTAGTTAAGACCACATTCCCAGGAAGCTGGTTACAGGGCAATAGAGGGTAAGTTTTTATAGAGTTCTTAATTCACTGGTGCCACCACTTCAGTTATGGCAGAACTTATGGGCTTGATGTTGAATCACAGAATCACAGAATATCCCAAGCTGGAAGGGACTCACAAGGATCATTGAGTTCCACTCCTGGCCCTGCACAGAACCATCCCCAAAGGCCACATCACACACCTGACAGCACTTCCAAACACTTCTTAAACTCTGTCAGGCTTGGTGCTGAGATCACTGCCCTGGGGAGCCTGTTCCAGTGCCCAACCACCCTTTGGGGGAAAACTCATTTTCTAATATCCAACCTAAACCTCTCCTGATACAACTTCAGGCCATTCCCTTGGGTAATGTCACTGGTCACCAAATAGAAGAGATCAGTGCCCCTCATTTTCCCCTCACAAGGAAATTGTAGATGGCAGTGAGGTCTCTCCTCATAACTTTATCAGGCACCAAAGTGCAACTGAGAGGCCTGTAGCTTTCAGGGTCCTCCTTTTCGTCCTTTTAAAATCTGCTTCCTGAAATCTTCCAGTCAACTAGGAACTCTCTGGATTCCCAAGACAGCACAAAAACCATCAAGACAGGTTTTTTGATGACATCATCCAGCTCTTCAAGGATTCTTGGATGAATCCAATCAGGCCCCATAGATTGCTAGGGATCCAGCTGGAGCAGCAGATCTCGCACAGTTTCAGGGTCATCTGGGAGTTGATCATTCTTGCAGTCATGGTCCTCCCAGTCAGGGCTCTGAGACTCCTTTGGTCTGTCACCCACATTGAAGACAGTGGCAGAGTTACAGCAGGAGTGATAGATAACATATGTTGTGCAAGTTAGATCAGAAATTAGCTGCTTTTTGGCTTGAGAAAATTAGGAATTCAAGAAAACTGCTATTGCAAGCCCTGTAAAAAGTACTTCTTGAGCAGAACTTGCAAAAGATGTGTTTGACTCTTACGATGAAACTGTGGTGCTCAAGAAGATGCAATCCAGTCTAAAGCCCCTTTATCTAAACAGCAGTTGTAGCTGTAGTCTTACAAGGTGGACAGCCCTGATGCAAAAAAAAGATACTGTCAGTTCAGGTCACAGAGTATAAAGAAAAGAAGAAAGTCTTGTCTTGGAAACATTTGGTGAACCATTTTGTTTTGCAGCCAGTTGATCAACAGTGTTTCTGATCTGAGTGTTTCTGAATCAGTGTTTCTGACAGAGGATTTCAAAACTTTAACAGTAGCTCTACAGAGATGCTGGAACACGGCATTATGCAGATACCACTTTCTATTTTTAGAGAAGAAAAGGTTTCTTCTTTTCAATATATTCAGAAGGCTCACTTCTGATCATGCTTTTCCTGCAGATCAGAACAAATCCACTAGCACACTTGTCTGCAGTATAGTGGAACTAAAACCTATGCTAAGCAAAATTTAAAAAATGGAACATAATACTAGTGAACTAGAGAGGAGAGGGAAAGAATCAGCAGATGAACTTGGGAGTGATTTCTCCCTAGATGTTTATGAAATCTCATTTTAATCCTGAAAGCTTAGGCTGAGAAACACTGAGAACAGTTTTGTTTGGGCAAACTGATGTTTCCAGAGGTTTTGGTAATTGGTTTCACAGGTTTCATTTAATTGCTCTCTGTCTGGGAAAACAGCCATGAATTTGTGACTGATTGGAAATCCAGATGTAAATTTGAGCCATTTTTTGGAGCTGGACTCCAGTGGGCGTAGTGAACCGTTAAGGGAAAGTACAAAGCGTTCCTGAGGGAACATTTGGCGAGGGAGGAGTGTGGACTGTCCCCCTTTTGGCAAGAAAGACTAGCACTAGCTGTTTAAAAAATTACTTACAAGGAAATGTAGAATTATTTCTGAAGGAGATGTGCCATGTTCCTTTTTATAAAAAAAAAAGCAAAAAAGTTGTGTTTGTCTCAGAAAAGGAAATTAATAAGTGCACATTTATTATAATGTTATTAGTTGCCTTGCTTGATTTCAAGGAGCTATAACCCCTCCAGAAAGAGATGTCCTTTTGGACATTCTGCATGAAGAACTACTTTGACAGCTTCATCTGAACAGAGCACTGAGTACAGCACTGAAGCAAAGAAAGATCAAAAGGTGGCAGCCTGCCTGTTAACAGGTCAGACCTGCTCCTCAATCCTCTTCTACAGCTAAGCATGCTTTTAATGTATTAGGACAAAGGACTCTCAAGTAACAGAATAGAGCCTAGAAAATGAGGATATTATAAAAAATGGCCTTTCTTAAACACAGAAGCCATTTTACTACTTATATTGTGTAATGTCAATTTAGATTGATATATTCTTTTCTTGTCAATTTGTACCTTTTACTTCTAGGAGTTCTTAATCAGTGACCAATTTCTTTGACCTCAAAAGAAAACTGGGCCTCACCACATGCTGATCCTTTAATCAATGGGCAGAGACATGCCCTAGGAGCTCCACGTCTGTTCATATGGACTAATTTAAAAATCATGTGCTGCTGTAACCTTGTAGGAGAAACAGTCTAAAACATTCTTTTCCATGACCACAGACCTAATTTGTCACTCTGGTTGTGCCGGGAGCAATGCTGAGCTTTGACTCTGGCTGTGTGGCTAATGAGCCTCAGGCAGGCTGGGGCAGTGCCCCACCACTCCTAAGGGGAATGAAGAAGACAATCATCTCTCTCAGCACTTCTGTTGCTTCTTGGAGTACGTGAAGCTGCTCCAGGTATGCACTGTCCGCAGCCACACT
The DNA here is from genome assembly GCA_024734555.1 of Trochalopteron elliotii. Taxonomy (NCBI): domain Eukaryota; kingdom Metazoa; phylum Chordata; class Aves; order Passeriformes; family Leiothrichidae; genus Trochalopteron; species Trochalopteron elliotii. The sequence goes on along the minus strand of JANPWX010000022.1, from coordinate 5,771,766 downwards.
TGTGCAATAATTTGGAGCCGTTGAGCCATCAGCTGTAAAACAAAAAATAGAGTTCTATTGAGATACAGTTAGGAATGGTATGACCTCCCTATCAAGCTATCACGCAAGTAAATAGCCTCAGTTGGTGGTAGAAATATTAAAATAAATATTAATTTGCTTAACTTTTGCTGGTCATGTGAAGCCTGTCATCAGAGAACTACAGTTTCCTTGGGTGTTCCCCATGGAGTACAGAGATTGTTGCCCAAATACTGACCAGGCAAAACTTTCTCTCTTATAAGACAATTAACAAGATATAACTCAGAAATTATTTTTGCTTATGTAAAATAGTTTCAGCTATGTTTTGTTCCTGCTTTTGCCTTGACTTATTAGCTAGCAAATCCTCACAGGCTTGTATGAAAGACAAGTTTCCTCACCAAGTACCTCATCATGAGCCAAAGGGTGGATGGATGCACCTCTGAAAGGCTGACATCAAGGAGGAGGTCCCTACTAAAACACAATAATAACAATGATATTTTGCTACTTTGCAAAATGCTGTTACAGTATGGCAAGGATTTATTGCAAGAAAAGGGACAGAGTCGGAAATAGTTGCTGTATTTTTTTAAAGAAAAGGAGTCTTCATTTCTGAGTTAAGCATTGCTGTAGTTGGTAAGAGATCTGAAAACAGATTTCAATAGTAATAGGATTTAATTTATAATTACATATTATTACTGTCAGAGCAGAGAAAATATTATGAATTAAGATCCACTACCAACAAGAGTTGTCATAGGCATTAACCTTTGTAATTGATTTCAGACATCTGTGACTTGGTTATGAAAATGCTAGACTTTTGCAATGCACTTGGAAATAGTAGGCTGGGCATGTGAGTTGATGATTGTATTTTATCCTATCTCTTGTGACCCTTGGCCTATTTAAAGCAAATATCAGATGAGCTTTTGTGCTTTGTTTCATCAGCAAAGAAGACTGGATGTTTTAACAGGTCTTTAATAAGCAGCTTTATGCAGCAACTGTGATGCAGGAGGGTGGATCAAAATTATGTTCAAGGTGGAAGTGTGTTGCCCTCAGTTTCTCTTGAAAATGCAAGTGTTTGAAACCTTGCAGCGCTGTTCTCACGCAGCTTCAAGAAAACAATGTATATTTTTAGAAATTATCTTTTGTTTACACTTTTCTTCTCTGGGAGGAGAAATGTGATGGACGGTGATGTTCACCATCCAGGTCGAAGAGGTGTCAACCTGTGTAGCCAATCTCTTGATCTTTGTACAAAAGTATATAAGTAATGGAGTCAGACAATAAAAGAGGAAGAGAAGCTTTCCCTTGACCAGCTGCATTCCTCGTGTGTCTGTCTCGTTCCTCAGTTTGCTCCAGAAACTGCCACAGAAGTGTATTTCATTTAACTACAGACACAGAAGAGTCCAGCACAGCCACTGAGGATTCCTCTGTGGGCAGTGGACAAGGATTCCAGAAACCCTAAGAAAGCATTTACAAACGAGGTCAGTTTTCCCCTGGTGATTTTTGGTTTTCTCTGTCTGATATAGTGAGTGCACAAATGACTAGGTTATACCTAGACAATTTCCACCAACACTAACAGCGTTAGCGCAAAATAATTCCACTGGGAAAAGAACAAAGGTAAACTGAGCTCTGACAGGATGTGACCTCTGTACAGGATGCTGAGCAGTGGTATTTAAATGGCCTGTCAAATCTCCTCACTCATGAAAAGTAGACTAAATCCAACCTGAGAATCAAATCAAAGTGGAACCAAGCAGAAGCCAAGAACTTGAAGCAGACAGCTCAGTCTTGGACAAGTCTTTGACAGGACACTCATATCCCAAAAGAGGGTAACTAAATCATGCCACTCCTAAGTATCCAGGCTTTGATAACCCTTGAATGAGACTAATAAAAGGGTATGAGAACTACTATTTTTTTCAGCATGTATATTTCTGTGGGGTTTTTTTGTTACTGGTTTTGGTTTTGGTTTTGGCGTATTCTGTTGTTCATTTTTTGTTGTGAATGTACATCACTCTTTGCCTGTCTGATAGAGGATGGCCTGGCTTGCCTTTTTTTTTTTTTTTTTTTTTAAGAGCTCTCATGTTTCATCTATTCACGTTGGTGTTCAGGAACCAAAAAGTGATCAGTTCCTGATGTATTTCCGTGGCATGTCCACACAGTCCTGGTCCCTGTGCCAGGACACCTACCAAGATTCTTATCTCTCTCTTGCTGCAAGATAGGAGTATTTAATCCTTGGTATGTTCTCATTTTGAGGAGCATTGCGTCCTTCCATGTTTCATACCACCACACCCACCAGGCTTTCACTAAAGTCTTCTCAAGGTGATTATCAATGCAGCACAATACTCCTGAGCAGTGGAATGGCCTAATGGAGAATAAGGGGAAATCATTAGGATTAGGTCACATTTCCAAGCCATCAGAATCAGGCAGATCTGGAAAGCAAATGTTGAACTCAGGAAAACCTTCATGCCGCCCATTGTTAAGTGAAAGCCTGTGAGAAAAATGAAGAAATACATTGCATGTTTTTCTAAATTTTGCTGAACTGCTCAGAATAAATGTTCTAAAAATGCTCCCATGAAAGAATAGTGAATATAATAGACACATTTTTGTTGGGACATATTAATTAGCTTGAGGAACTATCCATTTCCTGATGACTTCCTCTCTTATTAGTACATGTTAGATCTTTCCAAACATGTCTGCCTTGTTGCCATCTAATCTGTTCATTAAAGAGAGGTGATTTAAATTTCATGTTTGTAGGGCATGTGAGAAGGCTTACACCAATGAATCACTGAGAAGGAAATATCCCAGTTTGCTGGTAGAAGTGTCAGCTGAATGGAAGAGTTTTGGGGTCTTTGACAACACCTTGCTGAAGGCATTGCTGCTGTTGGACACAAATGAGGCAGATGAAACTTTGTTCAGAGGGAAATTACATAATACACCATGGTTGCCAGATTGTATCATTTTGTCTTCATAATAAATTAAAATATGGAACTATTAATTTCCTAGGTAATGAGAGACATATTGTTTTTCCTTTTGATTTTGTACAATATCTCAAAAGAAATAATTTCTCTTCTATATTTAACATCCAGAAGATTTTTCTTGTGCAGAAGTTCAAAGAAGATTTCAGTAAGAACTGGGGACTTTGATATTTTCACTGCTAAAGGATTTTTCCAGGTGCTTTTGTTCTCAGCTAGAAGAATCTGGCCCCATGCTTCCTGCTGGGCAGGGCACATCAAGTTGGATCTTCTGCAACTTTTCTGCTGTCCATCGCTCTTACTTTTCAAAGGCGACACCTGTGAATCAGCGCTTCAGGCATGTCACAGTCAGCTCTCCCATCATTACCAAGATAAAAAAGTCCCACAGGCAACTCTTCCTCGAGCTCACCTCAGCTACTCAGTGGTTCTTCCACTTCCTGCCTCATGTCCTGGTTTTCTTCTTAACCTCCACCAAGAGCTTTCTCCTTCTTTCATGCCTTTTTGGAGAATGTGACTATTGGTTCTATTATTCTCTTGAAACCCATGTATAGATATTTCCCAAGCTGGCGAATTATTTTCTCTAGTGAACAAGAATTCAATATAGTCCAACATCCTGAAATACTGCAGAAATACTTTTACAATAATATTTTACCTACCTCCAGGAGTCATTCAATGTCCAAACACAACTGTCTTGCACTGCATCCATGAGTTGTTCAACTGTAGATAATGAGTGCTGCCACTGAACAGCTCAAAAAATTTTATTAACAAATGAGCTTGAAAGGCAGTATTGTGAAAAGAGTTTTCTTTTTAAGGACTGCATTTGCTTTCAGGTAAAATTGCTTCATCTTTTTGTTTCATTGCTTTTCTTTGTCATGTTTTTTTCCAGGGCGTATCATCCATCCAGTGTAACTGAACTGTTTCCAACAATTAACTTCTCTTGTTCCACATTTCAGGATGAGGTTATAGCTCTAAAATGTTTGTGCTGAATCATTTCTCATGAAAAATATTTTCTCTTCTAGCTATAAAATTATGTGATCCTGTTATTCTCACTGAGATGGGAACTTAGAAGTGTGGACACCTTCCTCTCAGAGATTTTTAAGAACATAACATGCAAGATTTCACAGGAAGAGAGGGGCTAAGTGTTCATTACTACTCTTACTTGTCTAAATTATTCCTACTTGTCTACAATATCACTGTAAACCAAGAGTGAAAGTGATTTCATTCTGCCTCAAAGAAACAGAGCAGGCCATTACCAGAATAACTGGTGACACCACTGTCATGCTGGCTTGAGATTATCTAGTGCATAAAGCGTGCATCATCAGGCACTTGCTCAGTTCTTTCCTTTAGACTACTGTGTGCTGTGAAGCCACTCCAAAAAACTCCAGGGGTGTCTGTGGTGGAAATCCTTGTGCATAAATTGACCCTTCCCCACATTCCAGTGTTCCTGCTTTGATATCCTGTTCTCCTTACCCACAGGTATGCAGCACCATTGCTCTCAAATTCAAGTATACTAATCTCACTGTGCATCAGTGTTACTCAAAACTTCCTCTTGCCTGAGAAAACTTCCCAGCCACCTTCAGCGTGCTTTGAAGTTACACTAACCTGGACAAGGCTGCCAGTAGGGAAATCTCACTCTTTATTTCCTTTTCCTCTGCATGAAGTGTTGGATTTGCACCTTTTGCAAATCAACACAAGGCTGCTGAGGGCAGAGAAATGGTCTGTTCAAAGCCAGGTAAGTTCTTGTTCCTGATGACAACTGGTCATAGGAAAAGACATCTGAGCTTGTGTTTAATCTACATCTGTATTTCCACAAACCTGCCTTACCTTAAATAAAGAAACTTAGCTTATTAAAAGTTAAAATAATACTCAATCATCTTCTGTTTCCCAGATTTCTGTCCTTCCAGACAGCTTTAAAAATTTGTCTAAAACTTAAAATCAAAATAGGCAGCTTCACCTACCATAATGAATAGGAAATATTTGTGCTGCCTACTGGTCCCTGTCCAAAATCATTATTTCACAAGAACCGGCCCACTAAATGGTGAGAATGTTTCCATAGCTATCATACTGTGTGGGCATAAGGAAGCAGAATGTTCAGGGAAAGCTTTATTCTTTATTAAACTAGCAGATAAAGGTGAAAAAATTAGGTGACATTTCAGGCTCAGAATTCCTTCTTCAGTTCAACCAAAATAATTGTGTTCCACTTCTAAATATGATTTTCTGCTGTTTGTTTCAGCCCTCTTACTGATGGATGAGTCTGTATAAGCTTCAGCTCTGGAAAGAAACAGACCATTACTCCTGTTGATCATTCCAGCTGTCAGCTTTGACCACTAATCTGGGAAGAACTGTGGCTGCATAAAAAGTCTCCACCTCTCAGTCTGTGCCTCATTCAGGGATCTCAGTTTTATCCAAAAATGTCATTTGAGACAAACACATTTCCAAAGCTGAGCACTGGGATGCATGTGACACAGTCAAATCTCCCAAGACTGTTTTCTGAAGGAATCCATATGCTTGCTACTGTCAACTTTGCTTAATAGCTGTAAATTTGCAATGATTTTCTCAGTACTGTAATGTCCCAATGACATTAGGCAAGAATGCACGTACAAGTCTATTACCACATACTCAGCAAGTATTACCAGACAAAAAAGAAAGAAGCACAGCTCTTCAAGTACTGGGAGAAAGGTTGTCCTAGTTCTTTGGAAATCTTCTTTGTTTCTTCTCTGACCTAGCAAAGATCTAAAACTGCCCAGTGGTTTCTTCAAGGTTTTGCAATCGTGAGGCAGAACCGGGCAGCTTTCTGAATTCACTTGATAAAATGTTTGGAAATGAGATATCAAAAGAAGTGAAGCAGGACTAGCTATATTCACTCCTGGTAAAAAATAAAGGGTCAGGGATGTGGCCTTCAGTGAGAAACTGAGGTCACTGTTCTGTGAGACAGGGGCAAGGTTGTGATGGGGCAAACTGAGGCACATCTGGAGTTTCAAGCAGAGAAGAAAAAGTACAACAAATGCTGAAGCATTATTGTGATATCACTGGCTCCTCATTTTCACAGCACATGATGCAGAATGGCACAAGGAAGATGCTTCAGCTCTGGTACTCTATGGCTTCTCCTGTATGTGGATTCTGGCAAGGGATCTCTCAGCTGTCCTTGCACAAAGACATCCCTGTCATCAATCTGCAGTGGGCCAGTTGTGTCAAGTGAACAGACTGTCTGGTACTGACACACAGAAATCACAAACTGAGGATTTTTTTACAAAGGCTTGTGAGGGGGATATCCTGTACTCCATCTTTTTTTCTTTAGCTCCTCTGGCCCCCTCCTCCCACTTCCACACCCTGAGCTCAAGTTTGTAAGCCTTTTGAACTATTTTAAAAAATGTACAGCTTGTCCTCCAAGACATAGGAAATTACATTTGATGGTCTATTGTATAAGAATTTCCATATTTAGACAAAAATCAACAGATACAATCTCTGATTTCCTTTCCCCTATACTCCTCATATTTGCCTATTCTTGCATTGCTTGGTTTGGCTGCTGCCATGGTGTAGGCAGAGGCAGATGTCATCAATTAGAGGATGGATTTATAACTAGTGAGAGATATATTCAAAGAGCCTGCTCATCCAGATACTGTGTACTCACCCTGGTTTGGGTTGTCTGCCCCACAGCTCACATCTGCTTTTTGATGCTTTTAAAGGTATTTCAAAGATAAGCTTCTACTCAGTCTGTGCAAAATATATGTCACTTATAAAAAAATTTTGGCTCCCTGGTCTACAAATTCTGAAGCAGTCTTTCTAAGGCTTTATAAAACAGAGGTCAGTGATATTAGACTGGATTGATTATGTAGATATGTAGGATCTATAAATACAAATTTTTGGTTTCTTGTAGTTAACAATTTGGTATAATCATGGTGTAAATTTTTTCAGTGACAGTCAACTCAGCAGCAAAACTGATTGAGGAAGGAGCTCAGTAACAAGAGCTCAATAACCTTGTAGTAGTTAAACTCGTTTGTAGAAATGCTGGAAAGGAACACTATCAAGCAGAACAAAGTCAGAATAATATGTTAAAATATCAATACAATAAAAATTAAGCCTTCTGATTTAAAATTAAATTCCTCAAGACCTTTAGAAGTATGATTCTGGCTAATTTTGAACACAAGAAAATGACTGATGAATTCAGCAAATAAGTAAAACAAATTCCAACCCCTGACACCCCCCTCCCCCACCCCACCCCAAAACCCAAAACACCAGTGAAATTAAGGGAACAGCTACAATTTATCATTTGCACTTGAGGCAGGACTTTGGTCTTTGTCGATTTAGACAAGAGTCATACCTAGTTTTCAAACTGAGGGATGGACTTCCTTTGAAACAAAAGACATTCGCTAAGATCCAGTTTCTACTCTGACAATAGCACAGACATTAACCTTTCCTTTCCCAAAACAAGCACACATTTCTCCACCTACTGCATACATAAATTTGTTCCTTGGGTGGAGTTTATGAGAAAATACATCACATACAGCAGAATCTGGTCACCCCTTACAGTACAAATTAAAAGCTCCTGCACTTCGATACCCAAAGTGATCCAGGTGCCCATCTCTGACTGGCAAGGATTCCAGTGTAATTAAAACTAGAGTCTTTCATGAAGCATTTAAAAATCTGAGGGCTTGAGTTCAAAGGAAAAAAGCTTTGTTTTGTTGCATTGGATTTTTATTGCAAAATGAGGCAGATCATTATAAATGAAAAGTTAATGCTTTTTACTTTTAACTCTCCAATCTCTCTAAGTATTTAGGATAGCCTTCACTGTTTAGAAAGCACATATAAGGCTTGCAAAATGGCCAATATTTGTGCAGTAGATCAGTTTATAATATATAGGTTCAGCTAACTTACCCATATTTTTCATTGTCAGCCCTTTGTCTTATTTATTAGTCTACAAAGAGTGTTTTGCACTGTGAAATATCCATGTAACTACAATGTTTGTATTCACATGGAGAAAATTATAAGCACATGAAAGTAAAGCACATTCCTCATGATCTTTATGCTGCTTGGAGATTAAGAATACAATAGATTAAAAGAATCCAGGAATAAGTTGGTCTCTGGGGAGCGGTCACAGTATTTGTGTAAGTCTATGCTGCTTTAATATATGAATTACAAAAAAAGATCTAATACAAATGTTTGAAATTGTTTTGAAACACACTAACTATATGGCCTCACCACCCCACCCCCCCAACTTTGATTTTTGTGTTTCAGAAGTAAAGTCGATCAAAAAAATTTGTGCCGTGCATTAATATATATATATATATATATATTCAGTCTAGTCTGTGTACAGTAAGGCTGTCCAAGATAGGTAATTTTATAAAAACTAAGAAAGCGTTACCAGAAAGACAGTGTTTCCAAATAAATGGATGTCCCTAACAAATATTTAGTCCTTAGTTACAGTACTCATGAAGTTTGACTTGTAGATGATCTCAAGACTCTAATAAATACTTGGGGCTAGAGTAAGTTAGTTCAGTGTAATTACATTGATTGGCAGGATCTGAAAAATGACTTTTAACTACTTCCATCAAGAAATCACAACCATCTTGTGACATGAAGCAAAAGTTGTTATGAAAAGATTAACAAAGTTAAAATAAAATATTAAATCAACATTTTTGATCTTGTTAAAATACAGTGGAGAATGGTAGATACTAAAATCTCATCTAGTAGGTTCCCTATGGAAAGCAATAGAAATGGCAGTACCACAAAAACACCGGTGACACACTTCAGAAAGTGTTCATAATTTCACTCTTTTCCTATCATACCAGCTTGAAAACTGTCTTTATTCTTTTGCCATTAAATAATATTTCAGAAACAAGTAAGTGAAAATAGGCATCTGTTTCTTTTTGATGGGTCATGAAACTTTATCTTGCTCTGACTGTATGTCTCTATTCTTACTCAGTTTCAATAGCAACCACCTAAGTTCAAGTTATATTTGGCAAATACTACCAGTCTTCCAGTTATCAGTAAGAAGCCAAAAGCCCCAGGGCTGAATGTAAATCTATACTCAGCAGGATTTGACTGTCAAGCATGCACTACCATATCTGCTGCTTTCTGTAGAGTTAAATTATTTGGAATGACACAAATAAGCCTTTAAGAATATTTTGCTATGTGTGACTGAAACCTGTAAATTAATTTTCGTGATATTGAGAAAACAAAAGTAATCTGAAGTGATCAACTGTGCAGGAAATGTTTGCCCTAAAAGAAAATTCCCAGTTTGTTCATGCCAACTTGACCCTGTGAGAGTATTGTGAGATTATGTGTTCTCCAGCCTCACTGTTAAATCTTTTGAATGATTTTAGGTCATCTTCTCTCAGAATCCAGGCAATGCCAAGTGACCTAAGGTCCACATGTTGTTATTCCCTGTGAAAGTTCAAAAACTAATTAGTTCATCTGACCACGAGTTTGGGAAGAGTATTCTCCTTGGCCGCAGTACTGGTGCCTTCATCCTGACCCAAAATCTTCTTTGATTATTAGACTTCATGGTCTGTTAACACCAGTGGGCATAACTGAATCACAGCTCTCTGGGTTTTGAATGCTCATGCATAAATTCAGTTTTTGGTCGGTGCTGCTTTGATGATTTCTGCATCAAGCTCTCTTCTGTGGTGTAGGCATCCCTGTGTTAGTTAACCCAGAGGGAGGTTGCAAAACAGCCATTGTGAAATGCAAACAGTGTTATAACCAGATGTTGTTGGCAATAAAGGATTAATTAGACTCTAGTCCCATACATGGTGCCAAACCCAAATGGGCTCTCATGCATGCACTCTTGTTGTGTGTCATATTTAATTGAATCCTTGGAAGGAATCTAGGATTCTCATCCTGATGACTATAACCCAAATTTCCTTGAGGGTTAAATCCTCAAGTGCTGTGGCCAGGAGGAAACTTCAAAGCAGAGCTGCTGTCAGCTTTACCTCCTGTGCAGGCTCCAGGAGCAGCAGGCCTGCACTGCCCTGCTGGGATGTTGCTGGGGAGCAACCTCAGCATGGCAGGGAGCACAGTACATACACCTTGGCAGATGCTCCCCTCCATCCAGCCATGGTCCTGCAGGATCCTCCCATTCCTGGCAAATATTGCCCCTGAGAGTGCAACAATGCTGCTGTGAGCAAACAGAAAAGTGTGCATGATACTGTTACACTTGCAACATTCTGCACACATCTACTTTATTCTTCTTGCATTCAAGAATAAAGATCCAGGTTTTGGACTGCTGTTTCCCTTCGAGTATCTGAATGAGACTTCTACAAAACAATAGCTCACAAGAATTTTTTATTGCAGAGCAAGGACATACAGACCCATATTTAATGCTTAAACAAAACATTTAGAGTGATTTGCCTATGTATCAGTCTGAAGAATAAATGAATAAATTAGGTAAAAATAATTCCAGATTTTACAAGGGAATTTGAAATAAGGCAGAGGTCCTGAAATGGCTGCTTTCAGACATGAGGAAGTCCAAGGTTGCTGTGACCTGAACTGTTTCTTGAGCATCCTGACCTCAGCAGAGGGAAACAAGCAGGTTTGATGGTCCTGTCTTCTGGCACAAGTCAAGTACATTCATACTGCTTTGGGCAGGGATTTCCTTTGTTGCTAGACATACTTCAGCCTTGAATAGGTAATCAAGTAATTTTCTAATAATTGCAGCCAGTTAAATTTCACTGAAGTACAGGGGCAGGGCCGTTTGGTGCATTTTTATGAGTTTAAAGAAATGTAGCAAATGAGTCGTATTAGACTGAAGTTCATTGAAAGGTGAGAGCAAGATACTTTTTAATTTTTTTTTCAGAGACTTGTGCCCTTTACATTGAAAAGCAAATGATTTTGTTTCACATCTGGTTCTGGACAGGCAGAAGTTTTCATCAGCTTGGCTAGGCAGCCCGATAGCATATTGGAGAAGGTTCTTATGTGGAATGGAATTTCAGAAATCAAAACAGTTTTGCTAAAGTCTACAGGAAATTTGAAAGATGACATTCAAAAAGCTACAACCACATCCCTCTTTTAAAGATGGTTCATCCATTAAGATTCATAAATTGTCCTGGGAATTTAACTAGGAATTTTGCCCCTAATTCAAGAAGACAGGATCACATTCCCAGTGATTAGCTTACTAAGCTCATCAGAAGACATTTTCATTCCTTTGTTGTACATGGTTGGTATGTTCATGTCTAACACAGGTGTTTCTGACCATTTATGCTTTCTCTTTTGCAGATACACAAGCTGAAAAAAGTAAATGAGTGATCTCTGTGCACCTTTTTTCACTATTTTAGTGAACAATAAAACACAATCTCTTTTTTCAGTCAGGTGTTTACTTCTCCCTAACATATCTATCAAGTTTCTTGCATGAAAACTGAATTAATAGTAGAATTTCCTGTACAGCACTGCTGTGTTCAGTGCAATTGAAGATCCTGCAGTCTCCATTAACTTTGCAATATCAGGAAGTTTACTAAATTATCAGGAAGAGCTCAAACCATTCTGTTAGTTGAGTTTTCCTGGACATTGGGGTGGAGGGGGCAATAAAATTTTAGAAATGTGCCTAACTTCAGAAACCTCTTTCTATAACTGGAGAAAATGAGATATAGAAAGACTGACTAATCATTTGATCTTTCAAACTAAAGTCCATCTTTAACTTGTGAAAAAATCAAGATAATACAAGCCTACAAAGTCATCTGGGGAAGATAAAGTGTGAATGGTTGTTTTCTTCCCTTCAAGTTTTGCAGAATTCAAGGACTTCAGGCAGCTAACAGACAAGCAGCAAAAAAGAAGCAAATGACTATGATTTTCATGTAGACACTCAAGTTTTTGTATGGTGGAAACTGAAGTCCCAAAATTGTGGGGAAGTCAAATGTATAAATTAATTCGTGGAGAGCAGCAACCAGACTCTTCAGTGTAAGAATGTTCATGTGAGCCCCAGCAGTGCCTCATTTGAAGATGTATGAGGGGGAAGGATCACTTGGTACATGCCCTGTTTACTCTTGTGTGCTCTTCTCATCATCCATAGATAGCCACTGCTAGAGATCAGGTCTTAAAAGCACTTTCAGTCTGATCCAGCACAGCAATTCCCTTGTTATCTCTAGGTAAGCAATGCTTAGACACAGACTTATTTTAATGCATCTTTATCTCAAAAATGCTGTCAGGCAATTTCTGAGTAATTTGAATAATTCCTTTTCACATCCCTGGTGAGTGATGCCAGGGAGCATTTGCTGCTCAGCATTTGTAAAAATGCTGATCTATAATAAGATAGTAATCTGTTCCTTTGCTCCCTGGAAAGAAAAAAAATTGCCATAAATTCATAGCTGTCTCATGAGGCCTGCAAGGATCAAATGCTCTTTGTTTCTCTCCTTCATCCACAATAGCTTCCTTCACAAACTAGCTGCAGTAAGCAGTGGCACAGCAAGTGAATTCCAAATCACTCCAGGCTTTGTTTGACCTAGAAGTCAATATAAGACAGGGACACAACTGCATTATAGCTTCCTTCCCACAACACAGCATTGTTTGGAAGCTGCCCAAACACTATTACACCACGGACTACATTCTTAGCCTAGTGGGTATCAGAAGCACAGAAAATTGGTTCCCTCATTTGTTAGTTAGAGAATTTCCCACTTTTGCCCATCCCTGAAGCTCTGTTGTCTATGTAGTACCATCAGACTCACTAACCAGAGATATCCATATAAACAGACAAATTTTATAACAGAGAATAAAAATGTTCTCAATAGGAGCTTCGTAGCATTTTTAATGACTGGTAATGAAACAGCAGACACTGCTTTAAATGTTTGCTTATTTAATGTTCTCTTCCTCCTTCCTTCCTCTGCACCCATGCTTGTCTTCAAATTCAATGTATTGAGTCTTGTTATCTTTCAAGCAGTAAGAGCAAAAGAAGTACATGGTCACTAGAAATAGGCAGCTACCATGAGTGTGCATGTTAGTGACAGGTTACATGTTGTGATTAATACTGTATCAGTGAAAACCATTGTTCATACTGGGAAGACCATTACAACCTCTTCCTGTTCTCTAAAATAGGAACATGGTCACAAATTTCAGGGTACTAATTGCATTTTCAAGGTTAGGCACATCCTTCATTGTTTCAGAGCTTAAGAGTGTAAGAGATAGTATTTAAACCTAGCTATCAGGGAAGACAATTTGGGATAATTAATGAAAATTTAATTGTGCAATTAATCTGGCTACTACACAGATTAAGTATCATAGTCCTGATATAAACATCTCTTCATCTAATGCTGAACAGCCTTTGGCCTTGTTCCAAAGCCCACTGAGGACAGCAGACATCTTTCCAGTGGCTTCAATAGGCTTCCAACCAGGCTGTTTGGTGTTATCTATTTATAGATTATGTTTATTGAGAACTTTCTTGCATTTTTACAGTACCTGGACAGCTGCATATTAACCACACAGGAGTATAATGGAGAACATTTACCTAAAGAGTGGGACACCACTGGTGTGGTTTAGGGCAGAAAGCCCATGCTTGGCTCTGACAGCAGCTTCCCTGGGGCAAAGTGCCAGGCTCACTTCAGCAGGTCCAAATCCCTGTGAAAGGAGGGAGGAGGGAGGCCCTGCCCTGCTAGAACAGGCTGTCAAACTGCTCAGGAAATGGCTTTCAGTCCTGGTCCCAGTTACTGAGGGTTTCTCTGAAGATGTTCAACATTAACATCCAGCCCAGAGAATGGTCCTAAGAGAGTGGGCGGGGGGCTCACTGGCTTCCTTTGCTTTCCAGAGCTGCTGCTGGGACCCCACCCTGTGCAAAATATAGCCTGGAAAATGAAAGTGGCCTCATAATAACCCAGTGTCCTTTCTTCAGGCTTCCTTGCCTTTCCCCAGCATCCCTGTGAGGGATCATAACAATCAGTTGTGCCCTGGGTTTGTGCTGGGCACAGAGACTTGCAACACGGTGTGGCAGAGGCCTGGGCTCTGACTGTGGTCTCAGGAACATTCGGGCTGGGGACAGGGAGCACGGGCTGCTGCTGCTCCCAGGGACACTCTGGCAGCTCAGGCAAGGACAGTCACAGGGCCTGTGTCTGGGTTGGGTAAAGGTGCAGTGTGGGGAATCCCTGTGTGAAGGGCTTCCAGGTGATTTGTGGAGAAGATGCAGAGATTTAGAGAGGCTTCCTATGCTCTGAAATGTGAAGTTGTTCCACAACACTCCAGATGGGAGATGAGAGGTACTTTTCACAAACTGAAATATCACTTAACTTAATAAAACCCCAGAAATTATGGGAATTTCCTAAAAAAGATATGGCATCTTTGGTGATTGCAGTAACTCTTGCTTTGCTACTCAAAAGTAACATGAACCTGTACAAATACACTGCCATGAGTATCAGATTTGGAGGGTTGTTTCTACTTCCTGTGACTAGTCTTTATGGAAGACCATAAAAGTGTATCACAAATAGAGATCAGTTTCTGTCCATGAAGATTTATTAACCCAGTCTGAAAAAAAAAAAAAAAAAAAGGGGCACTTTAATAGCCAACAGGGCCCCTCTAATTTTAAAAGAAGGTGTCCTGCCTATGAGTGAGCTGACAACTGTGGTGAAGTTGTCACTGTTTGATTGTTTTGTCTGGAGACTTCAACTCTGAAGAGGAATTGTACTGAAAGGATGATTGTATGCATGAATTTAAGACTTCTTAGTACTGCATAAGTCAAATATGTTGTGTTTTGGAAGAGGAAATGTCTGAAAGAGAGTAAAAATATTCCTCTTGAAAGTTACTGCTTGGCTTCAGGCCAGTGTCTCCTGCAGGAAAGGAGGTGCTCCAACCACCTTTCTTCCATTGCCATTTTGATGTCACAATTTTGGGGATATTTCGTATCATTTTCTCTGAGCAAAGTCTCATGTCTTGACACAGGCAGACCAAGAAATCAGCTTTCCAAAGTCTGTCTGGTGAGACCTGGCTCTAGAGCACCCATCCATCCCAACTTCAGCCACAGAGGGTGTGCTGTGCCTGTAGCTTCCTACCTGTGGTGGTACTTTTAATAGCGGATCACAGTGTGTTCTTACAGCTCAAAGCTCACACAGCAACAGACCACTTCCTTCTTACCATTCTTTTTTATGCTTAAAAACACTCCTTGGATAACCAATATAGTCCAGTCCTAATAAGGCCTAGATGACTCAAGGCACAGAAAGTAAGCTGTAGGCTTTGCACTTCTGGCCTGCCAGCTGGAATCCAGCACAGATGACTTGTTCTCATCATCAGCTTTTAGGAGGGGAGTAAACTGAGGGCCATTTTCTATTTCCCATATGACTTACCACAGTGCCAGCTTTTGCATGATCTGCTATGTCTTTCCAGGGGTGGTAACAGGGATTAGGTGTCTCATTAGGCATATGCATCCTAATAATGGGCCAGGGATGACATATGCTTAGAGCAAATATATATGGGGAAATTTGTCCCACTCTGCACTACTTAGGTCAGGCTGTCACACAGATAACTAAGAATAGCAGTGCCATGCAGTGAGTGCGAGGTATGACTCAGAAGGTGTTTTTTATCTGAAAAATGTTCCTCAGAGGTGTCACTGAGGATGATAGATGCATGAGGAACACAGCACTAAAATTTGGCCTTTTCATTTTCCTTTTAATTATTTGTCAACTTACACATTTCTTCATGTTCATCTACTACACATTTGTTTTTAGCAGTAAGTTCAGTGCCCTCTTGCCCTTGAAAATCGTTTAACATAAAAAGATAGGGAGGAAGAAAATAAAGCTATGCATCATAGGCTACTCATGTACTTTGAAACTTTCAAGAATATGTAAACAAAATCCTCCTTCTTCCTTTCCCATCAAACTAGCTGTTTCACATAACAGGTTTTTCATTTGCCCCTGTTGCAACTGGCAGAGTGGAAATGAACAGTGTATCTCAAGACAGCAAATATTGTTGCAGGTTCCAGGTACCTTCAGAGTGGAGGCTGAAAAGCAAATGGTTTTGATATCATGGTTCATGTAGGGTCTTGAAGTGCCTACCTGCCTGGCTACAGGTAGTAACTGTGGGATGCTGACTATAAACTTGCTCTGAATATGGAAATTTCTCCCATTTCTGAGTATCGTGCTGAGTTTTCTGTGTGGTGATAAGTTATATTATTAATGTTGGAAAGCATTAATTCTTAATGAATGTAAGTTTCTCTAATCAGCCACCAACCCAAATTCAATAGAAATATGCTGTAATGGAGTTTATTGGCTTCAAAAACTTTGTGAGTCATGTTTGGTTAACTGCATCTTCCCCAAAACAGCTTTAAAATAAAAGAATAAGTACAATAAAGAGAGTCCCTGGCTTAGGGTGCATGTGATTTTTTAACATAGACCTTAATCCTGGGCACTGAAGGACTCACATGATTATCTAATACATTTTTAAAATACCAAGAAAAGTACATGACTCTGTAATCACTGATTTACTATTTTCCTCTCTTGTAAAAAGCACTTTATACGTGCAGCTGCTTTGTCTGATCTTCTGGGACATTGTTCGCTGCTGGATAGGAAATGAATTTTATAATCTGGGATTTATTCTCTGCCAAAATAGTTTTTTTCTGATTCCATCTGAATCCTATCCTTACAGTATACTTTAAACTGGACAGTGCAAACCAGTTGAAAGCCTTCCTACACAACCAGCTATAAAATAATGAATATATGAAGACAGCATATTGAACATGCCAGCTTGCATTAGCACATGAATCACGCTGAGGTTTTTAACATGCTTTGTGACAACTGCTTCTGTTCACAGACCCAAGTAGTGGAGATGAAGGGAGGTGTCAATGGCTTCCATGCAATGAAAGGGCAGTGACACCACACACCCAGAAGGCACTGCAGACAGCCTTGTTAGCTGCAAGTGTCATCTTCCTGGGCACCCAGGGAAAGGGAATTACACACAAAATGTTGGTAAATGCTGGAGTTGCCTTGCAATACAGACCAAAGTCCTATGCTGATAGATAAGTTTAATATAGCCTCCCAAGACTGTTTTTAGGGTCGGTGTGTCGGTGTAACTTCTCACTTGGGTCTGACCTGAGGAGGTCTTTATCCCAGACAGGTCTTAAAAGGAACAGTGATATAGGCATGGCCATTGGAACATCCGACTTTACAAATTCTTGTCTTTTCACGGCAAACTACCTCAGAAGTGTCAAGTCTCATTGCCCCAGGAGAGTTTGTCAACAAGCAATGTGTGGTATGTTCAGAAAACATGTAGGCTGATCTTGTTGCATGGCTTTTTAAATGTTCTTCTACATCCAAAAGCTATAGTTGATTTTTGTTGATTTTTATGATTTAATCTAATTCTTTCACTTTCTTTCCCAAATGGCTGTGTTTCAGTGAGACTGTATGAATCTTTATCACATATTGAAGGACCTTTCAAATACACTCTCAATGAATACTGTTTCAAAATTCACAAGTACACACAGTAAACAGAAATAGAGAAACAAAGAAAGGAGAATTCCTAGACTTGTCATACTGACATAGTTGATCTTTCAATACACACTGGATTCAGAAGCCTGGAAAAGACTTGGCAAGAAATAATGGACAAAATATTAAATGTCAGGCTTCTTTTTATAATAGAGCTTTCAGTAGAATGAGACTCATACAGCCCATCAATGCTGTCATGTAACACTCTATTTATATGTATGTAAAAGTAGAGTTTGTCTTGCTTTTGTGTTTATGGAGTCAATCAACTTTCTTTTCACATCTTTTTTTAACTTTATTTAAACATGTTTATTACTTTGCTCCTCTGTTCTTAAAACTGCCTCCCCCAGTGTAGTATTAATATCTCAGACCCTCAGTTTCATAAAAAAACTCCAGAACAACCCAGCAAAAAACAACAACAAAGTAACCAGTAATCTATTAGCAGAGAAAGCTTGAAAATGTGGTTGCTGGCAATGTAAGGACCAGATCTAATGAAAGGGCTGTGAAGTACTGTGGGTTTGGACAGTTTTTTAGGCTTTTGTATGTTTGGGGCTGATGACAATGAAATAATGAGGACTAGTTAAGCATTTCTGGGATTTGGGATTTCTGTGCAATGGCATGCAACACATGCTAGATCTGCACTTCTAGAAATCTTCCTTCCCCTAAGGTGGCATCAGGTCTGTTGTTAATCTCCTCTGCCCCTGTACTACATAAAAGGCAGCTGGCTGTGTTAAAACATCCGTCTGGAGAACAATATTGCAGTTTCCTCCAACAACATGTTGTCTCAGAAGTCTTTTAAAATAGTTTATAAAATTTCCAATAGACACAGCAAAACAGTAAGATGATAACTTCAGAAAATCATCAAAAGCAAACTAGGAAGTGAAGCTTTTAAAAAAATGTGGGGTATGAATGAAGACTGCCTATGCGCTTTTTCTGTGTAGAGGATTTTGTAGTTGGATAAGGTGGAGCTATGCTGGGACTTTGTCAAGTTACCATTAGAGTTGCCTGCTTTTAGTAATAGCAGCTCAATGTCCACCAACTGGATTTGTCATACATATCGTCTTAATTTTTCCTACAAGTGATAGCAAATGTTTGTCACAGATTTTTACCTTCATCATCTCCTAAATACATTTTGATGGTGTCTGTCTATTGAGAATATTGTGCATAGTAGTTTAACAAGGCCAAGTGCAAGGTGCTGCGCCTGGGTCAGGGCAACCCCTGGTATCAACGCAGACTGTGGATGAAGAGATAGAGAGCAGCCTTGCTGAGAAGGACTGTGGGGTGCTGGTGGGTGAGAGGCTGGACATGACCCAGCAAATGGAGTTTTACAACTTTTGGTTTTATTTTCATCAAAGCATTTTTACCTTTTCAGTTACAAGTAGTACAGGTTTCTTTCATTCTTTCGCTGAACTTTATCTTCAAGGTGCCCTAATCTGGAGTTTGTGGCCTCTCCATTTTAATTCAAAGCTACTTTCTTCCAGGAATATTTGGTAATAGGGAATCACCTTATTCACTCTATTCTCTCCAAAGTTCACAGGACTTTATTATATATTAACATGTATAAGCTACCACATAAGAAATTCCACACTCTCAAAAATGCAGGCAAATCTATTTACACAGGAAGCCATCCCAAATGTTGGATGGTATTTCTAACAGCTACCTGAGTGCTCTCTGGGAAAATTCACAAAAAGATGCAACAAAAACCACCAAGTCCTATCCAAGCAAATTCCCTGGAATCCTTAGCACAAGATGCCCAAACTTGTCATCATCAGAATCTGTGAGAGGGAAACCTGAGACGAGGAACCACCTGCAGCCAATAAGAGTGGGCACAAGTGAGGAAAAGGAGTTGGGTACATTACCGGGACAGAGGAAAGATTGGCATGAAAATCTAAAGGAAGGTATATTGGAAAATGTAAAACCAGTGCTGAACATAAGTGGGATCTTTGGAAGAATTCTTTTCTACCTTTTCCTGTTCACTAAGAGTCCTTTTAAATGACTGATTAATGATTTTTTTCCTCTGAGTGTTTTTAATCTAAACGGTACTACTTTCTAGCAAATGTGGCCATTATTTTTGTTATTATTTTTCTTTTTCTGATTGGAGAACATTCACAGGACAAAACCAGTATGGTGTATTTAAGAATTTTTATACAGAAACTTTATTGTTGAACAAAAAATTGTGTTCTTATTAAACATTTATAAATAGCTTTTATTTCCTGCCTACAAACATTGCATGGAGTTACTCTTCAACCATTCATCCATCTTGGGTTTCATGCCTAATGTAGAAATAAATAATACATGTGTTGGATTTTATATGTTGGAGCCTTCCGTTGCCTGAGGGCTGGATTTCCTGCTATTGTTTGCCACAGGTGACTGCGTACACTTAATTACCATGCTGAAGACCAGTGTTGTCTGAGGTGCCTTCTGGCCCAGTATCTAGAGAGCCAGACTCCAGAGCACATCCTTTTGTTTGGATCAATAGTGGAAAAATAGAAAATACTCTTTTCTTTTCATTGAAAGGGTTTTCTTCCTTCACTTTGAAATCAATGTCAGCTTTTTTATGTGATTAAGAGCTAATTCCTTAAGTGTCTTGGGAGACAGATTGTCATGCTGATTGAAATGGGAAAGAAAAGCAATGAGCTTTCAGTGTGTTCAAACAACAAACAAGTCAGTACAAGGTGCTGTGCTTATGGGTTCTCTACAAAATGACATACAAAACAATGTTCCCCTCTGCATCTTGACACTCCACCCTTTTCACCTGTCTGCCACAGCTACCATTCATTTGTGGTGATCAAATTGTCATGTTCTAGTTTCCACCTCTATGAATATGACTCGATTGTCCTTGGTGAGTCTGGTTGTGAAAATGGCACAGGAAAAAGCGATTTGCCTCGCTGTGGATGTAAAAAGTTGGATCAGATCTGCTCAAGAAGATGACAGAACAGCAAATGTTGTGCTGATGGCGGGGGAGAGGACATTTGTCTGCCAAATCTAGTCTTCCTTTTTTCAAAATGATCATCAATTCCCAGATGCTGTGATTAGCAGCTACCAGTGGTTGCTTGTTATATTTTTGGATATTCACCCACTTAGACGTTGTAGTTTGGCTGTGCCAGCAGGGGAGTGAACCACACTGTTGGACAAACCCCAACAGAAATAAATTCTGAAAAGATTAAAGGAATCAGTTTTGCAAGAACAAGTGAGCAGCCTCACCTTTGTGAATATTCTCCAGCCCATGGAAATTGCTTGTATTTACTTCATAATCTCTCTCAGTTACAACCCATGATTCCAAAAGGAGAGACTTTTTCTCCATTACTACTTAGCTGCCACACAGCAGTAAATCTGCCTTCTTAGAGACAGGTATGATAGTCTGGTTCCTTGTAGCATCAATTCCTTAGGACAGAAACTGTCCTCTCTGTCAGTACAGTTTAGTGCAAAGGGTGCTAGTCCTGGTTTCATTGTATTGTTGCAGTTGGATTACAAATGTCCTTCACATTTAACCAGAAGATTGATAACAAATTGCTCTGCTTTCATATTGCTAGCAAAAAGATAACTCTATCAGATAATACATCCTTTTCAGGAATATTTGTTTAAATTGTCATCCCGTTTTGTCTTACTAGTGTAGGGGCTAGTCACATCCAAGAGAGAAAATGGGAATATATTTAGAGAAAAGCATCACACATTTTGATGGAAAAAAGCATCTTTTCTATGGAAATTGTAGATGAAGCTCCCAAAAGGATGAAGGATATTTTATAGTCTATGGACGGATATCAAATACACAAGAAAATCCAGTGTTGTTTTCAATTAACTGTTGTTAATAAGAATTAACAATATATATTTTTGAATCTTTTTACTTTTCCACAAATTCTTACTAAGCTCACTTATTTGAGAGTTCTTGGGGTTTTTTGTAAGACTAAAGACCAGGCAGATGTCATAGAAAAACCTCAGAAAAAAAGACTAAAGATGTGTAAAGAATACAGTCTTACTAAGCCTTCAAGGTTACCTCCTCCCCACCAATCATTGACAGGAGTCAGTCACACTAATTACTGCATTTTAAGCTCATGGATTTCCTAGGCCACGTAAGGAAAACTAATGGATTGCTTGGGTTAACTAAGGAAAACTAATGGATTGCTTGGGTTAACTAAGGAAAGCAGGTTTATGCTCGCTTTCTACCACACATTTAGACTCTAAAAAAGTTACTTCAGGTTTTCTGTCTTTTGGCCATGTCCTCTCTTTGTTACAATTTGAGAGACTGGGTTTGTAAACAGTAGGAGTACATCAACTCTGTATGTGTGTTTGTTTGTGTGTTATGAGAAGGATGTGTGTGGAAAGCCATGTGAATTGCAAAGGGTAGTGTCACCGTTTACAAGTTATTTCCTTTAACGAGTACTTCTATTCAAATCCAGATGGTGCTTGGAGAATTTTCTGCTATTGAAAAAAGACTTCCCTTCCTCTTGGCTGCGGTACATCCTTGCACCACACCTGGGAGTGACGCTGGTCACATTTCCATTGCCTGGCTTTGGATCTGAATGTTCCACCATGTGATCGCAATGTGGATGCTCAGCTCAAGTCCCTGGGGTGATGTTCCCCTTTTCTCTGGGACATAAACATCATGCTGTTGTTGAACTCTAACATCATTTCCATGTTTCACCCTTTCCCCGTCTGCTGAAAATTCTCTCCACAGACTTACCAAGAGAAGAGAAACTCATTGCAAAGACTGCTCTTGAGAGTCCTGAGTAATTTCCTGATGAAAAGTCTGAAATGAAACTTGAGAATCTCATTTCTATTTTTTGTTGCTACTTTGTGAGTAGAAAAACTGCAGTATTTTTAGAAACAAATGAGGAACAAAGATTTAAAGTTCATTTTGCTTCCAGTATTTTGACTGTTTGTCAGTGTCAGAACAGGCGATTGGGGATAAAATCATCATAAAGTCACTCTAAGATATTCCGATTCATGAGAGTCTCCTGGGAGCCCAAACTAGGTTATGACAATACAACAGCATATTTCATCTAGTCAAGAAGGACTTTCTCCCCAGATTCCCACACATTTTCCTAACACTACAACTGAAAACAAAATTAAGCTATTTTTGAGTTAGGATAGGAAATCACCTGGAAAGCAGCCATCAGTGCTGCCCAACCACTTAGCCCAAGGCGCAGGACAGGCTGTCAAATCCTTGGACAGAGCAGGAAGCGAGGCGGCAGCAAGCAAGACAGCACAGGCATGCTGAGGCAAAAAACCAGCACCACATTTAACCATGCATGTCTGAATATGATCAGGACCATGCCTTCACAGCTGAGTGGAAGGAACATCTTCTTTGCTCATCTCAGTAGATGATCTTCAGTCATGTTAACAGAATTGATCCTGTTTAGAGAACATGGATTGAATTATCAAGATGGATATTGTGGTGCGTCACTGGCACGCAGTCAGACATGTGTGAGGGTTTTCATTGTATCACCAGCACACCACCACTCTCTAGCTGTATGATCCTTGGCACTCTGACACCAAAGAGAGCTCACCCACAGACCCGTCAGCCAAAATAGTGGTGAGAGCTACCAAACCTTCAGGTCAGTGAGTTGTTACATCAAGTATCAGAAAATAACAAAAATCCTTTATCAGGCAGTGAAAAAAACCCATGTTTCTAAGCTGTTATTGATCTCCAAAAGATACTTAAAATAGATCAGCTGAAGTATTACCAGAAGGTGTTTGTCATTCTCCAAGAACTGTAGTAGGGATGTATCTCAAATGTTGATGTCCATGGTGGGTTAGGGGAAAATGTCTACACTGCATTGAGGAGATCAGAGGCCAAGATTCAAGAGAAGAGGAGTGTTAAAATCAACAATTCACTAAGATCCAGATCAAGCAGTATATGTGTTAAAATTCAGTGTAAAACCAGGGCTTGACTGAGGGATGGCAACAATACAGGAAGACATGGCTGAGACACAGGAGGCAGAAGAGGGATATCTCTGGGTTTACTGAATTCAGTGGCCCCACAAAGATGATGCTGATGCAGATCTCTGTACAGTCTCTCTCTCTCAGGTACAGTCAGCAGCACGACTGGTCAAAAGACGTACACTCAGCACTCACACAAACAAGGACAGGTTCTGTTCTGTTTCCCTCCCTGCTGACCAGGATGAAACTGCATAATGAGACATTAGGTTAAACCAGTCATTTAAGCAGATATGGAAAATATGGAGTTAGAAGAAGAGGCAGAGAACAGCTGGTGCTGTGTGTCTGGTAAAAACAGATGTGGGGACAGTGTGCTGTGAGCAGTGTGAGTTGCCAGAAGGAGCAAACTTGATCTATAGACAAAAAGGAGAAAAGATGTTCTTTAATCCCCTTGTGTTCATGGCTACACATCTAAATGCTGTGTAGAGGATTTACTTTGTTCGGTGGTTTGGTTTTTTGTGGCAAAATATATTCTAAGATGGCGATTCCAACAGAGCAGGATGCTGCAAGCTGCTGGGGGATCCCTGCCAAATTCCTCCCTCTCTAGCCTTCCTGGGTAGGAATGGATGTAGTAAGGCAGCAGAACCTGCACTTGCAGCTCGAGTGTGGGCACATCCCAGATCTTCATCCATAAGAGGCGAAGTACTGTAGGTGCACAGGGCAGGATCTTACATGGAGAAAGCAAACTGGCTGTGACTGCTACCTGGAGCAGCACACTTCATGATCAGGGGGTATCAATCCACTCCAGCCTCAACACTGCAGGGCCTTTTACATAAAGTTGCTTTTGACTGGGCTAATTGCTATCTTCTTTGCTGGATATTTTTCAGGAATAATACATTCTGCCAGTGATGGGGGATAGTCCCTCATCAGTCTGTCTCAATGGACTCTGCCTCCAGAAGGTGCCTAGCTTCCTTCCGCAAGCAGTAGCTGACAACTGTAGAGGTAACTGAATTTTTCTGAGCAGTAAGAAATAACCTTGGCCATTTCCCTTAATCACTAACTATTTTTAAGATATTCATTCTGCGAGCACAGCTTTACATCAAAAATATAAATCATATTGATGCCACTGTGTTGACAACCAGGAACTGTCAGGGGGGTTTCCAAGCCGGTTTTAGATGGAAGCGCTGTTATTGATGTGGAGCTTGAGAATATCTTTAGTCCATCATGTGTCTTCTACCCCAAAGTGCTCATAACTACCATACAGGCAGATTGTGAGAATTCGGAGCTTATGGATTTCAGGGAAGAACTCTATTTGGAGTAAAGTTAAAATTAAGTCCAAAAAGTATGTTCTTCATTTGTTTTCACAGGCTCCTATGAATAGTCTGAAACTTGTATCAAAGAACAATATAGCAGTTATTTCCTGATCCTAGAAAAACATTGGGAAGATGACATTTCACAGGTCACAGAATATTCTGAACTAGAAGGGATGCACAATGACCACCAAATTAAACTCTTGAGCGAATGGCCAATACAGGGATCGAATCCACAACCTTGGTCTTATTAGCACCACACTCTGACCAACTAAGTTAATCACCGCTTGATCCATAATTGTGTCAGGGTGACAAGCATAGTTTTTTCAGGATACATTATCTTCTACTTTGCAAGCACTTCATCAACTCTGAAGCAATGAGAGATTTAAATTTTTTTTTAGTATACCTTGGACAAAGGAGAGCCAATATGGTGCCAGTATGTTTCAGGTACAAGCAACTTCAATCTCCTATTTTTTTATGCCAAATCAGTTAGAAAATGTAAGTAGTAGAAGAAAATGAGGAGTATTGTTTGTGCTTTGAGTATTCTACTCTTTTGCTGTAGTTCTTGCTCAAATTGTGTCTTCTTCATGTACTGATGTGTTGCCCTGTGAGAACGTGTACTTGTGAAGCCAAGGAGAATGAATGACTCTGAATGATGACTCTTACAGCAAATACTGCAGAGGTGAGTTAGCCTCTGTTGCATTGAATCCATGACAGTTTCAGAGGTGGAGAACAGGAGCTTGGTCCTGTATCCCTGGATGTGACTAAACCATGTATATGAATAGGTAGTTCTCTGTGCATGTAGATCTATACTTATTGCACATCTTACCTAGGAAAGATATACAGTCACCTACCTTGGTGAAATTCCAAGGAATTTGGTGTGTCAATCCAAGCCTTCTTTGCCTTGGATTGGTCTCACTTCCCTGAATCCCTTCTCCCTAGTGATTTCAAAAACATTTCCATTTAAAGAATGTTTTGTAGGCCTCATTGCTTTTCTCTGAATTGTCTCCATTGATCCATTCATTTTGCATGGCATTGCCCAGAACTAAGAATGCATCCCAGGAGCTTTAGTAGTGACAAGCAGAGCATGTGGATGACTGCAGCGTGCTGACTATCCCCTGGACTGTGCATTCCAATAGGGATGTTTGCCCTTTTTGGTAAGGCCACACTAACCACTTACTTTCAGTCTGTGATCTGCTGTAAAGCCACAATGCTTGCTCTAGTTCTTGCTGATCCTCTATCTGGTATTTGCGCTTTTACTTGTATTGCCTAGTGTATTTTTTCCGTCTTAAATGTCCCTCTGGCTTTTCAACTATTACCTGGGTTTGTTGAGATCGTTTGAACCCTGCCCTCTGGTATGCTTGCATTTTCTCTCAGCTCTGTACACTACACAAATAGTTACATCATTATTACCAAGAAGATGGAACAGGACTGGGCCAGCACAAATCCATGAGATATGTCCTTCCACTTCAAACCATTGGCTGGTGAAGTACGGTTTTTGCATCAGTTTGTACCCTCTCTGTAGCATCAGCTTTATCAGGTCTAATTTATAGCATACTTATAGACACAGAACCATAGAATGGTTTGGGTTTGAAGGGACTCTGAAGATCATCCAGTTCCAACTCCCCTGCCATGGGCATGGACACTTTCCACTAGACCAGGTTACCCAAAGCCCCATCCAATAGGGCCTTGAACATTTCCAGGGATGGGGGATCCACAACTTCTCTGGGCAACCTGTTCCAGTGACTCACCACTTTCACAGTAAAGAATTTCTTCCTTATGTTCAATCTAAGCCTGTCTTATTTTGTTTTAAGGCCACATCCTCTTGTCCTGTCACTACATGCTCTTGCAAAAAGTCCCTCTCCAATTTTCTTGTAGGCCTTCCTGTAGGCCAATGTCTAAAGTCATATTGTCAGAAGTCAGCAGAGGTGACTACTACTGTTCTTCTTCCATCCACAAGACTTGTCATCCTGTGAGAGGAAAATGAGATAGGTCTGAAATGCATTATTCAAAAAGGCCCCCATGCTTTAAAAAAATCTTCTTCCTTGACACTAATTTTCCAAAGTCATTAACTTAGACCATAGTGATTGCCTCTGTATTTCACAATATGCTCTCTGCCCAACTGGAGACAGAGCCAGGATAAACTGTTATGATGCTTCTTGATTACACCAAAATCCCCAGAAAAAGGAAGCACCAGGGAGAGTCTTAATCTTGGTTCCTGTGCTCCTGGCCAGAGAGCTCAGTTCCTATCTGGAAAGCACAGACGTTTTTGCACCTAACCTTTCATAATCTTACTGCTCTATCCCTTGTTAAATTAAATTAAAACATTTGTGTTGACTGCGTAATTAGGGGGCTTGAATATTATGTCTTACAGTCTCAAATTGCTTTGTAGTCTTCTCTTTTCCTAATGTTCATATGGAGAGTAGGTTTGTGAAGGAATTACAATACATTTACCCATACAGATCCGTAGGAGTCAGTAGGCTATAAAACTCTGAATGCAATATGGTACAAGATACAAGCAAGTGACACAACGCCACAGAAAGCTATGAACCTCTGCTGGCAAATTATATGAGAAGACTGAGGGCCCCACCTTCACCGTCTTGTGGATTTTTTCATATCAAATGTGCAGAGCTTCCAAGTAAAAATTATATATATATTTTTTGGATTTTTTAGCTTGGGAAATTCGTACTAGGATCTGAGGTAAATGAGACTGTTGTTGGCATGTGTAAGTATTGTACAGTAGCTAGACACACTGCATATCTCCCCTTTCCTATAATTATGTCTACAGATTTCCAAAGCAACCCTAAGTTCTGTCAAACTTGATGCAGGCATGTCTCCCAGTTCCACTGTAAGTGTCTCCTGATGCAGCTTTAGCTGTGACACCATGTCTATGAGCTGTGAAAGACAAGATGAATCCTTGCAGTGTTTTTGACCCCTAACACGGGTGCCTCTTGTAGGAAGTCTTATCCTACAGATTAGTACATGTCACAAGGGAGTGTGACAGGCAGTGTGCTTAGTGTGAATTAAATAGAAGTCCCTTTCTTCCTCCCTCATCTTCTCCCACATAGTGTGATTGATACTGGTGATCACATTATAGCAAATACAAAAAAGATTTAAAAATATTTTTATTAATTCTTCACTGAGAAACTGGACAAATCCATTGCAGCAAATCCAGCTGTAATACATTCACCCCACCCTTCCTAATCCCTGAATTATTGCAGTTCTTCTAATTTTAGTTTTGAAATTTTTCATAACATCTGAGGAAAGTATATTTGAATATTGATTTGCTTTCTGAAAGGTAAGCAAAGCACATTTTCCTTTGAAAATACTGTATGAATGCTGTCTAACACAGCTTTCTCTCTCTGTAGTGTCTCAGGCACGGTATTATTCCCAATGTTGTTGTGCCCTTTAGTCCAAATAACATTTTCTTGTGTTTCTCATCTGCAGCAGATGGCCAATAGCCAACGACAACATTTTTCATTGAAATGGCGAGGATATGCTCTAATTACCTCCCTAACAAAGACCTTGATTACATCTAAATTCCAGGATTTCTGAAGGCAATTTTTTCATGGTATCAGCGTATTTGTTTCTGAGTGATTACCCCTTCAGTGCTAACCTTTCACTCCTTTGTATCTCAGAAAGCAACAGAATGTCTTTAATCCAAAATGAAAACTAGGCAAGGTAGCAATGTCTTAAAAGGCACAGTTGAGCAATTTATAAACAGCACAGTGTTTATCAGCATAATAAGTTGCTTCTTGGAAAAAATGTGGTAAGTGGTGAGGACTTTCTATGGAGCACAATGGCTTTAAAACACAGCCCAATCCCCCTCCCCAAATCTTTGCTGTTTCCAGAACTGCCCAGCCACATGCTCGCTGTTCAGTCAGACTGTCCCAGCAGGTGACAAGGTTTCTGTGTAAAACAATGGAAAATCTGTACATTGGGCACTAGGATGTGTGGAATTCTCTTTATGGGAATACATTTGCTCCCAAAATGAACTGTGAGTAGATGGACAAGGGAAGGTCATAGCTGTAGGAGAGCCCATATTCTCTGCTCGACTCCTTGTGGAAAAGACTAGGATGCAGAATCCAGTATTCCAGGTTTAGCTGTACATCTCCAGGAGATGTTTTCTATTACAAATTGTCAAATTTTGCTTGGTCCAAGGCAACGGCTTTGGTAGATGGAGTCCAGATGCAGCTTTCACTTGATTTCAGTGCACCCCATGGGAGCACAGGGGCTGAGAGGGGCTCTTGCCATCACAGCTTGCTTCTCCTTCCCCAGCAGATGTCAGAGAGGGCAGAGGCAGGGAATGCTGCCAGACCTGCTGCAACTGGAGGATGAATATCCCATGCAGGCAATTTCCACCACCTCAGGAGATGCAGGCAAAACAGAGGTGTGGCAGAGCTTTTAAAAACTTACAGAAAGAGTGACCAATGGCAGAAGAATCTGAGTGTGGTATTTTAAAGTATTAATACTATTCTGGTATCCCAGCCAGGACTTCATTGCCTGGGGTGGGTGCTAGATCAAGCTGATTGCTTTAAATAATGCTATTTATACACCAGCATCAACTGCCAATATTTCTAGGCTAATTCCATACACAAGCTAGGAAAATAGCAAATGGACTTGTTTGTCAATGTGAAAGTAGAACTCAAGACGCAGATATTGTACCCCAGCCTCGATGTTCATTCCAGAAGTGTCTGGCCTGTATAAAAAGTTTAAGAAAGAAGAAAAACTAATCTAGTAAGGCATGAAGAAGACCTTGAGACTAAAAAATTCATATTCTCCCTAAATTCTCCTGAAGACCCTAAGGACTGCTTTGCAGACAGCAGTAACCCAAAGTGCTTCATTTCTATGCTGATTTAGACCACCTGCCCTATTGTTTTTGCCTTCAACACTATCAGTGCTCCTGCACTTATCCTGTTTTGGAAAGTCTCCAACTCTCATGACAATTTTAAGTGACCTTTGTATAGAGTGAAAGTGCCAAATACTATGCTCCTAAACAGCATATCTGTATTTAGTTAGGAACTTAAAACCTCAAAACTATCATTATCTTAATTCAAAATCTCTGGGAAAAAAATACAACTAAAATTTTCTTTACAAGAAGGAGAGATGGGTTATGTCACAGAAGTGGAAACAACAGTAAATAAATGAAGAGTAGGCGAGAAGTCCTTTGTTTTTATTCTGTTACTGTTTCCAGATCCGGAAAAACTCTGGTTTGTACTGAAGTAAATGTTTATTTCCTTTGCCTAAGGAAATAAAAAACTGAAAATGAATATTCTATTGGAGAGGACATTTTGCATTTAACTTAAGAAGATTTTACAGGTTGCATCAGGAAAAGCCAAGGAAATACAGAGCTTGTATGCAGCAGTATCTTCTCCCTTGCCTGTGGCTCAGGGGTGGGAGGTGAGCTTAAAAGACTCTGGACAAGGTCCAGCTCCCAAGAGCCAGGCTGGGGTGAGTGGCTCCAGCAGCCTCACTGGGACTGTGTTGTACTGCAAGGGAAGGGAATGAAGAAACTGCAGAGCAAAAATCCAGATTCACAAGTTCCATTTTAGGCAGATTTTGAGCTGTACGAAATGTCTCTTTAGCTCTCTGTTAAAAGACTAGGAGAATAATCTGGAGAGCCATGTTTAATTAGAGTTCACACTGTATGACTGGTCTGATGGAAGCCTGGTAAAACATCTTCACTCAAAATACATGATTACATTCTGTTTGCAAAAGATGATACAAGAGGCATCATTCTGCCTCTATTCCTTGTTACAAACATTGAGGACTTGGAGTCACAGGAACTCTGATACTCATAGTGGTGAGTTTTAATGGTAAAGGTGGGGCCTTTGTCCCTTCATCTAGGTTAGAGACCAGGATAAATTTTTCCTTAATACTGCTGTCCATAAATCTCACAGCTTTCTCTCACTGCTCATATTTTCTGGGATTCATCCTGTTTGCTTTCTGGCAGCTGCCTACAGTTAGACTGCATCTACATAAAAATGTATCCAAAGCTGGGCCCAGATTCTGGCTTTTCCAGTGGTGGGTAGAGAAGAACGCCGACCTTCTTATCTTTCATTCGCATACGATATCCATCTCTTCACTCTCTGCTTGGTTAAACCAGTTTAGATTCTGACGCTCAGGATCTGTCTTAACCTTGAGAATTTGTGTTCTTGCCTGTGAAACCAGTAGGCTAAGGTTCATGTCAGCTCTGCTGTTCCTAATGAGCCAAAAAGCCACGTGAGCCTCTCACAGTTGCTTTAACCCCGCACAGGAGGTGGGAGCTCTGTGTGATGGCACCGAGGCAATGACACAGGATGAAATAACATGGTTAGTGTGAATATGGCAATGATAATGAACACTGGCCAATGGAGGCAAATATTAATAACCTGCCACAGTACTTTTTTGATTAAATAGATTTCCAGAAGTTTAGGTTTGCTTTCTCTGACTTTTTGCTTAGATAAAAGCAGAGCTAGTGCAGTGGAAGGAATGAACACCGTCACTGCTCAGTGAGGCTTGACAGCAACCTCTACCCAATGCAACTTCTCTGTGTGCTTAATATTAAGTGTACACTTAAATACTGTGCTGGAAGTAGGCACTTAAATCAACTGTGCTGTTGATTGCTGAGCACTTTTAAAATGAAGCCCTCTAGCCTTAAGACTTCTAGAGTTCATTCACACCTGCTCCACACTTTGTTTCACAGGTTTATCTGGTCTTTTGGCAGACAAATATGGAATATATTCTAATTTTTTTTCACTCCAGTATCTGTTTTCTTCCAAATAAATGCCAGTATATAAATCTGAGTATTAAAAGAAGTATAAGCTCTTTGGGATGAGTATGAAACAATGATGTGCTAAGACTATAAGGCTACAATGATAAATCATACTGAAAGTCAAAAATTCTGGTGGTAAAGACAATTCTCCCTATAGGAGCTATTCAGCAATAAAATCTTTTGCAGGAAAAGAATATTGAGTCCAGGAGATTATATTTTTTACACACATCAAAGAAACAGTGCTAGCCCTTTCTCAGATAGGGATAACTTCTGTTTCATCATCTTACTCAGAAGTAGCCTGACCTTTTGTACACACACTATCAACAGAAAAGATAGCGCCAGTCAAGAAAGTACACATAAATCATTCATGTGAAGCCAAACACTCTATTTTCTGTGTTGAGAAGTTTTTATTGGATAAATATTTTTATACACCACAATATTTCGGATTAGTCACACTATGGCTCTGAAATATCGAATTATGGTGTAATCATTTCCCCAATACAAGGAAACAAAATAAAGAAGCACTGAGCATGAGGCTTTGGTCACTGAACTAAGCCGAGGTTTTAGAGCCAGTTCCAGTTCGGTCCAGAGAGGGAACTTCTTCACACTCTTTCATAAACTCTAGTGCAGACAACCCCTTTCATGGCATATTCCTAAGGCATAAAGGAAAATATTAATATAAAACTTTTGCTGACAGCAGTTGTGTCTGGTGCAGCAACCTCTGAAGTCAATGAAAATCCAGATGCCATGTTTTACATCTCTACATATTTGCAGAACTTTTAGAACAAACAGCAAAGCTATTTTTATGCTGCAAATAGAGTTGTTTCTATTTTAACAGCTTTAAACTTCATTAAGTGGAAGTTAATGACAAAAAGATTGCAAAATTAAGCTCAGCTTCCACAAACAAATTTACTTTCCTTGGTATTACGGCTGGCTTGTCAGAAATATTAGCCCCACCTAGTTTTTATATCATGGCTCACCAACACTTTCACATTTTCAAAGTACATTTCAAAGTACTAAGGGGTTTTTAGTGCAGAAGCAGAAGTAGCCTGGGTATTACAAAGGTCAGGCTTCTGGTCTAAGAAACTTTACTCTTTACTCTTCGCAAAATATTTCTCTTGACCCTCTCACCCCAGTGGCTTTCAGTGGTTGCTGATGACTCACGGCCACAGGATGCATGCAACAAAGGCGACAGGATGTTAAAAAAATACTTCCTTGGTCCTCAGAAGATGAGGAGTTCTCCTTACAACCCTGTGCGAGGCAAGGGGCAGACAGCAGGACGCCAACAGAAGAGGCACCTTACCTCTCTGCTTTATGAAGAGGGTTTAATAATTAGAAAATCTTACACAGAATTGGAGCCATGAAGAGATGCAAAAACAAATCAACCTTCCTACATAAAGGAAGGTTTTCAAGAGAGCTGGAGATGGACTGTTTACAGGGGTGTGTTGTGGTAGGACAAGGGGGAATGGCTTTAAACTGAGAAAGAGGTGGTTTGGAATAGATATTAGGAAGAAATTCTTTACCATGAGGGTAGTGAGGCACTGGATCAGGTTGCCCAGAGAAGCCGTGGATGCTCCATCCCTGGAAATGTTCAAGGCCAGACTGGATGGGGAATTGGGTAACCTGGTCTAGTGGAAGGTGTCCTTGTTTGTGACAGTGGGTTGGAACTAGATGATCTCTAAGGTTCTTTTCAACCCAAACCATTCTATGATTCTATGTATGAGAACTTAATAACAGAAGACAGTCAGAACAAGCTAACATGTGAAAGTGTAATGCTGCTGACTTCAAACAAGTTGCCAAAATTAGTTTGACTCCAATATCTAAAAACTTTAATGAACAAAGTGAAATCTTAATTTTAATAGAGACCCTTACAACCAGAGTCCCTAAAATGTTTTATCTCCCTGGCTTGGCCAAGTTAGGGAAAAGGAAAAAACTGTTTGAGGGACAGCAGTACCCTGCTTGTAAACTTTTGTTTCCATTTCACAGGTTTCTGTTATTTTTAAACCTTATTCGTTTTAAGAACAATAATGTTGAGAGCAGTAAGTATGCTGTCAATTTATGGCAGCTCTATCAATACAGTCACTTTAAAGACAAGTTGCTGTATGCAATAACATTAATTTCCTTCCAGCTGTTTTCTAAGCTTGGTTCCCTTTTTCTCTCCTTGAATTTCTCTCATTATTCAAAGTGTAAACCAAAGTTGATAGTCTGTTTAGACAGAAGTGTACTGAAGGCTGTATCCTTCTGACCTTTAGCAGTGTACAAGGAATGTGAACTTACCACCACCATCTTCCCATCAACAAGTCTTCTCTTTATCGTGGTCTCTTTGCCATTCCACTTCTGGACTTGCACCAATGACCCTTTCTCCAAGGTTACAACACTCTGCAAATTCCAAGAGAAGAGTTTCAAACTACAGGCTGAGCTTTGCAGACTAGAGCAGCGATTCACTTTACGTTCAGCAGGATATATGCTCTGGGATAATTACATGCTCAGTAATATATTCAGCTCTATACTGTTTATTATTTCAGTGCTTTATTTTAATAGTTTGGAAAACTCAAGGTGCACTAAGGGAGTAGGTGAAATTCCCCTGGTGTTCTTCTAGGAGATGTTCAGACCACTCAGAGATCATCAGCCCTCTTACTTACCTTGACTTTCCGGTCATCTGCTGTTGTTTCATCAAACTGCTGGCCCAGTTTGAAAGAGATGGTTGTATTTTTGAATGTGCTTTCCGTCCTGATGGTCACTATGTCCCCTTTCATGCTGATGATCACATCAGGCCTTGCCAGGCCACCTAGTTTCCGGGTAGCTAAGCCCACTCCTAGAAATCAGAAACAAAACAATCATTACATTCTAGAAGCAAGAAACTCAGTATCCTCTCATGATTCTTCAGTGGAAGAATGAGTTTCTTCTTGAATACTTCAATGCCTGATTTAGAAGAAACACTAATTCTTTAAATGAGACACTACTGAGACAGAGGTAGGAATGGGAAGGTCAGCATTCAGGGGCTGAGACAGCCCGAGCTGATAAAAGTGCACCTTCAGCTGGAAGTAAAGGTATACACAATTAGAGAGCTGTGCACATTTAGCTAAGAAGAAACATGGCTAGTTACAAATCTACATTAATTCAATATAAATAGAATAAGTAGAAAAACTCAGAGGAAGAATCTGGTTCTCAAAAATATTTGTAAAAATTCTGTAAAAAAAATCCTTGACAAATCTGATAATTTGTACCTTTGTTAATAGTTGCAAGGAAGACACTGGACACCAAACTGCCAACACGCTGGTGCTTGTTCATTAAAACATATTGAAGACTGGGTAATTCCTAAGTTGTTATTAACATCCCTTAAGGATCTTTGCATCTAATCCTCAGTGAAAAGCACAAGTATGAAATACAAAAATTGTCAAGGTAAAAGGGCTGAGAGCTCCAAAGAGCTTCCAGGAAAATCCCATACCAAAAGCCTTTTGTACTGCCTAGTCCTTTCCCATCCAGTTCATTGTCTACAGGCTGTGAGGCTTGGGGCAAGTAGGAATGAAGACACTGGCAATGTATTGCTGCTCCATAAAAGCAGAAAAGGGATAGCTGCTGTTAGGGCCTTTGTTAATGCTATGCCATGCTCAAATGAAAAGATCTGTAGAAAAGGGTATAAAGTTATCTGCAAAGTATAAAACTACTTGCAAGAATTATTCCAGATTAAGCAATTCCATTCAGATGTTCAGAAAAATATCTGCAGATGAACTTTCCTCCCACATTCACCCTGGCTAATTAATTAACTGCAATTCTTTTGTTATTCAGTCTATTTCAAATAAAGGGAATCAGTGAACCATTTATATAGCAAAAGCAATTGGCATACAGGAATGAAGCCAGTATTAAAATGAAAAACAATGTTTAATTTGTTACATTCCTGGCATTCTTCAGTAACAGATAGATTCATTCATAGCATTTAGATGTCTGAAACTACAGTGTCATGAGACATCAGCTCCATTATATATTGTAAATTATCGTAAGTCACAAGTTTAATAGTGCAATCAAGAGGAAACATAAAAAAATCTGTATCTCCATAGAATACTCTTGTACCGAAAAACATCTTATATCAGTTCATATCAGTTAGACGGAAGTAAATTTATAATAGTAATTAATCACCTACCTTTTTCAATTCAGATGCTAAAGAAAAGAAATTAAATTATGTTAGAATAGAAATTAAGTGCTTTTTTTTTTTGGCCAGAAATAAGGCACCATCCATGAGTAGAACCCTCCCAAATGAAACTTACTAACAAAAACCAAAACAAACCCAGAATATTTCTCACCCAATTCTTTCATATAGTCATCAAAATTTTCACTGGAGATGAGTTTCCAGGTTCCCACAAATCGGTTACACATCGTACAGGTTTTGTGGGGCGCTGGTCCTGCAGAGAGAGGCAGTGGCCACAACAGCTCTTGGTGGCAGTCGGAGAGACTGTGTGCCCAGCTGAGATTTAGTGGTCTGTCTCCCTTTAAAGAGGTCCAGTCCCTGTGGCAGTCGGGGTTGGCCAATAGGGGAGGCAGCATCAGGGTGAACAATGTGCACCTTGTCCAAGGCAGCCGTGCCAGTACCAAGGCTCTGGGTGTCGCTGCCTTGGCTTCCTTCACTGAATACACCAGGACACGAGGGGCATGTGGGCATGGGGACCGGCCACTGCCACTGCACCCCCAGAGCTGTCAGGGCTCACTGCAGTGGGGTGTCAGCAACACAGAGACAAGTACAGGAGCACTGCCTCCCTACAAGACCCAGCTCCCACTGTCCTCCCAGTGTTCTTCTCCCACTATCACCATATAGAACAGAAATTTATAACAATGATCTCATCCAACTGCTTGATCAATCCAGGGCTGACCAAAAGTTACAGCATGTTGTTAAGCCATTGTCCAAATGCCTCTTAGACACTGACAGGCCTGGGGCTTTGACTACCTCTCTAGGAAGCCTGTTTCAGTGTATGACCACTCTCTCACTAAAGAAGCACTTCCTAACTACAAATCTGAACGTCCCTTGACACACCTTTGAACCATTCCCACATATCCTATCCCTGGATACCAGGGAGAAGAGATCCACACCTTCCCGTCCTCAGGAAGCTGTAGAGTGTTACCACTATTGTCTCCTCTGCTAGTCAGATAAATCAAAGCCATGTGGATTGTGTGAAGGAACTGTCAAGAAGATGATGTACAAAGTGGTTTGTTGGTTTTTTTTTTACTTTCATGGTCCATCCTGGAAAGTGTCTGTACTTTTTATCACTTGAAGGCAGAACTGAGTTATACTGTTCTGTTTTCTCCCTTTGCATAAGAGAAATGATCCCAAGCAATGGGTTCTTCCCTGCACATGTTCCAGACAGGATCACGAAAAGAAGAAGCAGACAATATTCGCTGGCTCCCTTTTACAACCGGGCATATTCAGATCAGTGCATCAGTAGAGATCAGCTCTTGTGCTTGACAGGTGGATGGCATGAAAAGAGGCTGAGACATTAAAGTGCTTATTCTTAGTTCAAAGTCACTTTGTGAGAGGCAAGAAGCTTTGCTGACTTGAAAGGGGGACATATTCTGTTTTCTTTTTGTCTTTCTGCACATGGATAGTTGTCCTGCCATAAGGTAAAGGGAAGATTTAAGCCAACACAATCATATAAGGGATAGCATTCAAATGTGTCCTACTATTGTCAGATTTCCTCAGGTTTCCCTGCTTCCATGAAGCGATGCCATGACCTCCTTGGGTCCATGTATTGCTTATATTGGGGGAGCCCTGAACTGGACCCAGAATTCCAGCTGTGGCCTGATCAATGCTGAATAGAGAAGAAGGATAATGTCCTTCAACCTCCAACACTCCTAATGTAGCCCAGGACATCACTCACCTTTTCCTTCGATGCGTGTTCCTGGTTTATATTCAGCTTGGTGTACACCAGGACCCCCAGAACACTTTCTCCCAAGCCAAAATTGAAATATTGAAAGATTAGAGTTTTCAGCATTTAAAGCTGTTTTTTTAAGTCCACATTTAGAACTATTGTCTAATGGTTAGTAAAAAAAGACACAAAGAACAAATCCATAAACCATGTGTGTATGTGACAGGCAGGAATTTAAAGCATTATAATTCAAAACACCTCAAACCATCTGAAGTTATTTTGTGCAAGACCCCATCAGATCTAATTCTGTCCTTCCTATTCCTAAACTACCTTTCTGGAGAAAATTATTACTTGGTATGTGCAAAGATTAGAGTCTTCTTTCCAACTTGGGTGAACAATAGTTACCTGCTTACCCTTTTTGTATGACTCTAATTTCTGGGTTATGACAACCTATAAAGATTCTTCAGCTCTACATTTTAGGGGTAGAGACAGTGGGATTATAGGCTGTGGGACCAAATTTCTTGTGTTTAGAGTTGAAAGAATGAGCTGGAAATGGTGGTGTGCCAAGGAGGTTGAGAACTGGGTCCTGATCTGAAAGC
Organism: Trochalopteron elliotii; assembly: GCA_024734555.1. Lineage (NCBI taxonomy): Eukaryota > Metazoa > Chordata > Aves > Passeriformes > Leiothrichidae > Trochalopteron > Trochalopteron elliotii. Next base: position 5,734,012 of record JANPWX010000022.1, on the reverse strand, counting down.
TGTCACAAGGAAGAATGGGAACACCCGGAACAGGTAAATAATAGTCTGGGGAATGAAATTGTTGTAGTCTTTGGTTTATACAGTGGTTGTGGGAAAAAAGAAGGTCTTCAGTCACATATTTTGGTGGCATATGCAAGATGTTTTTAAACCCCTCAATCATAACATCAGCAGGGGAAGCTGAACAGAGCTTCCCTTGCTGGACAGGTCTAATGGTAGTTCAGTGCGGGGAGCAAAAGTCTGGAGTGATTGTAAATATAAACAAGGCAAAGAACTCTTTCTCCCCCACAGTAAAAGCAGATGCTGTATCTGTACTAAGTAAGTAAATATCAGTTTTTGAAGGTGTTGTCTACACAACACTCTTCTAAAGCAGAGGTGCTTAGTATCACATTTTGTATAAAGAATAGGTAGCTCTTGTATCCCATCTCTGGAAATAAGAAAACTACTTCTAAATCAAACTATCCATTATTGCTCAAAAAATAATATAAAAAAATCCTACCGTTGCTCCTCAAGCATTCTTTGTTCTTTTATTTAATTGTCCCATCCACATAAAGGCACTTTAACAAGACAAGGCTGGTGACTTTGGGAAATAAAAGATGATTGGGATGTTGTAAAATCAGGCCCAAAGAAATTCAAGAAGAGGAAATTAGTCAGAATAGAACAGCTACACTGCAGTACCAGTAACCTTTAGAACAAAAGTAACAGAGAATTATTTATTCAGACAAAACCCTAGTCTTAAGCAGTCTCAAACAATGTTGACATTGCTACCATCTATCTCTTTGTCACTAAGAAAAATCAGTACTTTCATTTAAAGGACTTAGAGTTTAGAAAGAACAAGAGCAGGGAATTATATCTCAGTAGAAATAATTGTGGAAACCAATCTTTTCTTCAAGTTTAAAGGGGGAAAATGTGTCAAGGATTATTAGTACATAAAATAAGGGAAAGCCCTGATTCTCTTTTTTTCCTTATGGTTAATGTAAAACAGAATTTCAAATCATTGAACTTTGAGACTGTGAAGAAGCACAAGAGATAAAGGTAAAACTTGATAAAAATAGAGAAATAAAAATTCAGAGACTATTAGAAATAAAGATACAATTTAAAGGAATACAGAAAATAAATTTATGTGAAGTTCTTTAAAAGAAACATGATCTGGCAAACTCAGGGCCAAAAAAGCTTAAATAGATTCCCAGGAGAGCAATGAAGTAAACAGAAATAGAAGGGGAGAACAGAGGCCAAAGAGGAACTTGCTGTGAGGACACTGAAGGATGTTTTAGCATTGACTCCATGAAGCTGAAGGATCAACCCTGAACATGGGGCCAGCAGCCTCCCTTTTCCCAATTGCTACTTTGAAGGGTGCAAATAGCTTCTTGTCCCCTCAGCTGAACATCCTACAAGACCAGACCAGGACAACTGGGCTGGGGGAACAAGTCCAGACTGCACTACACACACTGGCCAGGACACTAAAGTCCTTCAAGCTCTTTCTAGTGGAAATAAATAGTTAAAAGAAAAAGGGAAAAAAAACTGATATGTCAATGCTCAGAATAAGCCTTTCCTCATCTTTCTGCTGAACTGCCAAAAATCTGTGGTAGTGAGTCGTCTTTGCCTTTGCTTGTCCAAGAAACCTGCAAAGGAGTAGTGAGTGAATGTGGGGAGGGGAAGAGATCTCCTTCTGTCAGCATTCAAGGTGCCTGCTGTGATAGGTGTGCTGCCCATGGGTTTGTAGGGGTTTAGTAAGATCCTTCTTTGGCAGAAAGGAAGGCTCTGGGGTGTTTACTGACTTTTGGTCTATAGTTCAGCATGACAGAAGAGAGATGGAGACCTGTGCTGCTCTGCAGGTAAGGACAAGACACTGATCTGACTTTAGCCCTTAGAAATGTGTGCTCCCTCCATCTGGGTCTGAGAGCACACACCTTTTCTTGACAGAGAGGAACCACCTCTGTTTATTCAAGCAGTCACTAGACTGCTGCCATTTTCATTCAATGAATTTCGTCCTGCTTCGGAGAATAAATTCCAAACGTGTTCATATTCTAAGAAAAGCATCATTAATACTCCCTTATGGTGCTGTCCCTGTTCAGGTTAATAGACAGAATGTCACTTCATTGAAATTTCCAAAAATTTAAGTTTTAGATTTCTTGATTCATTCTCAAAGTCATTCACTAGGTACCAAAATAAATGGTGATGCTTTTAGAAGAGATTACCCTTTGCTGAAATATTAGGCTGTGAATGTTACAATTGTAACTGCTGGTTGCATTCAGAATGTAAGATTTCTGGAAAATAAAATCTGCCATATGAATATAGGAATATTGGAAATTTTATCTCTGACAGAGTATTTCCAAATTTGTGTATGATAGAATACTATGGGCTGGTATTTAATGTCTATATGTACTTTGTTTAAGTCAATGTTTCTGCTTCTTACAACCATCACTCTGATGTAGATTTTCTACTCCTAAACTGTAGTTGTATCCTAACTCTCCTAAATAATTTTGGTTAAGTGCTAAGTAGATTTAGCACTGTATATATGAAGTATGCTGAAGCATTCTTCCATCCCATATGCAACTGCTGTTCTCTAAATTGGTGAGATTTCACAAGCAATGAAGCCAAGGTTAAAACACAGGAGTTGTTCGTTCATGGTTATTTCAACATTTTCTGCAGAATTTACTGATAGTTTTTGGCATAATTTTTAAATGACTCCTCAGCTCATGTACAACGTAAAAGTACTTCCATTGCCCTATCCAGTTGTATAAATAGTGCAAAAACTTGGGAACAATCTGAGTTATGCAGAGGAAAGTTCAAGTGTATGAGAGGTCTCTGCTGCTAGCAGTAGGGACTCAGCACCATCACGTCTGACAGCTGACTTCAGGAATGTCAGGAATACGTGGAATTTGGTTCACAGATCTTAATCGCTCGAGATATGGTGATTTCCCCATTTAGTAGTTAACGCACATATTTTTATACTTATTGTCCAGGTTTCCCCTAGATCTTAATTTCTTTTTTTTAATCCTCATATTAAGCCCTCCAGGTGTAGCAATCATGGCTTCTGTAGATGCAAAGTTTTGAAACAGGAGACCAGGCCTATGAGCAGTAGAAGACAGCAGTTCAAAAATAAGTAGAGTTGAAAACCATGGTGTCCAAAGGGCTTTGCATCTAGAAAGGCTCATGTTCCCAAGACTGATCAAGCCTAACGAGCGAGTAGAAAACACACGTAGGTAATAAAGGAGGTTGTGCCACTGGCAAGCTTGTACAGAGTTTTAGTATACCTGAGTATTTTTTAAGCTATGATTCTCAATTCAAGACTTTTAGCCTATCTAGGACAAAATGAGATGTTCAAGATAGGCACATTGCCAAATAAGCACAGGTGAAAGTTCTAACTGCTATAATATCACACTTGAGGTGGGGAAAGGACAAGATCAATCTGCTTCAAATGATCCCTGGGTTTAAAATTGTCTGCATTTGTGCACAGACGAGGTGCCTGGTACCTTGCTCACGTTTGGAAGCTAAAACTGGGCATCCACTGGTGATCCTCCTCCCTGCTCCAGGAGCAACCACCTCTGCTTGAAGCTGAGAAGAGCAGCCCTGTTATTCCCCTGGCTGAACACAGACTCCTTGCAGGGGGTAGCCCACACACAGCACTCACCAGGTGATATTTGTGTGTTCAGGTGTCCATCTACCACTATGACACAAGTGCCACTCACTGGACAGGCTTGGGTGCTCTTTCCACAGGGTATGGGTGGCATGGCTGGGTGTGGTACTGGCTCTCACACGGTGCTTTCCTGCACAGCACCCCTTCCCACACTGAATTGCCCCAAGCCCCTTTCTGACAAACTCCAGCATAAGCACACATTGTAGAAAGCAGAACGTTTTATTGAATAGGCACAACAAATTAGACTAAATGCATGTAACTGCTTTGGGATATATCTGAAAAAAAGTACAGTTCTCTTTAAAACAGACTTGTGGGGCTTTTCTCCTTCGGTTAAGTTGTTTTACTCCAGCTTTAAGCATTAGTCCTGTGAGAAGGTGGCTTCTTCATGCTTTTTCATAAATTCTTTTGCAGGAAACATTATTCATGGTGCATTCCTGGAAAGAAAAGATAATTCAATAAGCTTTTAACTCTTACTAAATGTTTGTTAGTCAGAAGGTAGAGAATTATCTATCAGGAACCAGTTTAAGAAAAAATTGCATTCTCTGTCTCTAAAGGCAATTGCTAAAAGAGTGGAACTCAGTTTTGAGAGCTTCAGCACAGAAGACTGAAAAACAAGCACAGGAGTGAATTAATTTTCAAGAACTGCTCTACTGAACCCCAGGAGATTTCAATCTTCTCTTAAAAGTCTATAAAGAAGGCTCCTAGGACTTCTGTGGAGGCTGACTGAACCCTGGAGTTGGGCATTAACCCTTTTTTTCCTTCACCTTTTGCAGCTGTGGCTTGTCTTCACACACATGAGCACAACACATGCACACACAGAGAGCTTTCAGACTTGCAGCTGCTAGTGTCAGACTCTGCATGTTAGGCTCTCTCCTCATCTACTTTTCAGTCAGATCAAACTCTGTTTTGTTCAATCTTTCTTAATGAAGTTGTTATTAAAAATGATTTCTATTTCTTCTCTGGTCTCTATCCAAAGAAATTTAAATACTGAATTTATGGACACATTATTTTTCCCTAGGGGTGGGCAGAACTCTTCAGGAATTTTGTATATGTGTATGGTTTTTCAGCATGGAATCTCAGCTGCCTTTTATGAACATAGATTTAGTCCTGTCCCAGATTCTTCAAAGTATGTTTTCCAAAACTGTAGAGCAGAGCTGGGAAGCCCCAGAGTGTAGGTGGGCCTTACTGGCACCAAGTCAAGCACAATAGTCTCTGACCAGATAAAACCAACCAACAGAGCCTGGACCTGTTTCCTTGCTCTGACATCATATTATTTACACAGTTGTTGGTGATGCATAGCAGGATTCCCACAGATGGCTCTAAGCCACTGCTGAAGATGAACAGGAGTATTCTGCACCAGCCTAGTGTGGATGTATTTAATGTGGGCTTTGCTAATGCTTTCTCTGTACTGTCCAGAACTTAAGAGATTCTGATTTTTATAGGTTTCCCTCATAGGGATGTTGGGTTTTTCTTCCTACGCTTTCTCAATCATGTCTTGCTATGCAGAACAGGCACTTCCATACCATTCCATAAGTTTAACAGCTTTTCAGTTTTAACCTACTCTCTAAACTCAATCAGAGAGACTTCTCACCAAGTGCACAGAGCCCCTTCAGATGCTTTCCCTCCCTGTGTTTGAATCCAAAGTCATACACCAGCTAAACATGAATTCTGAACACTGAATTCAGCGATTAAGTAACAAAAAAATTAACTTACCACCACCAGGTTCCCATCCACCACTTTTCTCTTTATGATAGTCTCTTTTCCATCCCACTTTTGCACCTGGTTCAGCACACCATTGTCTAGGGTTATGACATTCTACCAAAGTAAAAAAACAAAGTGTGGCTGTTTCATCAGCATGCTCTGGTCTCAGAAGACTCTCCAGGTTCAAACAGCACTAAGCACAAAGCACCCATAACAGTCTTACCTGTGGAGGCAGCATTTCTGCACTAGATGTCAAAATCACAACTCTGCCCTGCTGCTCCCACAACCCTTTTGAGAGATGTATGTGCAAAATGCCATTTCAGGACTCACCTTTGTTTTTCTGTCATCTGCTGTGGTCTCATCAAACTCTTCACCCAGCTTGAAAGAGACCTCCGTATTTTTGAAGGTACTTTCTGTTTTGATGGTTATCACATCACCATTGATGCTGATAGTTACATTAGGCTTGGCCACACCAGCCATCTTCCTGGTAGCAAACCCCACACCTATAAATAAGATAGGGCACTATGAACTTTTTATCTTTTCTCAATCTTTTTGTCTTATACGTTGGAAAAAAACCCTTCAGTGCTTTCTCCCCTACTGCTTTCTGAGCATTAATAATTTTGTTACAGAGATTCTTTTGTAAAATCTCACTTGGTACTGCTATAGACCAAGCTGGTTGATGTAAGGAAATTCTCTATCCTGTCATTGTCAAAATAGTAAAAGCAGTATTTTGAAGACTGAGATTATATGAATGCCAGATATTTGTACATAGAGTTGGTCAGAATAACTTTCGTAGCTAGTACTTTAACCTGCATGCTAATTGTATCTAAATGTAAATAAGCAGGAATATGTGGCAGTTTCTGAGTCACAAAAGCAACAAAACAAACAAACAAGAAAAAAAAAAGGCAAGCTTTTTCTATTTACAAGTGGGTATGTTGAATATAAGGAAATGATTAAGAAATAGCTGGCAATGGTTATATCCTGAGTAAAATCTGGAGTAAAGATTAAGAGCACAAGAGTCTCACTCACTGGAAGCTGTCAGAATAAGTCACAGCAAGTATTTTACCCCAAACTGCAGATAATTCTCCCAACTTTTTAGCAGGTACTAATTGAATCAGTGCAAGCCACCCCCCACTTCCTCCACACTAACAGAATGTTGAAATCTTTTAAATCCCAATTTTAATTATAAATGAGAAGTCTACACCTTTAGAGAAAAGTGTTAGACATCAAATCTTGCAAGTATCTGCATGAATCCATCCAACTGTCTTTGTTAATATTCACTGTAGGTAGCTACAGAGTTTCATTCAGTATAATAGCCATGGCAATTAACTGGTGTCCTAATCCAGTAGCATTTTAAACTTGTTTAAGTGTGTTGCTCATAGACATAAGGAAATCTATTGCTTTCTAGCATCACATTGATTTGTGTGTGCAAGGATAAAAGCTAATTCACACAAAAATAATCCAGTGATGTCCTTTACTTCCATTTATAACACTACTAATAAGGTATGCATAGACTTGGCTTACCTGAAATCCTTCCCATCAATCAAAGTTTTTCTGCTCTTTAGGAATTTAATACCACTTATTGAAACAGATGAATTCTCCAGTTAAGGACTATCTGATCAAAATAGTGGATGAAACCCCCCTTGATAAACAGCACAGCCAGAAAAAGCAAGTAAAGAATAAAGTTCAAAATTGGCATTCCTTCCCTGTTCCAGGTACAAGAAGTTGAAATAACAATTCTCACCCAGTTCTTTCATATAGTCCTCAAAGTTTTCACTAGAAAGGAGCTTCCAGGTGCCCACAAACTGGTCACACATTTTGTCAGGCTAAAAAGATGTCTTCCACAGGTTCAAACTGAAATGCAGGACAGGAGACTGTAATGAGCTGCAGCAGACGAGTACTTATCTTTAAAAAGGAGCCGTGGCCACATGATGCTCTGGGATGACCAATGAAGAGGGAGTCCCTGGGCCCAGTGTTTTTCTTCCTCCCTTACCCCTCCTCTGCCAGTAGGTCATAGTGCTATTATTCATATGCCCTTACTAGCACAAAGATCACTGTCTTGTTTTTATTTAATTATTTTTGTTATTCAAGAACACTCTACCTTAAAGGCAAATAATTAAATCAAATTACCTCTCAGAACAAAAAGGCAGGCCCAAACTTAAGCCGCAAAAAGTGATGTCCTCTCCCCTTCTCTTTCATTTTAGTTCACTATACCAAATGGACACAGCTCAGTTCTTATCATTTAGCTTGCTTTCAGCACCCCTGCAATCAGAAATTTCCTCTAGAGAAATACAGAACTACAGGAAGAAGTGGATTTGGAGCACAAAGAGAGAATGCTGGGGTTATAGAAGGCTAAAGCAATAAAATTGCTTCTTTGATTGGGATCTGCTTGTCCTTGCATCACTTGAATCAATTTAACAGTAAGTCTGTAATATGCTTTTATGTAATGGAGAGGGGATGTGGGATTCGGTGAGAAGAAAAGTAACAAATCAGGATTTCTCTCCCTTTTACTCCCATGTTTTCAGAATAACTATGTCCCAATGACTAGCATTTTGAGTAGTTATGGCATAAAGCTAGGCTCTAGTATTGACCTACCAAAGGTCCCTAGACACTTCATTTCTTTTCTGTTTGTGCTGTTCAGGCATTAATTTGTTTGAGGCAAGTTGTGCACAGGCCTGACATAATGGGTCTATTTTGACTGATCCTCTAAGCCCTGTCATACTTCAGTTCACAAAAAAACTATCAGAAAGCAGTCAAGCAAGTTCTTATACCTTCCTTTGTCTGTAATGTGCTATTGCAATGGCAAAAAGCAGCTAATAAGTGCATAGTCCAGCCCCTGCAACTCTCTTTATGTGCATTTCCAGGAATTACTCTGCTGGTTGCTAGGCATCGATATTGTGGACCACATATTTTTCTACTTCTTGTCTTCGTAAGTAACAATGCTATAGAAGAATTATTTATACAGGACTGCAAGATCATAGGGGTATTTGTAATGGAAGAGAAGTGAGGAGGTCTTCAGTGCATCCTTCCACTCAGGCAGGGTCACCTCAGCCCACATCAGGCTACTTAGAGATGTGTCCTTTTGTGGATCAGAAAACTCCCAGGATGGAGCCACCACAGTTTCCCCGGGAAACACGCACCCCTGCCCAGCTGTCCCAAAGGGGAAAGGGTCTCCTTATCTTCTCTCTGAACCTCCCTACTTTCAGCTTTTACTCACAATTTCTCATCCTCCCACCATTCACCACCTGGTTCCAACTCCTTGGTCTCCCACAGGTGTTGAGGGTTGTTTGTAAACACTCCCAAAGCTTAGCCAGGATGAACCACTTCAGTCTCACAGCCTCTTCTCACAGGGCAAATGCTCCAGACTCCTGAGGATCCTGTGGATCCTCTGCTGAATTCACCTCAAAAATGGATGTAGTACTCTGGATACACCCTAATGACGGCTGAGATGAGGGGCATAATCACTAGTAATAATAATAATATCTCACAATAATGATTAATGTACGCTGAGATGAGGGGCAGAATCACTTTCATCAGCTCCTGGCTGTACTTCTGAACATACAGTGCAGGTTGTTTTTGACTTTTTCTGCTGCCAGGTCTCAGCTCTCTGCTCACCAGGATCCTGAAGGCCTTTTCTGCAAGGCTTTTCCCTAGACAGTGTTTCTCCAGCCTGGATTGCTCTGAGAGCTGGGCATGTTTGTACATTTGTACTATTAGTAGTGCCTTTAAGATGTCAGTCTATGGGGACTAGAATAGCTAATCTTAGATTTGGCCTATTCTTTTAAAATTTTTTTTCTTATTCACTGACTTTGGCCTAATCTCAAAATAAATAAAATTATATTCTAATTATGAAGCAGCTTGTGCCTTTTCTGGTTGGTTTTTGCAGTGTCACATGCTCAAGTGTTCTTTAAAAGGAAATTCTGAGGTCCCTCAAGTTTGTGTCGTTATCTTGAGGTATTTTTACTTCAGATTATTGGCTTGAGAAACTCTGTATTGTGTGTGAGCAGATGGTAGGAACATGAAAACTCAAATCCAGCATTTAAATAATGAGAACTGAAAGTACCAGCTGAGGATTGTTGCAGTGGCCCAGATAGAAAGGCTGTGATGTGGATGAAATCAGTTCCTATTTGTACTTTCCTTGCCTTTTAGGAACTATTCTGTGTGCAGCTTACTACAACCAGCATTCGTTTGGAGGGGAAATATGGCTTTTAGATTCAAAACTACAGTTTGGGAGAGGTAATTGAATTTGCCTTCCTTTGGTGTTAACAGCTGTCTGCAATGTTTGTGATATTGGAAGAGTATTTGGAGAGAATAGAAGCACCTTTCCACTCAAATCAATTTGGAGCAAACAAGTGCACCTCCCACCAGGCAGTCAATTACTTGCACTTATTTAAAGTGAATCTGAGCTATTTGTAGACATCTTGTGAATGTGATGACTTAAAAATGCAAGAAGAAAGCCAGCTTGCATGTTTACTTCAATAAGCAGCTACCTGGGAGCACACTTATGGTTCTCTCTTGGAAAGGATCCTACCAATAGTATCCTTTCCCTCAGGAGAGACTTCCAGTAACAGGAGATAAACTGATGGCACTGATGTCATCTGATATAAATCATGCCTGCTCTCTGGGGCAAATGTATGCAATCTTCTGATAAAGATCAGTTTTTAATGGTCATGAAGAAATCAGTGAGGCTTCTGAGCCTGGAAGTTTAGGCAAGTGATTCATGTCACTTGCAGAAGTGTCTTGACAGCAAGAGCTGAGCCATCTGGCTGAACAGCCCCATGATTATTGACACTGATGTCATCTCACCACCAAAAACAAGGGCATCCTCCAAAGTGTAGAAACCTATTTCAAAATAAGCAGAAATTTCAAAGAAACCACAGCAGGTAAGAGGTAAACCAAGAAAAGGAAGCTGGTGAGGGTCCAGTACAGGAAATGCTGACAGAGAAAATTAATCTCTTAATCCTGATATGAACTGATGCAGATCAAGTCTGCAAGTAACAATGATACACTGTCTGCAATGTGGTCTTGGGGTGCTGTGACATTGAGGATAGTTCCTGACAAAGGATATGCAAGAAGTGATCACAGAATTCTGTGGTTCTATGAAGTGTAACAGCAAAGCAGCAGCTGTACGGGGAAATCAGTAGATGGGAAGGTAGCAATGATGGGTTAAATCTTACTCTGTGACTCAGACCAAAGGTGGAGATCTACTTGAGATAAACTGCTTTTTATAAAAATAAGCACAATAGTAACCTCTATTTGGCTCTTTTGGGCTTGCAGGAGCAATGACGCTCTTTCACAAGAGTACGTGAAAAAGAGGATGTTTGTTCCTGTAGGGAAGATCTGCCACTTAGGAGAGCTTTTGATTGAGCATTGTGCTAAACCTTCCCTGGTACTTCATGTATGGAATTGTCAAAGTAAAAGCACATCTTAACTCTCGAATGTGAAAACATAAGTTAACAGTTATGACTGCTTAAAAGGAGGCTTCTTTCTCGAGTTCCTCCTTGCCCCAGAAGGGCAACAGAATAAAACTCCTTTGAGTGCTCTGGCTGTCAAAGTGGTGACTACCCATGAGCAACAGTGTATTGTCTCCATCATTCTGCTACTCTTTGGATAAAAACTGGCATGAAAAGACATCCATGCTCAATTCCATGGCTGATGACATTGACAATGTCTTCCATTGAACACTTCCTTAAAAGGAACCTGGCCTCTATATTGAGTTATACTGACACAGGTGGAAATATTCACAGTAAGAAGAAATACGTATTCTTGGCAAAGCTATAAAAATTGAGATTTTTCCTTATGCAGGGAGGGAACTGTGGCTTTGATGCAAGCTTCTTGTTCAGGCACAGTAACACCTGTTGAGAAGGTGGACTATAACAGGCTTCATGTTAGGAAGGAGGGACCACATCACCCATTCTGGTACTGCTGCAACTTAAGACAAAGCAAAAACCTTTTTTAATGTTTTGTCTGGCTGGGTACCAGACTGGGAATTTGTTCTAAGGCCCCAGGGTAGCTACAAGAAATGTGATCTAACTCTGGAGCAGACAAAAATAGGTAAAGGAATGCCATCTCTGCTCACAAAGTTGCTACTTTCATTTCTGATTAACATTTGTAACAGGTGAATTGCTTTGGATTTCTGCTTAGTGAGGAAAAGGTATAACTCAAGCTTCAGTACTCATAATATGACACACTGGCTTTACAAAATACTGGCATTAGTTGACTTGAAAGTTCAAGAGGCCAACTGGTTTTAAGTGGTAATTTTCTCTCTCTTGGGGAAGGAGGTGAGCAGAATTAAAAACAGGTCCTTTCTCCTGTGCTCAGGACCAGGACCAAGCTGATGCTCCCCCACTTGTGATTGTGGCTTCAGACCTCACTCAGAAATGAGAGTACTATTGCAAATGGTCACTTTGTTGAAGGAGACAGATTTACCAGCAACAACAAATCTGCTGTTTCCTTGAGTGGGTATTGGCACCACTTGCCCAGTCACACTGCAGGGCTGTGACATTTGGGGACTTCAGCCTGGTGTGCCTCAGCACACGCTTTTTTACTTTTTGTGATTCTGGGTTCTTTTATTTCCTCCTGAACTTTAGGCCAACCAGAGAGTCTCCACACCCTTAAATAGGTTTCCGATATCTGGGAGCAGGACCATGAAAACTAAAACATTTAAAAGGTCTTTCTGAAACACTAAGCTAAGTTTGTGGTAAAGCTTTTAAGAACAGAAGTGTAATCTTACAACTCTGAGGCATAGTAAGATCAAGCCCCACACAAATTCCAGTGGTTGATTCCATTAACTTGCAATTAAAATATGCATAATTACATTTTCTGAACTTGCTTTAAAGATTAGAAAAAACAGAGATGTGTCTGGAGGGTACAGTAAATCTCTGGACCCTTGCCTTCTCCTGAGATAGAGCTGAGATTCTGGCTTTTCTCAGCAGATGGCATGGCAATAACATAGGCTCTCAAACATCTGTGGCTCATACAGGTGATTGCTATTCCTGAGGAAAACCTGAACTCCTCATACTCTCCCCTAACATTTATGTCCCTCACTCCTGGAGCAAGGCAGCTGGCAGTGTGAATTTTATGAATTGCAGGTTGTGAGTTAAAAGGAATATCAGAATATCAGAAAAGTAAAAAAGGATGAATATTTGCATATTGGGTTTGTTGTTTTATTTCATAGCAATGAGAAGAAATGCAGGTACACTAACTCCTACAGGCATGCAGGTGATGGGCTTCCAGAAGATAAAGTGGACATTTCCATATAAGAATATTTGAAATGTCAGAGATCCAGCTCATATATCCTGTATTCAGCAAATGCCATAGTGGGATTAGTGATAAACTGAACTTCATGAGTTATGAATGTTTGTATGAAAGATCTTAATTTGCTGGCTGTAATGTCAGCATTGCAGAGGCTTCATGTTTCTAACTACCTGTGGATTTCCCTGATCTAAAGAACAAGTTTAAGGTTGTCTAAAGTTGTTCGGATGTTCAAGTCTGTCAAGCTTTTTTCATTTATGGTACAAGTCTTACATCTAACATCAGGGTTTCTCCTCTTGAGGGTGTATGATGAAAGTCAACCTTTTTCTGAATCCTGCTTTGTCTTGTCCATGGATTTACCTCAGAGCACATAAATCCTTGCTGTTCTTCCTCTCTACCTTCCCCCCACCCCACAAGTAAAAAGTGCTTTCTTTACTTACTTTTTTATCCCTAAACTTCACTCTAAATTTAGGTATTGCAGCAGAGTTGCACATGAAGTAGTATGTTTCCCAAAGTACTTTCAGGTTTCTTCTAGCAATTTGAAGACTTGCTAGAAGACTAGACTTGCTAATACTATTCTGAAAATCCCTTTGTAGTTCTTCCCTAGATGGTCTTCTGAATTATCCAAGATCACCCAGCTGACACCCTTTTCTGAAGCCTCCATCTGAATAAAGGAGAAAACTGTTGGTTACATCTACTTTGGGACTGCCCAAGAGGACTCCATCCCAGATCTGCCTTGCAGCTTATGCAGTATGACCTGTTTTATTTCCATACAGATCTGCATTTAGAAACCTTCCACAGCTTTGTCTGTTTGTTTCTTGTTAAACATTTTTTATCAAGCTGAAGAAAAAAATCTTCAAATAGGGATGAGAGAATAATGCATACTGGTTACATGTAATATCTTGTAAATTTAAGCTATTCCTATCAGTGGTTGTCCTTCTCTTAACAGCTGCCCTCTTGTGAAGCAAGAGCACTCCCACAATTTTACTTGTTTCTAAATCAGCAAAGAAAGAACAAAGTGTAAGAGCAATATTTCAACAAGAATAAAAAGACCCTGTACAAAACATTTAAGCTCTGCCGAACCTGCGCTCTGAGTAAAATATACATTGGTTTGGCAGCCCTGTTTATGCATGTCTTCTTTCTGCATGCTGCAGTTTTTGGCTTCCTATGCTTTCAATCTGATGGCTTGCTCTGAAACTTGCAGGGAACTCCTCCTTGCATTTGCCAGAAAGCTATCTGTTACTGCAGATGCATTTGGATCACATCCAAAAACCTAATGCGCTGTGTAAAGGAAAGTAAAAAAATCCAAATATGAAATGCCTTTTGGAGTTCAAGCCTTCTGGAGAACAGCCCTCTCCCTGCAGCATGGTTGAGGAGCTGGTAGGTGTGAAGGCTGGCAGCTCTCTGGCTCTCTCCAGCAGATCTCTAATCCTCTGGAGCTGAGTGCTGCCTCCGGGTGCTGCCAGCTGAGGGACGGAGGGAGGGAGGGGGAGCCAGCAGCAGCTGCTGCCCAGCCACTGACCTGCCAGGGCCAGGGGCCTCTTGCAGCTGCCCTCACTGCATCCTCGCTGCTGGATTTCATTGTCACTGCCAACCTCATTTCATCTCACCTTGTACCACATATAATAGATTGGGAATTAAAAGGATCTCTGAGGAAAGAAAAGCTAAGGTTCTCTAAAGCAATCCATCATACCTGCCCTTCCCACTCTGGACAGCTCTCTTGCCAGGAACTAGTCCATGTTGTTTATGTTCGACATGTAAAAACTCACATCACATCTCCAACACGGGAGTGTCTGTAAAATGCATTGCTTAATGTAAGTTAGTAATGCAGATCCTTGTTGAGATGCTGTTTTGGGACTACAAGCACAGGGCAGCTTCCACAGAGAGGATGGAGTTTGCTACAATATGTGCTGCATTCCTCCCAACACCATCTTCAGCAGATGTGGGCAAATAATGCCCAAAACTGAACACAGTACTTGAGGTGTGGCCTCACCAGTGCCCAATACATGTGAACAGTCACTGCCCTGACCTTGCTGGCCACACTATTGCTGAGACAGGCCACTGGCCTCCTTGGCCACCTGGGCACTGCTGTCTCATGTTCAGCTGCTATTGACCAGCACGCCAGGGTCCTTTTCCACTGGCTGCTTTCCTGCCACTTTCCCCCCAGCCTGTAATACTGCATGGGGTGGTTGTAACTAATGTGCAACACCTGGCACTTTGCCTTGTTGAACTTCATACCACTGGTCTCAGCCCATCAATCCAAGTTCAGTCTAAGACTGAATTTCAAGCTGCAAACCTAGAAGATTAAATGGTTTGGTTCCTTGATTACCACAATATCTGCTTAAGCTGAACTCTTTGTCTTTAGAAAATATGAGAGAGAGTTTTTACTATCTCACTCCCTATAGAAACATACACATTTTCTGAAGTGGAAACAGCATTATATGCTTCTTGTCTTGCCTTACAGCTGCTTCTCAAACAACATGGTATTAAGCATTTGGTCCCATTAGCAATAAAAGAACTTGGTTGCAAAACATAATGTTGGAGACTCAAGCCAGAGAGCTTTATTTGCCAGTTCTAGCCAGTGTCTAGTAGGATACTGATTAGACTTTTACTACTTGCTGATAGTCAGAAGGTGTGCAGTTTGGGACAGTACTGAAGCTACTGCGTCTTGCAGACCATACTAACGCAACCAAGAAAATTCCGAGCATCTGACTCCATAGGGTAAGTGGTACTACACATCTGTCATATGCTTGAAAGTGTTCAGCTACAACTAAATCCAAACTAGTCCAGGTTGACATACTGGTTCATTTTTGGGTGAGCATAACTGTCTATAACCAAACAACTCAAGATGGTTGGCACCACAAAAACGCTATGTGCTTAATATGATCTCATCTAGCTGCATAACCTCTTCTGCTCTGTGAAGCAGAAAAGACTGGAGACTGCTTTCCCAACTGGTAAAGCAAATTACCCATATGTTTCCTGAACATTTCCTCGTACAGAACCTAACTATGGTAACTGTTTAAAAAAAAAAATCTTTCTGTTTGGTAGCTAGTTATAGGATCAAAGTAGAAGATGCTGAACCCAGTATCCGCACTGGCACTTGAAAGTGCTGTTCACAGAATCACAGAATATCCTGAGTTGGAAGGTACCCATAAGGATCATCGAGTCCAGCTCCTGACCCTGCACAGCACCATCCCCAAGAGTCACACCATGTGCCTGAGACTGTTGTCCAAACACTTCCTGAAGTCTGCCAGGCTTGGTGCTGTGACCACTTCCCTGGGGAGCCTTTTCCAGTGCCAAACAACCCAGAGTGAAGAAACTTTTTCTAATATCCAACCTAAACCTTCCCCTGACACAACTTCAGGCCATTCCCTCAGGTCCTGTCACCGGGCACCGGAGAGAAGAGAGCAGTGTCTGCCCCTCCTCTTGCCCTCAGGAGGAACTTGTAGACTGCAATGAAGCCTCCCCACCATCTCCTCCAGCCTGAACAGAAAAAGTGACCTCAGCCACTCTTCATTTGGTTTCCCCTCCGGATCCTTCATCATCTTTATTGCTCTCCTTTGGATGCTCTCTAATACCATAATGTCTTTTTTATACATGTTGTTGCCCAAAACAGTCCACAGCACTCGAGGTCAGGCCTCCCCTGGGCAGAGCAGAGAGGGATGATCCCGTCCCTTGACCAGCTAGCCATGCTGTGCCTTATACCCCCCAAGACACAGCTGACACTCCTGTTTCAAAGTTATCGGGATGAGGATAAGAAAGTCTTATCCAGAGAGGACCTGTATTTTTCATACACAGTTGGGCAAGTGTGGAATCTAGAGTAAAATTCCTACATTTATAATCAACCTGAGTAAGTCAGAAGAGACGGCCTTTGGATTCACATTTGCTTTAGCTGAAATTTGTAAGATTCCCTCACTTCCTTATGTATATGAAAAAAACCACTGTGTTAATTATATCAATACTTTAGGTTAGCAGAACACTATTTAAAGTTACATAATTAACACCATCCCGATTAATTTCTACTTATGTGTTCAAGAAAAAATGAGGATGTGGCACTTGGGGATATGGTTTAGTTGTGAACATGGTGATGCTGAGTTAACACTTGGTCTTGATGATCTTACATGTTTTTCCAGCCTTAAAGATTTTGTGATGCTATGATTCTACTTGTACCATATTTCTATCATGAAGATAAATGCAAGATTATTAATGTTTTATACTAAAAAAACAGTTTAATTCTAAAAGGGTCATTTAATGTCATACTGGAGATAGAAGGAGTTCAGGTCTGCAACCACACACACCAGGATAATTCCAGGTTAAAAGCTTGCTTAACATGTGAGAAGAGACAATGACTTTTAGTTATTTGAGTCTGCAGTGATGTCAGCCAGCTGAAGTCTCAAAATTGGATATTACTTGAATGACCGAAATAATCTGTGGAAATACCTTACTGAGTGCTCTTGTGCAACAACCACCAAGAACTGTTACCAACTCTGTAATTTAGTCTTCATACTGAAATGGCAACTTTCCTATTCATTCTGGGAGACTGTAAAGTGCAACCAAAATACTTCAATCTCAAATTTCTCTCTAGTGCATTTCAGAGGCAAGCTGACCTGCCTCCTGCCTCACCTTTCCTTTTACCTTCAAATTTGACTGTGTTGTTCAAAGGAACACATTTGAACAAGAAAAGTTATGTTGTGCATTGATAGAAAACATTAATTTGGAAGACTGAAATAAATGTCTTTGGAATCTCTGCTACTGGATGGCCAAATTTTCAATCTGCTTTTAGGCAAGAGGGTGGTCTGTGTTTGGGCAGTCTGCTGGGCGAAATGAACACCTAACACAACGGCAGAAAGCATGTTCCTCACGCTTCAAAATCTAGTTTCTGCTTCCTGTCACACTAGACTACTAATGAGCCTCTTTGGAGAGCAGAATGTACACAAGATTCTCTATCTTCTCCTTTTCTTTCCTTTATTACACAAAGCTGGCAGACAAAACCTTTCTCTTTTGAAAAAAAAAAAGGAGTTGTTGAGCTTGAGATGTGTGTGTCTGTGATCATGTGTGACCTGCTTTATGGTGTGAAGAGGCCCAGAGTGCTGCCAGGAACCAGAGTGCTCAGAGAGGAGAGCGCCGCTCTCTCTCCTAAATTAGGGCTTGTTAATGCCATCAAGATGAATGGAAAGGCAGGCACTGACTCCAGAGAGCTACATCAGTGAGACTGATGAAAACTGAGTTAATTGTTTCTCAGTCAAGTTTGTGAAAAGGCAAAGACAGAACATAAGAGAATTGTTGCATTATTTATTCCTCTCTGTGTATATTAGTAACTTTTCATGCTGTAAAGCTGCTTATTTTTTTAAAGTTGCTTTCACTTTTTAGTCTCCAAATCCAAGTCTTTGCATTTTGGAGCCTTTGTCTTTGCTGCCCCTCCTCAGGCCCAGATATTCACATCTCTCTTTCAAGTATTGGTGACTTTTTTTCCCCCTTCATGTACCCATCAAATGAGGAACCTAATTGGGTGAATATGTGAAGCCAGATAAAAACAAGGCAAGGCTCCTGAACATTTTTTTAACAGAATGGTAAAATTAAGCCTTTTACAAATTTGATAACATTTCCTTTAAAATCAGATAGCTTTATTCCTTTTCCTGACTCTATAGAATTCTTTCAGTAGAGGTGAGGAAGCAGCAACTTCCTTTCTCAGAAAAAACCTGAGGATCAGGTTAGTTTTCTGGGGCATGTGAGTAAAAGAAATATCACATATTTGCTCACCTCACCGAGGAATGAAACAAGTACATGGTAGAAGGTGTGTGTTTCCAGCTATAGGGACCAAACAAATTACCTTTTTCCCTTCTCCAAAAAACTGTTTCTACAGCACAAAGAAGAAGGTTCTTGCTCCTTACATTTTATAATGTGGGGGATTATCCAGGGATTTATTTCAAAGCAATGTTTAGCTCCTGGAATCTGGAAAAGATGAGCTACTTGCTTGTGTCTGACATTCTTACTGGAAGCTCTGTGCAGAAATATTGCTGCAATAAACCAGCATGTATAAAAGAGCCTCATGATCAGATTAAACTCCAAGATCAATCCCCAAGAATATTTGGACTTTTTAAATAATCCGTTTCTCAAAACACTGAAATAAATGTCACTGTCGGTCTGCACTTCCCCGTGTCAGAGTAGTAGTATGTATCTGCAAACCAGGAGTTGATGGCTTGAATCTTCAGCTTCAGCTGTGGTAATTAAAGGCAGATAACTTTAATTCAGTCATACGGTTGTTCATTTGCTGAGCTGCAGTACAGGCAATTCACCAGCTGTTCTGTGGCCACCAAGAGAACAATCTGTATTTGGACTATGTCCTTGTGGCTCCAGCCTACGTCAAATAGAGTATTTAACCCTAAACGTTGCTAAAGGAAAGCTTAATAATTTCCTAATTTATGACTACTATGATTTGGCTGATATCCTGGATGAGAGTGTCCTGGATAAATGTGGATGTCTAGAAAATGGTTATCTATAATAAAGCAAGTCACCTTGGATTCTTCTTTATACAAAACAGAAGTTCAGTGGTGCCTTACAGAGTACAAGTGCTCTCATTTTTAGGTCATTCCCTATGCTAGAAGAATACTTGTGTTAATATATTGTAAAAGTAAGCAAGAATGCTCCTATGTGGAGCTCTGTACTTCATTTCAATACCTAAGATGAGGTACATTCTACATGATGACAACAATTATGAGATTTGGATGCAATCAAGGTTTTCATCCATTTGCATTAACGGAACTTGACCAGTTGAGAATTATAAAATTATGGCTGTCCCCGTCCCTAGTAATTAGTCTTTTTCTCTTGAAGCAGAATCTACATGACCACTAAGTGTCATTTTCCAATCATACTTTGAAACATTGGTCAGCATTCAATCTTCTGTGTATAAAGCCATAAATCCTTTCCTTGAGCTTCAATGTCTTCTCTTGGTCTTTGTAATTTTAATATCCAGATGACATCTTAGTCCTAAGTAACTGCTGCTTTGTATCCCTGTCATCATCAGGGAGCTAATAAAGTCCAGCAGATGAAATAATCTCAGCAATTTAACATTTAAATCAACAATGAATATTAACTATATTGCAAAGACTGCCAATCCTGATTGTAAGAATTTTATGTACTTTTGGGAAAGAAGAACTATTCCTAGATAGAAGGATGTTGTTTTTAATACTCGCCTGACTAATTTTTTTTTTTTAACAAAAGATGATCATATTCTTCTGATGAGTTGAAAAATAGTGTTCAAATTGTTAGGAAATATGCTGTGACTCCCTTTGGTGGAAGTAGAAGGTTTAATATGGCATACCATTTCCACAATTTTGGGCAGATGCTGCAGTATGTAACAAACAGTATCTAATGACTGAACAAGAAAGCATCCTAGCCCTCAGCAACCCTGTCAGCTGTAGAGTCAGTCAGAGGGGGAAGGTAGTCACAGGAACCCCCCTGACTTTTCTACAATTCCAGGTAGTGTCTAAGAAGTTCCAAGAAACTCAAGTAATCTCCTCCTACTTTAGACCTTGATGTGATTGATATGCCTCTGGCTTCTTTTGAATTTTCTTCACCCAAGAGGGAAGGATAAGCCACAGGTCCAGAAAAGATTATTTCAGTTATTTTAGACTTGGTTATAAATCAGGACCTGTTGTTCATAATATACATCTAATTTTCATTGATTCCATCATGTTAAATTACCTCAAACTTGCCCTTCAGTGGATCTTGTTCCTGGTGTTAGACCCAACTATCCAGACAAGATGGATCATGTCAACAAGGCACACACTGAGCCAATTTCTCACTGGACTGAAGGCTGAGAAAAGGCTTCTCTCCCCTCTGCTGTCTGTCCCTTGATTGTGTACTTTGTGTTGTCCTGTTTCTGGACCTGCTTGGGTGACCTGCTCTCCACAGACACATTGCTGTGAGGAAATGCAAAAGTAATCACAAGCTCCTGTTCATGCTACAGTGATGCTTGAGATTACAGTGGTATTTCAATTTGCTTCTTAAGCTGGTGTTTCTGTTCATATCACTCAATTTCAGCCATTTCACAGTTAATTACTCAACTTAGCCAAGTTAGTCCACTAAGCTCCAGCTACAGACAAGGCACAGTGAGACAGTCAGGTCCAGGCCACATGCTAATGGGGTACATTTTACAGCAGGATGCATGTGGAAGTAAATTTATCTTTCCACTGGCTACAAAGGGAACATGAATAAGTATCTTAAAATTAAACCTCCTTCCTGCACAGATTTTGGTCTTGCAGAATCAAGGAGTGATTATCCAACATATGCCTATATGCTGCAGATCAACCACTCAACTGGTTTAGCGTAAAACTGCTGGGCAGCAGTCAGTGTTGGCTCAATCCACTAGCTTTATTAAAATGCAAATAGAACCCAAATAAATCCAGTGGATGACACAAACACTGGAAGAATGATAAATTACGACAGATGAAGGGTTGGTAGTGTGACGCGTTGTCCCTCAAATCTCCGAAGCCCCAGCTGTCTGAGTGGAACTTTGTGCCAGGAATGGGGAGCTACCAAGGTGTAGAATATGCCTAGGCAAGACCTCTGGGGTTGTCAACCCCAAGCTAGTGGAGTGAGTCGCGTCCTGGATCAGGCAAATGAGAAGGAGGAGGCTCTCAGTGTGAGATTCCAACCACAGCTTTATCACAGCTGAAGGGTCCAGGGACAGAGAGCAGTGACCATGGCAATGCAGGGTCTTTTTAAAAAGGGGCGGAACGAGGGGTGGGTACAATACACTAACCAATAACCATTCAGCAGGGGAGGATCACAGGGAGTGGTTCACAGGATTATGCCCAATGAAGGGATACAAAGGGAGGGTACAAAGCCGAGGAGCCAACAGGGTGTCGAGGAGCACAGAACTTTCTAGAAGAGGGGGAAGGAATCAATCATTGATTGACAGGTGAAGGAGGGAACAAACCTGGGACAGCACCAATCCTGGGGAACTAACTGGGAGGTCAGGGACAAACCATTGGGAAAAACAAGCGCCACAACAGTAGTTCAGCATGAGCTGGACTTGGTCACAAACAGAATGTGCTGCAGTGTGCATAAAAGAAATGGAATACTGGAAAAAGGTACATTTGTAAAGGATTTTGACCAGACCGCCAAGTGTTAATACCAGTGTGACAAACAGGGCTAATATGATTACTGAAGGCATTGAGGAGAGTATGATACCTTTTTAGCATAAAGACTGCTGGATGCAGAATGAGCGGCACAAATTTTTCTGAGGGATAGAAAGTGTGTCTCTCAGTGAGGAGCACACATGGACTGAGTTGCTTATGGAAGCAAAGACTGAGAAGGAAGCTGAATGCAGTACAGTCATCTTGCCTTCACTCAAACACACAGCAAAAGGTTACTGTTATGTTGATATAGCTCCTCACTCTAAGGTGTAACAACAGCCTGTGTCTCCATGTGAAACAGGAAAAATTAAACATAGAATTTAGGTACACTCCCTAAGAAACTGAGATTAATAAAGCCTGACAGATTTTCTCTGTGTCTAGTTTAAAAGTCAGTACCAGGTATTTTCATCACCACCATCATCTTCATCATCATCATGTCTCCAGAAGATATTTTAAAATCAAATTCAAATTATCTATCCACTTGCAGTCATTACTGTGTGAAGTTGAATTATTTAGAAAATACTGAAGTCTGGCCAGAGGAATACCTTAACTTCTATGAATCTAATGTAGAAAACATACCCCTTATGGTTTTATTAAAATCTCTGGTTATGTCTGCTCCTCTGTATGGAATACCTGTTCCCATTTCAGTATTTTTTTCCAAAAGCACTTGGGTTTTACAAATGTTCTTGCTGATAAGCTGCATGTCTTTTCTCACTTTTCTGGAATTGTGGGCAATTTAATGGAAATGTTTCATTTTTCCTTCAGTTTTACAGTCATGTGGTGTGGTTTGTTTGAACTCCTTACCCAGTGCGAAGAAGATTGTGTTGCTTTGAAGGCATTTTTTGTTTTGATGGCAATCATATGCTTTTCAGCACTGATTGTCATGCTGTGTTTGGCTAGTCTGACTGGTTTCCTTGAGGATAAAACCACTCAAAAAAGAAAATAAAAATAAAGAAAAAAAATCGAATGTGTAATCTCTGCCAGAAAAATTAGCAAAATCCTGTGGAATTGAATGTCTTGTAAATAGAAAAGTGGCATTGATGGGAAATGCAAATATTTCACAGCATGTGATCTTGAAGAGCTCTTATCATCTGAAATTTTAATTTCTTGCTGAAGATAGAACATGATTTATCATTTATTAAAGTCAGTGACTCTTACTTGCTAGGTAGAAAAGACAGTTTCCAACACTGCCATTCACTGCTGTCTTTTACAACTGCCTTAGAAGTGCTTAGTAGGATATTCTATACATGTGTTGAATGTGACCCTGACCATGACCCTGAAGTTGAGATCAGAATGCACTTCAGGAGGTGAGGGTAAAGGCATACATTAAATCATCTCCATAATGTGAAATATTGTTAAGGGCAATGATGCATTATCCTTTTCACCTTTCCTAGTGAAATAAAATAGTGCTAAAAACTGATCACTAAATGGGGAACCGAACACAAATAAGAATACATGCTTTTGGCACATGCACTGACTTCATAAAGAAGACCATGTACATAATAACACTTAGAGCTATAAGGATTCTGCCCATCAGCTCCATTTACTTCCAAAGTTGGTCATGACCAGACAAGCTGAAATAGAAGATTTAAACATCCAACAAGGATTAGGCCTGAAAACAAACTAAGGAGAGAGACAGATTGAGTAATTTCTCTAGCAGTACTCTTCCAGAGTCCAGAGAGAACTGAAGAATGAAGATCATGTGATATTCCAGCTGGTTGAATCTTGTTATCTGAGATGCTACTTACATGAAAAATGAATCTGTGAATATTTTGTTGCTGTACAGTATTCATCTGCAGCTTACAAGCAACCCATCCCATATCTTACTGAAATGAGGAAGGTTCATAAAATCCAGGTGGACCAGCCCCATCCTGGGGTGCATCAGGCCCAGCATTGCCAGCTGGGCAAGGGAGAGTATTGTCCCCTCTACTCTGCTCTGGAGTGGCCTCACCTCGAGTGCTGGGGGCAGTTTTGGGTGCCACAATGTAAGAAAGACATTAAACTATTAGAAAGTATCCAAAAGAGGGCCACAAAGATGGTGAAGAGTCCTGAGGGGAAGCCGAATGAGGAGTGGCTGAGGTAATTTGGTCTGTTCAGGCTGGAGAAGAGGAGACTGCAGGGGGACCTCATTGCAATCTGCAAGTTCCGTGTGAGGGGAAGAGGAGGGGCAGGCACTGATCTCTTCTCTCTGGTGACCAGTGACAGGACCCAGGGGCCTGAAGATATGCCAGAGGTTTAGATTGCATATCATGATAAGGTTTTTCACCCAGAGGATGGCTGGGCACTGAAATAGGGAAGTGGTTATAGCACCAAGCCTGACAGAGTTCAAGATACATTTGTACAAGGCTCCCACGGTGTGACTCTTGAGGTTTCCTGTGCAGGGTCAGGAGTTGGACTCAATGATCCTTGTGGGTCCCTTCTAACTGAGCTTATTCTGTGATCTTGAGTCAGAGAAGCCAGAATCTCACAGACATTTGGTGCCCACAAAAAAGGACAGCAGCTGTAGAACCCATAAAGTGTTGAGAAAGAGCAAAATGCAGCATCCTGCTAATTCTAGGGGTTGATACCAGCTAAGTTACTGCCAGGTTCCCTAATGTTAAAAGAAACAGGAGACTTTATCCTGAACGTGCATCTGAGGTGCCTGGGTGGTCCAAAGCTGAAAACAGCCAAAGTCATCAGATGCACTGCATGCTGTAGACACAGATGTGTGAATGTTCCCTGACAAGCAGGCTGTGACAGCTCTGCTTCAGACTGAAGGCTGTTCACACCTGCAGAGATGTCCCTGCCAGTCAGCACCACGTTGTGCAAACAGTTGCATCTACCTGACCATGCACCTGCACAACCAAAATCTCTTCCAAACCAATTGAAGACAAACCACAAACCTGAAGGAGAAGTCCAGGATTTCCCAGAGATGCTAATTAGATGGAGCAAGCTGAAGCAACTCCAACTGATCAGTCTCATGAAAAATATTTGCAATATTTATAGCTCTGTGCGCTTTGTGGGAAGCTGTTAGGAACTTACTCCAGAGCCTGCTCTATCACATCTGCCTTTCATTTATTTCCAACATGAGTTTCTCAAAAGTGGGAGATGGGCAAAAATTAAATATATAATGTACAATTCTTGCTATGGCAAGTGCCATTATGTCTGTTGTTTGATGAGGTTTTCTCCTGAGCATTGCTAGCATGTTTTAAACCCTACCTCTCTGACTTGCTCAGTGCTGGATAAAGATGTTTTACAGAAAATAGTTTTGCAAGTATTTTTCTCCTGCAAATATCACTGATTTTACAGTTCATAAAAACCAAGACAAAATAACCTCTTCAAACTTCATGCCTTACAAAAGCAAGTCTGAATGAAGGAAAATCTTGCTTGCAATCTCCTAGGGATATTCTGACCTCTAGGAGAGCAAAACTTTTCAAGAATGACAAGCAGTTGTGTTCTTAAACTGGGGCAGCTCGGTGTCCAGGGAACACTTCCCAGAATCAGATAGATTTGGGAAATTATTATTGAACAGACATATCTCAGGGTAGAAAAGATGTCTGAGATTAGTTGTAAATGTCTCTATATTAGATTGCAAGTAAGAACATGGCAAAAGAGATTAAAACAACTAAACTCAACACTCACCCAGCCCCCTCCCTGAGTAATTTACTTATTTCTAGCAAATGAAGAGCAAGTGTCTCTGCTCTTATCTTCTATGTCCTTCAAACATTGACTCTTTTTAAAGTGTTCTTGGTATTTAAACCAATTTTCATTAAATCATTGTTTCCTTGCCTTCTAGATATAAAATTTCATCCTTTTGATTAAGGTTTTGATGTTTCCCATCAAAAATGTTTCCCATTTTTTCTTATGGAAAATAGAAGTGATCCTTAAGATATTAAAACTTATCTTACCTTTTAACACTATTTCTGTGATAAACATACAATTTTTTACCAAAACTGCTTGTATCAGAAGACTGACATATGGGTTATTAGTAAGTGGATGTAATAGCAGAGTTGACAATTCTCTTCCAAGTGAAGCAGATTACGCAGCCCATGCAAACCTCACAACACAGGTTACTCCCTGCAGTTTCATTTCCAGCCTTTGCTGAGTCTATTATTCCTTTTTTGCCTACAGGATGTTCTATGGATATTCTCTGTCTTCATAGTTACTGCCACTTTATTCTTGCAAATAAGATAGTGAACTATTTCATCCTCTCTTCTATCCCTATTTCTTTTATTTCTGTTTTTAAATGTTGTCAATAAGAGTTCTTAAAAATATATATACACTGACATATATTCTATACTTATATATGTATACATATATGTGTGTATGTACATATAAAAATAAACATACAAAACATGTCTTATTAAGTTCTTTCATATATTACAATAATTTTTTGCAGGAGGTTGATCTCAAGTTCCCAAAAGGTGATCAATGACCTTTCTGGATATGATGAAAGATAAAAAGAAACAACTGTTTTGGTACCATAATCCGAAGAAGACTAATTTTCACTCTGCCCTTAAGTGACCCTATCCGTGTGACACATAAAAACCAGAATTTTCTAGTGAATGATGACACATGCTACTTAGGCAGAGCTGATGTTGAAAAGTGTCTCAGAAGCCAATCCACAAGCCCTTCACTTTCATATCTCAGTCTTCAACCCACAGTATTTCATTTTCCCATTAAAAATTCAGCTGAGTCTGAATTCCCATTAACATTCTTCATCTGCTTCCCACTCCTCTGCTCCATTCTCAAAGGCATAAGAGGGCAAGTCTAGATAGGTGGTTGGCAGTTTTGCAGGGAGGCTGATGATGCTGGTATGGCTTCCCAGAGGCAAAGGATGTTCAGTGCTCTGGTCCTTGGCTGAGCAATAGGCAGGAAATATCAGAGGGAGGGAGTGGGGATATCTAGTAAATCTAGGTTTAAGATGTGGCAGATGATGGCTTGAGGTTAGTGAACAGTGATGTGGAAAAAAAGAGCAGAGGAACAAATGAACATTCAGAGGACAAGAATTTGTGGGCTTAAGAACTTGATTATACAATGACAAAAGACTTTTTCTGGAACCTTTGAAAAATAAAGCAGGCTGAAATGTATGGGGGCACTGGGAAGGAGAAATTGCCATTGAAAAGGAGGTGAGGAGATTCAGGGGTCTGCTATGAGCAGAGAAACGGTGAAATCACTTCGGTATGTTGGCAGCAAACAGAAAAGAAAATAAGACAAGTATGAAGAGCTCTACTCAAATAGTCTGAGTGGCTGGGGGAAAACCTGCCCAAACAGCTGCAAATATCCAGAGAAGGAACATGAGTTGGGAGTTATCCAGGCAATATTCAAGGATTTCTCTGTGTAATTGATGGAGATGCTGTTGTCAAGGGCTGAAAGCTGTATATATGTTAAATATTAACTAAAAAACTGCCCTGGCCTTCTGCTGGGGCTATGTGTTTTTGATCCTTCTTCTCCATTACAGCATACACGGGCTGGAGCTGGGAGACCAGCAGGTCCTGTCAGGCTGTCTGGCCAGACCACACATTTTGTACCGTGGTGCTTGTTAGTGTTGCCTTTTTTGCAATAGCCATTGAGAAGGTGAATAATTTAACCTCTGAGTGAGATCCCAGTAGAGGAACTGAAGGAAAAATAAGTTTACTGGGTAGAGAGATGTGCTGAAATTCTCATTTATGCTTTCTATTGCTGAGGTTCTTCCTTGGTGTTACAAGCAGCAGCTCATTCTGTGACCTTTTACCATCATCATGATTGAGGTTCTAACTATTTCATTTGATGTAGGTCATCTGGCACATAGAATTTTAAAATTAATTCATACTTAATGTCTGCTGAATGAAAATAAAGAAATTGACCAAATAATTATCTTTGAATTTGGCAAAAACCTTCATGTTTTTGGAGTGGCTTATTTCCATGGGGATGTACTATCCTTAATATCTTTATTATCTGGTAGTCTAAACCAACTAAAATTGTTGAGGACAAAGACAAGCCTGACTGAACTTTCATAAGACTTTTCTTCAGATCTGAAATGGATGTAACCGTTGGAAAAAATAAGGTTGGTTTGGAAGCAAAGATTTTCTTAAAGGAATTTCATACTTCTGAATGGATGTATTTATCACATTACCTTTTTTCTCCTGTTACATTCAGGTTCCAGAGCAATTTATAATCACACAACACAGCTGAAAACTACGGTTTGCTTGGGAGTCACCTTGAAGGGTTTTCTGACAGTCCAAACCCATCATTGTGTAAAATTTGGCATGATATGGTGGGTGAACATAGCCCACCCACAACCCTGGAGATTTAGGGTGCTTTGTTAGACCTGTGCCTAGGGAGAGTGACGATGGATGGCCCTCTGCTCAGTGCACTGTGCAGTAAGAGGACACCCACAGAGGGCTTGTGCTCAAATCAAGAGAGTGATGTAAACAATTACAGCTCCTAAGATTAATATTTCCTGCTGGAAGTCTGTTGCTTCATGACTCCCTGTGAAAGGACCTGGGAAACTCAGGTGCATCGAAGCTTAATCCCAATGAGACACATCCCACTGCAGGTAATGCTGACCAATTATTCAAGCTACCAATGGGTTATTTCTGGTGGCCAGCTCTCCATGGCCTTACCATTTCCCTAATCTTCTTTTCACTAAATCCTTTTCTAAACAGTTACTTAAGAGAGAAAGCAATACCAGGTAAAGCAGGATTAAAATACTGATCTTTTCAATGAACTGAGACTCAGAAAAATGAAGGTATCTCACAAATATGAAAGCCACTAAAACATAGTTTACTTCTGCTGAGTAGGATTAGAAGGATTTTGACAACCTGCTAATGTTTCCTCTAAGGCTCTCCTCCCCAACACACTACCCCAGACAATCATGTAGAAACCTATTGAGGAAATTGAAGAGTACTCTGAGTTTGAAGTTTTAAAATAAATCCTTAACTGAGTCATAGACTTTGTGTATAAAAAACACTGAATGATGTTCAAAACCTGGTGATGGATATATCCTTGTGATGTGGTGAAAACTTGTTATTAAAGAAGAGACTCTTTAAACAGCAGTTATATCACCATTTGTGCATAACAGTCCAAATACCCTTCCCACACCTGAACAAGACATGTGCAGTTTGCCCTTAGGAACATATCTGGAAAAATACATGCACCCTCCAGTACCTGATGGGAGCCTTACATGTGCAGGCAGGGCTGGCTGGTAAAAGACTCAGATGTACCAGCAAGGCTGGCAGATTGCTGCAACAGCATTTTCTTTCCAGGGAAATTAAGTTTTATTTATTTGTTTGTTTGTTTTTTAAATGTAGCAGGTGCCTTGCTAAGAAAAGCAGCCTAAGCCGTGCCAAAGCTCTGACAGGAACTGATGATGAAAAGAGCCTGTAGCTGGTGTGGCTTCACCTTTGGTGAGCATATCTGTGCTCTGGAAGCCTTGTCGCTACTAAGATTGACCAGCTGTGAATTAAAAAAAAATAAATTAAAAGAAGTATGTTACCATTTGTCTTCCTAGCAAAACAGGATATATTATGCTGTGTAGAACAGAACAAGCATTTCTTGCCTTCATAGAAGGACATGTGAAATTCTGTTATGACACAGATATTGATGTTTTCTGCTATTCACCTTATTTTTCTCAATATGAGTTATTCTGTGCTATTATCAATGTGGTATCTGTGCTATGGTTTTAAAAGCATCTGAAACCAGTCAAAGTGGTATAATAAATCTGACCTTTCTTGTAGCTTTCTTTAGACTATTTTTTTCCTAAAAAATGTGACCGTTTTCTGATTCCATCAGTTTTGTGATCATTCTCCATACTATCTGCACAGAATATCTCTGCACTGCTATCAGTGTTTCCAGCTGATGGTTTTACCTGCATTTCTCATTCACAGCTTCCTTCAAGTCCCATGGGAGACAGAGGCTTTCATTTAAAATCTGAGTTTATAGCTTTGCTGACTACAAAAAAGCCCAAACCAAAACCCCACTAAAGATGTCTACCTGAAAAGAAAAAACACCTAATTTATCAGTTTAAAATGCATATATTTAAAATAAGCCATATGAGGTCACGATTGTTTGTTGGTTTTTTTTTTATATTGGGGACTGACTACACTGAGTTTCCTTACATATATATTTATTTCTCTATAGTGTGGCTAGTCAGAGGTTGGTGTTGACTGACTATGTCTTTGCTAATATCACGTGTCACCTAGTCTCCTCTGGCTTGTACCATCAGAGGACTCCAAATTTCTGCTGACCCAAACCCATGAGGACGTTTAAGAGAGTGGTGGGGTTTGTAAAGATAATAACAATGTTTACAGAAAACCTGATCTGTAGAAAGAAAATGTGGACTAACTTCTGAGCCCACCAGGTCTCCCAAAGTTGTCTTTAATTTTCAGTCTTTTATGTAGACAAAACTGCAGGTATATCAGACCTGTGGGCTACTGCCCATGGGGCAAAAGGCCCTCTGCTCAAAATCAAACAAACTCTAACAAACAGGTCCAAAACTTGCAGTTTTGTCAGTGTGTGCATGACTTCTGCAAGCTCTAGCAAGATCCTGGTGAGCTGGGTTGCTCAGTTCTGTTTGAAGGACCTCCCACCAGACATTAGAACTGGACACGGCTCATTCAAGGGAAATTAGGTGTCAGCTCCCGGACCTGGACTGGCTCCCAGCCACGGGCAGTGGGATCATCCTGAACAACTACAGTGCCCAACAGTACCAGGAGCACTGGCCACCTGTACTATTGCCATGGTAGTCATGACTCTGGACTTTGTCCCCTCCTGGCTTTCCCAGGTCACACTCGCAATGTGAGCCATGCATAGCGTCTCTCCCTTCTCCCATCACTGCGGGTATTGCAGCCTCTGCTCAGAATGAGTTCTCCTGAGGACAGGTCCCAGATCCAGAGGCAGATGCAGTGAGCTGGTAATGGGAAGATGGTGAGCAGACCAGATAAGTTTTACCCACAAGACCTGTAATCTTATGGACCCATTATCCAAGAAACCTTAGAGTTACTGGTGATAAAGCAACACTTTTCTGATATCATCATAATGAGAGATTCAAAATGGTTTCTCATCTTCATACATTGTGCACGTACACAAAGATAGCTGGGTGGGTTATTTGAAAAACAATTCCCAGGCTCTTTAAACTTTGCCTTCTCTTTGTTACTATATGAGAAAAGAACCTACAGGGCCCAACCTACTGCTCTAATTTTGTCCAGTAAGGGGAGGCATTTTTTGCATTTTGGAGACAAACTCTGACAGAGCACTCAGCAAACAAAGAAAATAAACCCCAAACCAGTCCCTTGCCTCTCTGCTTCTCTCACCACCCCCTAAAATGGAATTACCTTAAAATAAACTCAATTTTCATCATATAGTTTGGTTTCATTCCATTTACTTCTGTGCCTTCAGAATATTGTGAATTTCAATGCATCTAGGAGAGTGAAAAACATATTCTTCAAACAGAAGTTGTAAGTGCAGTTTTTTGGCTCCTGACTGGGTTTTGAGAAGACAAAAATCCTTGAAACCAAGAAAGAAAGCACAGAATTTATGAAACATTCTTCAGCTTGGGATAAGCTTAGTACAGTTAGCAATACAGTTAGCATAGCTGCACTGTGGCCATAATAAGAAGGCAGCAGGTTTTTATGAAGCCAAATGATGCTGTCAGACTGATGGTTTAGGCAGGAAAAAAGGGTTTATTTTATCTTGATAAACAAGAGGTATATTATTGTCAAGTATATTATTGTCTAGTAATCAGAAACAAGGGGAAAAACAAAAGAAAGAGTCTGACTCACTGTGGATAAATTATATAATACCTGGACAGGGAAAGGTCTCTAAGAATGGTGTGAATAACAAACAGCCATCATACTGAGTGAGGGCTGCCTGATCCAAGCAGAGCACATACATATAAAAGTGAAATTGGCTGTGGTTTCATTTGGAAATTACTGATTATGGTTTGTTTTAAGAGGACTGAAAATTGAAGTGTCCAAACTCAGGTGACTCCTATAAACCTGCATCTCTCCCTTCATCTTCCATACAAATACTACTGAGCATCCATCATACTCAGTATCACCCACTAGTAATTAAACAGTTTGTAGCTAGGAGCAACAGATTTTAACAGCACTTTTAGGAAGAAACATTTCCCTAAAAATAGCAGAGACCCAAATAACTTAACCAGTAATTTTTAGCTCTCCTTTTTTTTCTTCAAAATGTGGTTCATACACAGCAGAACAGCATCACAGAGGTGGGCTGAGATAGCTAGCTTCCACAATGTCCTACAGCTTTTCAACTAGGTCGTGAGTCTTAAAAGGAGGCTTTGATGTGGCAAATTAGGGGTAGAAATTAATTTAGCCTGGATTTCCCATTTCAAACTATTCCAGATATGGACATCTAAGATTCCTTGTTAGCTGTTTTCTGGCACAAGCAAGAAATTATCTGACTCCAAGGAAAGAACTGGTCTTTAACTGGATGGATGAACTTTTCCCTGACCTGGTTAAAAACCAGGTAAATCTGAGCTGTGTGGGGATTCTTCCACTCCTTGTCTACTTTGAGTTGCCTCCAACCGTGCTCAGTTACTCTCATCTCCGTGCTCTGGCTTTTGTGGATGCCATCCCTATGACCCTTCCTTTCTCCCCTGTTCTTTGTTCTTGCCATCTTTTCTGACTTCTAAAGGGAGGAGACGCAAGACAAGACACTATGTGCTCCAGGCAGCTGGAGTCAGGGTCTCTGAAGCCTGCTGGGACACACTTTGGCCACCCTGTGTGCTGATTTTGGCTGGCATAGTGCTACTTTTCTTCACAGTGGCTGGTGTGGGGCTGTGTTTTTAATTTATGATGGACACAGTGTTGATAATATAGAGATGTTTTTGTTACTGCTGAGTGAGGCTTGCACAGAGAAAAGGCCTTTTCTGCTTTTCATACTGCCACACTGGTGGGGAAGTTGGGGCTACTTGGGAGGCTGGGAGGAGACACAGTCAGGACAGGTGACCAAAGGGATATTCCAGATCATATGACATCAGTACATGAAATGGAGGGAAGAAGAAGGAAAGGTGGGGGTACACCTGGAGTGATGTCATTTCCCAAGTCACTGTTCTGTGTGGTGGGGCCCTGCTCTCCTGGAGATGGCTGGACACCTGCCTGCCCATGGGTAGCAGTGAACTGAGTCCTTGTTTTGCCTTGCTTGTGTGCATGGCTTTTGGCTTTTTTGACTTTATGTCAATGCAGAGTTTTCTGCCTTTTATCTTTCTGATTCTGTCCCCAGTCCCTGGTGTGAGTGAGTGGCTGTGTAGGGCTTGGTTGCTGGCTGGGGTTAAACCACATCATCCCACCCAAGTGTGCACCTGTATTTCTGTGTATGTCAGTTCCTGCTTTGCAACTTGGGTCCTATTTCTCCAGTTGCCCAGTGAGCACCCATGAGCCCTTTTAGTTCAGTCCAGCTATCCCAGAATACTTGCAAAATTAGTTTCAATTTTTTTTTCAGGTCAGCATGACTCTGGACCATTTTATTATTTTACAGGAGAATCTCTTTATATTTTCCCAGCATTGCATAATAGGTAGAGAGTTTGGTTGCATTACAAAATGCCTGGGCTGGGCTGCTTGCATTTTGCTGCAAATGTAGCTGAGAGTAGAGAGAGAATGTCCAAAAACCTGAGATCAGAAATCATCAGGTCTTGTTTTAACAAGCAAGTTGAATCCACTACAGGCTTTTTGCTGAGTGTGCAAACAGCAACAAAGAATAAACTTCAGTGCCCAGGTGGTGTAACTGCTCCATTCTCTTCCCAGTGCCTTACGTCTGACAGCTTGATGAGCTAAGCTGAAGAAACAAATGG
The DNA here is from genome assembly GCA_024734555.1 of Trochalopteron elliotii. Lineage (NCBI taxonomy): Eukaryota > Metazoa > Chordata > Aves > Passeriformes > Leiothrichidae > Trochalopteron > Trochalopteron elliotii. The sequence goes on along the minus strand of JANPWX010000022.1, from coordinate 5,700,507 downwards.
GACACCTTTCGTTGCCTTCATAAATCAACAATTTTTCCCACCTTCATCTGTACAAAATCCAAGTCACTGCATTTGGTGCAACATGCCTGTTCAAGATCAGGATTTTCTGTACGTGACCTCAATTCTACCATTTTGTTAGAGGTTTAACTAACTCCATAATTAATAGCTAGGGTCCTGATGGTGTTGCCATAACAGAGGCTGGAATCTTGAGTGCTGTAGTAGTGGTGCACACTAATGATTAGAGAACCTCTCCATTCCCTCCTGGTGCCACTGCAGATGAGAAACCTACTATTACTTGTTACTATAAATATTTATACATCTTCCAACTCTGCAGCAAGCCCTAGAGGAATGAAAGTAGATTCTGCTTCCAACTTCTAAGTATACTCACATTTACCATATAAGCAGAAGTTATGATTTCTGCTTCCATGTTTGTTTGCTTTTTATAGACAGGAACTGTCTCATGGACCTCCAATCTCCTGAGGCGAAGAAGCAAAGGTGAACAATCTTCTAAAGCTTTTAGCTGAATTTTCCTCCACTTGCTAACTTCTCCTGTCAAATCTGCATCTGTTTGTATCTCATCATAGAAGTCAGGCAATATGGCTGGAAAGGACCTTGAGAGGACTTTGGCCCTGAAGGGATCAGCACTAACACTGCATTTCTGATGGATATCTGCATAACTTGTTCTTGAGAACTTGCAAGTAGATATTTCCCACTCTCTCCCAAATTTCTTATGAGAATTAATCTTTCTTGCCACAGTTTAAATCTATGATCTCTTGTTCTGTCTTCACTGAAAGTTCATTCTATTTCAGGTAATACTAAATACCCCCTCAGTTTCCTCATTTCTGTTCAACAACTTTCCTCCTTTACAGTCCAAGTCTTTCAGGTGCCTGATCCTTCTTGTTGCCTTTTTCTGACCTCCCCTGACAAACACAGCAAGATGATCTTTTTTAACTTGCTGCTTCCTTATTGTTGTCAATGCTAAGCACACTTTCCAGTAATGACTAGCAAAAAAATTTCAGTATGACTCTGTGCTTGGTCCTACAGAAAGCAGTTTAAAAAATACTTTCATTCTGAGATGTATAAAACCAGACTATGAGGATAGTTAGTCTTTGGCTTTATTTTCTTAGTCATCCTTCTGGCAGAAATACAACACTTATGCAGAAGGAGCTCCAAAAGTCTTCCGTGTACAGACTTGCAAGTAGGAGGAAAGGCAATTAGTGACCCATTTATGTGTAGAAAGAGAGGCAGGTTCTTTGTGAGGCAAATGAGCAGAATTTGAAGAAATGTGCTTCCAAATGAGGAAGAGATTTGGTCCTAACCAGAGACATTTGGGGTTGCAGCATGCAAACACACAAGGTGATGCTTTGAAATTGTATGAACAGTATGCTGAATGCTCAGTCTAAACTCAGCTGGTTAAAAGTGTTCAAACACTACCTGGAACATTTTCTCCATGACCAAAATATTTTCCTTTTGTCACCAGAAAGCAAAGCAGAGCTTCTGCTTGTTCCATGCCTCTGCTCCTGACACATGCAATCACTGGATGATGGTTCAGGCAGATCAACCCCGACTATATCAGCCACCTGGAAGAAATGCTAAGAGCACCCTCAGGATTTGCATCATGTTGTCTCTTCCCTGTAAACATTTATTTCCTTCATTCCTCTACTTACACTGACAATTCAGCAGACTGCTGAGAACCCAGCAGATATATTAATTTTTTCCAGTACCACTTATCTGCTGCCTGGACACAGGGCTAACTTCCTTGTGCTGGTAAGGTTTTAGATGCTGTTTTCACTAAATAAAGTTTTATGAAGTGTGAAGCTGCAAATGACATAGTAAGTTTGGATATAGTACTGTTATCAAGATCACGAGGCTTTTATACACACATGGTGTGAAGCAATCTTTACAGTTGGAGGTGTTTGAATCATAGAAAATTATGGCTGGAAAGAGCTTCCACAGATCAGCCATTCTACCTCCCACCCAGACACTGGATAAACTCTACCTACAACTTTCCTGGCAGATATTTGTCTTATGTCTTGGTAAAAGTCTCCTATGATAAAGCTTTTTATTACAGTGCTTAACTATACCCAGTCATTTTCCTAATGCGCAATTTAGAGAGAATTATCTTTAGAGAAGAAAGCAGTATGATCAGAGAAAGGTAATATTTCTATTTATCACTAGTATGACTGCAATAGGAGAGTGACACACTTATATATCTTGAAAGGACTAACCCAGGGAGACCTCTGTATAAACATACGTGGATCTGAGCATGGCAGCAGCAAAACTGGCAGGGAGTTATGCAAACAAGGTGGCTGGAAGCGCTGAGCTCTGACATTTTACTAAAGTTCCTCCCTCTCTGGGTCATGGATGGCTGAGCCAGTGCTCTGAAGTAATGCTTCCCTCCATGCAGATTTCACAGCTCTGAGCCTTTACCTGGGGCACCTCCTTTATCAGAAAGTGCAGACCTCACTCCCGTTCATCCACACAGATTGGCAGGAGGAACAGACTCCTTTTATAAATCACTCTGTTGTGAAGCATTCATGTGAGCTGAGGAAAATTGGGTTCAATGCCCTCTCTTACCTAGTGAGTCCTGACTCATAATTTGCACTCAGGTGACTTGTTTTCAGATTGCTCACAGTTTCCCTCTTTTGCAATGCCCTGCTTGACATGGAAAAAAGTTTAATTGCACTGGAAAGCAAGAGTGTGACTTATAGTATTGCAGTTAGATTCTTACAGTGAAGCTTGGAACAGTTGGTTTGGGTCTGGCCGCAAGGATTGCATCAATATTTTATGCAATATTTGTTTCATGTAAAATGCAAACACAAACTTTGGCTGAAAAAGCATCACCCTCCAGCCCAACTGCTTCTCTCAGGAATCATGCTTACTTTCTGTGACTCACTCAGCATTTAACTTTTCCACACAGTGGAACAAGTTCAGCAGGTGAAGCAGAGCCTCCCCTGCCCTTGGTTACACACCCTTTGGGAGGTGAGCAATGGTGGTTTTAATTCTTTCCCACAAAGAGAAGAATAAACCCTGTATCCCAGTTCTTGGTGATTGTTGCAGAGTGTTTAAAATATTTTCTATCTAGCTACATTTTGAAGGAAAACAGCAGCTTCCATTGGGTTTCATGTGGCTCCAAGGTTGAGAGCTCAGCATGACCTTACCTGCCCACAAGGCAGGAGTGTCTGGGGGGACACAGAGAAGCAAGGGCAGTGGCTGAGCTGCACACAGCCATCCCAATGGGCCCAGAAATGGAGTTGCAGAATGGAGACCATTGTAGAAATCCCCCTTCCTTCATGGTGAAGTACTAACCAACACAGGTCTTCAGGGTTAAACAACTGGACTTAAATTTACTGCAAACAACTGGAGCTATATTTAAATTGTCTTCCTAAGAACGTGCTAAAATATAAATCTGAAAACTTTCCATATCCTGGTGAATGAAACTTAGCCTTATAATACCACAAATGTGTTAGGGGAGGTTGACTGCTTTCAAAAATGTTATCCTGCATTTTAGAGATCAGGACACCAATTAATTAATGTAACCTTCTTACTACTCTTCATCAAATAAATTTTATCTAATTATAGTAGTTTACTACAAACTTTTCCCCAGGGAGTTTCAGACTGCGGTATTGGTAGATGTGCTGAATTAATTAAGGGTGCACGTTTCTAATTTAGCCATTCAGGAGTATTTTAGGGCCTAATTCTCACAGAGTTTCTTATCTCTGTTGTTTTAATTTCTGTTGTCATGAAGTTAATTCCAGAAATTACTTAATAACCAGTAGAGGGAACCTGATATTGAAATTGGCTTGCATAAATGTGGACAAAAGAAAGAGAATTCACAGTTAAGAGGTGAAGAAAAAGGCAGACTAGGAAAGCAAAACAACAGACTTCAAAAAAGTATACTTGAATAAATTCAGGTAGTGCATCCTGAAAATTTCATGTGAAGTTGATGAGAGAGAAGGTTAAGCTAAGAAGAATGGCTGCCACTCAGAAAGGATTAATAGGAGAGACAGATACAGAAACAATCAGAACACAGAGGCAGCTTGCCTCCCTGTCATTTCATCACTGCCCTCAAATTCAAGAAAAATAAGAAATGAAAAGGAGGTCATGTTCACAGTTACAGGAAAAGAAGAATGAGCTTGAGCAATTACAGACAGTATCCAAAAGACCAGGGCATAAAAGATGTCAAATAACAAGAAATTCAGCTTTAAACAGCCTTAGTAATGGATGAACCAGGACAAGAGAAAGGCCTCTGTTTCACTCACAAACCACCTTGATGTGAAGAAGGCCAAAATATTAAGCTCTTGCTTTTGCTTAAAATGTTCAGTGATGAGCAGGTCTGTAATAATTAATATAAGTCCAAAAAGTGTAAGATTTCAGCCTAGGTGAAGGATGGGATAGGGAGATCTTGGAAGGTAAAATTCTTATATGTTTGGTGTTTCAGCATGGCTGATAAATTGTTCAGAATGATATTTGAAGACAGCCTGAAGCAACCTGAGTGGAGAATATACAGGAAAGGAACAAAAGAACTGGAGGGGACATAGGGAGCAATGGGCCTTACTAACAACAATTAAAACACATTTCTAAGTATTTGGGTGCTGAAAAAAATTCTGTTACTTGACAAACTATATGTTAAGAGGAAATGATGTAATTTCAACATTTTCTCTTCAAAAGGACAATTGTGCGTACAGTTCAGGAAGGAGTAATATTCCTTTTTGCTGTGATTACAAGCATTTAAAGAAAAAAAAAGACTGCAAATGCAATAAAAATAATTTTTCCTAACTCTAGAAAGAGAAGAACCCTCTCATTAATTCATGGAGTCATGCACTTGCACAGCTTTGAGAATTATCTGTGATGTATGGGAAGATCACTATCCATCTGTATCTTTTGTTTCCAGCAGCTGCAATCATAATTAAATTCCAGCATTGCTCTTGTGGTTCATGTTAAAGCTTCTTGCTTTGCTGTGGCATAGCTGAGACACCTATTAGTCTCTGGTGATGTTAATTAAAGAATGAACATTGATGGCAGAGAATACTAAAAAGGGTTTGTTGTGGGAGAAAAAGAGCTATATAGAAATGCAGGCATTTATCAAGAGAAACAGCAGCAACATGGAGAAAATAACTCCAATGAGTGAACAGCACAAAAGAGCTTCAGCAGATCCAGTTATTAAAAAGAAATGTCAGTGTTGCCTCCTTAGGCTCAGCATGTGCACTGCTGCTTCCTGGGATGGAGGGCTCTGCTCCAGCAACACCCTCAAATCTTTGCATGTCCTGATATGAGCAGCCGTAAAACTGTCAGGATGAAAATTGCTGAGGAAAAGAAAATGTTCTGCTGAAAAATACTGACAGAGAAAAGTCTGCCAGCCTGGAACTGTGATGCAGGGTACTAGGCTTGGGAAAGAGAAGCAGGCTTGAGAAATGCAGCTGACATTTTTTAAGTACAGCTGTGTACCTGTTAACCAGAGACATCCTGAGACACTAGTGATAGGCACCAAAATAAGAAGCTGTAACAGCAACTTATTGTCTGAAAAACTGGAAACAGACTGGGAAAATAAAATGGTTATATAGAAACAGCAAACAGCATCATCTGTTGGTTGTTACATGTGCAAAAATGGAAATTCACAACATCTCTTGGCTGCTTGAAGTGGTGACATCCCCCACCCCCTTATGCCTCCATGATCTAAAAGGCATTTTCATCCAAAGTGAAGCCACTTTCTGAGTACTTCCTATGCTTCACTTGCTTTTCTTTCCTAAACAGGTTAAATCCCACAGAAACTTTCAGTGAGCACTTGGATGCTCACCAGAGATATCTGGCTGGAATACAAAGGTATTCCCTGTGGGCACATTTTTGGGGGATTGTCCTACCACCTCTGGGATTGTTGGGTAGCCCTCTGGAGTCAGTTTGTCCTCTGCTTTTGGATAGTTTGGCCCCTTCTGAAATCTGTCTAATTCACTTGATACTGGCCAGTATTATATATCCATAGAAATAATCTATTGGAATTTATTCACTAATTATGTTTTTAATAACCTGTAATAACGTATACCATCTTTGTTGCTACTACACAATTGGCTGCTGATATTATCTGCCATACTAATGATTGATACTACGTTATTGATTTCTTATCATTATTTTTATTGCTTGATATAATTATATCTTCATTTTATTAACCATATCCACTTGCTATTTTTGATTTTTGTGCTATTAGTGCTAATCTGTAATAAGGTATAGAAATTTAGAGGATAAAATTCTCCATGTCTTTGTGTATTATGGAGTCCTAGAAACCACAGTCATGATCCCTACCCATCCACAAGCCAGGTAGCCCATTAGGTTGTGACGTTCCCAGGCATGTGCTTAGTTTCCCTAAGCATGCTCCATGGTGCCTTTGGGAATACAAGTGGACCTACAGGTAAGGACGTGACAAAATGTTTTGCTGGATGTACACAATGCTGTAAAAATCAGTAACGTCCCACAGACAGGATCACATAGGTGGTTCAAGAAAGGGAAAACACAGCTGCGTTAATCAAATGGCTTCTCATCCACTGAAGATATATGAGAAGAGGCTGCTCTCTTCATTCAGATCTGCAGTGTTGCAGAGCTTGGCTGCTGACCACCAGGCTAGTCACAGAAGCAGTGGGTGATCTGAACACTTGTCCTCTCAGAAGTCAGAGAAAAAGGGACTGTTTACCAGAACCACCTCCTTCTCTCTGGCATGGTGTTGGTTTGTCACTGCTGAAAGGGGAGGCTCAGGGATGTAAAGCATTTTGGTGGTGATGAGAAGAAAGTATTTGACTCAAGGTTTCCTAGCCTAGCCATGAAAAAAGCAATTTGAAGGGTACAAGTTAAATTAGTATTTATCAAGTAAAAGTTAAAAAATTAAACTCCATTATACATGAATTTTTACAGGAAATTTAACTTTTCCAAACCTGCTTTTCTGTCTTTATGTATGTGGATATTGGCTAGGTAATAAATATGTATAATATTGACGTATTGAATTTGGTAGATTAACACAACATTTTCTCCTCATGCTACTGGGAGTCATTTCCATGGCTCCTGGCATGGAAATGGCAGCATGAAATCGGTAGAATTACACATAGAACTACCTTGCCCATCTAGGTTTCCTCCCCTACCTGCAGTCACCTAATTAGTTCAAATTGCATCAATTCCAGTCTAGTTTAACGTGACAAAGTACCTGCTGTATGTCTCTTCAGGCCCACCTACGTACCTGCTGTAAATGTGTTGGCTTTAAAAAGCTGGTGAGCTAAGAGCCAAAATTGAACCAAACCAAGCAGAATTTGCATGAATCTTCTGTTTACCCAAATATCTTCCTTCTAGCAGAAAGCTATTGCAAATTGTCCTTTCTATCATTAGCTTGCAAGATCTCTGCCACCATAAGACAGCCCCCCCAACCCCCCCTTACATGCCCTTTCAAAACTAGATGCATCCTGTCAATGGTATTGCTGTCTGAGTTCATTAAGTTCATGCTGTCTCTGAAGTCATTGATAGAAGACATTGCAACAGGCAGGGTGGGAGTGGATTTACACTTCCTGCACTGTGTTTGGAAATGCTAGGGATAAATTTTCACAGACTGTAATGGAAGAGTCACACATCTGAGACACTGCCTCCGTGTGTCATCATGCATATGTGGGAAGATATACAGAAAGGGGGGAGAAAAAAGCCTTCAAATGAAACAAATTTTTTAATGAGCATGCTCAGGTAAAGATGAACAGAGCAGAAAAAATCTGTCTTCTTTTATTTGATTTGCTGCCTAGGTTATCTCAATAGCTGTAATTTGATTTGGGGGATTTTATTGTAACTGATGCCACTTCTAGAAAGTCATTAGTCTCTTTATAGGTTAAACTGTAACTGAGTTTTTCCTGCTTTCTTATCTTCTGTTTCAGCTTCTATGCAGATGGTGCCTTTTCTTGTGAAAGTTAAGCCAATTAAATAGCTTTAAATATTTGTGGAAAACTGACTGATTACTTATTTTCCTAGATGTTCTGCTAAAATAAATTTGTTTTCCAAAGAGATGCAAAGATCTGTTTTCCAGAAAGCTCAGTCTAAAAGGTTTACTATGGATTACATCAGATCCACGGGCCTCCGTGTAGGTACGGACCCTCCTGGCCCAGAGCCATGTGTGGAGCTGGAAGTTACTACATTTAGTACTCATTTTAAATAAATCAAGAGATGTACTCTCGTGGTCTTTTTTCTTTTTTTTTTTTTCCTTCGCTTCCTGAAGCTGTGTCGTTCTAAAGGGGAAGACAGGAGGGTATCCTATCCTAAAAAACTCCAATGAAGAATACGTGTACCTGAGAGATGGAATGGGGTTGTAATTTCTCTCTCTGCTTCCCATCCTTTGAATATTTTGTTCCTAATCCTTTCATTTCAATAAAAAACCTAGATAATCAACTCTCTATTCTAGATTAATCAGGAGACATAATCCACTTGACTTGAGATGCACTGAAGATTACAATGAGAACTTTGGGAAGAAGAAATAAACACTAGTAACAGAGTCCGCTGAACTGGAGGAAGTAACTGAATATAAAGTTGGGGTGGCATTTCCTAAAACCTCAGATATTAGGCTTAACAGTTGGCAGGCACAACTGGCTGAAGGAAATGCTTCTGACTAATAACTTCTGGCTAATAGTAGTTACTAGTTATTAATTTTCCATGATATTTAAATAAAAGATAGGAGAAGTTAACTGAACTGGAATGTGTACTGTGGAAAACATTTTTTCTCTACTAATTGATTCATCTGACTGAATAGCAGTGTTTTTCAGTGTCAGCCACACAAATGACTGTTGATGGGAATCATTATGTCCAGGTCTGCACTTCCTTTCAGTGGAAACTGCTGTTAACATCTAAGTGCCTACAGAAGCAAAGCTTTTTACCTCCCTCTGCTCTGACAGTTTGTCATTATGAATTCCATTTCAACACAGTAAGCTGAACAAGGTGCACTGATGAAGTGGGGTACAAATTACTTTTACGCAGCCATTACATTGCTAATTGCAACTAAATAAATATTGAAACAGGAATTTCTAATAACATTAACCATTATTCTCTTTTAAATGTGTTTTGCTGGAGGACTGTTGAGAACTGTAACCACAATTTCAAGTGTAATGAAGCAGAAATAAAGGGTGTTTTTATTATTTTTACCTTTCAGTAGTGAGGTGATTGTTTTCCTACAACAGGCCAATGCAAACATCCAGTAAAATGGAGGTTTATGCCATTAATAATAAATAAAGTCATCCTGATGAACTTTTACACCTGAATTTACTTGTTTTAATTCTGGAGAATATATAGAAAATTGAAAATCCTTACAGAGGTTTTCTTTCTAGCTCTATAGATGTCATCATACCTGTTTGTCATGAAACTGGAAAACAATGATATTTCTAAAATTAGAAACACTCCCTGCAAGTACTAATATAAGGTGGTACCAAACTAGGAGCTCCTGTCTCTGCTGCTGTTGGCCTATTCTGGCCAAGTCCCTCTCCTGCCTTCCCCAAAATCCCACACCAATGCAATCCCCAGGCAAACACATCTCAGCTGGGACCTTCTTCCTACAGCTATTTGTCCTTGGCCAAGAACCCCAGTGCCAGAAACAGCATTAGGAGCTTTTCTCTTGTCCAAAGGGAAATTTGCAACTGAGGAAAGAAGGACAGTGTAGCAGTCTTGCAACACCATAGAGAAGTCATAGTAGAAAAGAGATATACCATGCTGATCCCCCCCTAGAGTAACTTATTTTAATTCACCCTGAGATGTATTACAGGGCATTGCAGACAGTACAGAACATCTCTCTCCTTTCACTACTTGCTTTAGGAAGCAGAGTACCTTGGGCCCTCCTCAACAGTGTGTGGAGATGTGCTTGGGAGCATCCTTATGCTGGGCATGTTTTGTGCGGTGTGCCCTGGCAGGACATCTCCAGACGTGTTACAGGGAGGGCAGGAAAGCCTTTTTCTGAGAAAAGTCTTTTCCTGGGAGGCAGTACCTCTCAACAGCCACACTGAGATAAACAGTGAACCTTTTGTCGGTAATGCATTGGCACTTAACCTCTAGGCCACTGCCTTCGTAGGCAAGGTCATAAATACAAATAAACATCTTACAGGACGCAGCACAGAGACCCATGAAACCCTGAATAAGTAGATGTGCTACCTGTCCATACTTGAGCAGATCCTGAAAAATATAGTCTCAATATACTATTGTACAGGGACAATGCAGACACAGTGACTATAGTTCTTTTACATCATCACAACATATTTGGAGGCAAAATATTGAGTTTGTGTTCTCTTCGGAAAAGAAAAGAGTTGTATCTCAAAACTCATAAAGACCTGTTTATTCGTGTATGGGTTTGTTGTCCCAGGGCTCTATCTGCATACAGATTAATACACACAAACCCAAATTATCTGGTAGGCTTAAAGAAAGACCTGTAAAAAGTCATGTCCTAATTTATGACAGCAAAAAATACAGGGAAAATTATTACAGACTGAAATGCAGAATAATCTAATGACTTTCATGCTTTTTTATTTTATTTTAGAGTTCAGATTTGTAATCATTTGTAGTTATTACCACAATCTTCAACATACATTGAAAAGGAGGGAACATTAATTCTGATGGCACAAATGCTGTTTCACACTCTTTCTCAAGTCACAAAACACCAGAGCTAAAGTCCTCAAAAAATTTTGGCATAATTCTTCTGAACAGCTCTCAGTTACTGTATCCAACAATAACTACAGGGAGCAGAAGGGGGGTGGAAGGGACGCGTGGGAATGTTCGCTAAAGCAAAGGAACTTGGTCTCCTGGTGTTTCCTTGGCTCCGGCTGCCATCTAGTGTTGTGCCGGCAGTGGGGAGGGCACGGTTCTCTGCGGGTTTGTGCATCTTCCCCGAGACCGCCCTCCGCCTGCGTCCCCCGGCAGGATAAACCAGCACGGAACCACCTCTCCCGGGACAGCAGCAGAGGGAGATGTAACCCAGAAAGCTGAGGAAGAGCTCCTATGAAATGATTTCTCACGTATTTGCAGTACAACCTCTTCTAAATAAAGTGATTCACATGGTTGTAAACGTCGTCTCTGCTGAGCTGAGGAGAGACATAACGAAACATAAACCTGAATCTGCCACTGCATGAAAAGGGGAGGCTGGCTTACCTATTGCTGTGGCACAGCCATTGCTATTGTATTTTTCTTCTCTTTTCTTTCCACTTTAAGGGGAGTACAGAAGGCCTGACTGCCAACTAAAGCAACTTTTGTATAGAGAGAATCACGTCCGTGTAAAAATCATCACTAGGATGGTGCAAACCAAGTATAGCACAGTATATGCAGGGAGTGTACCAGTCATCAAGAGAGGCTAGAAGCTTGTGGAACAGGATGTACACTCACCATTATTTTTAGCATCTTAATAGCTTGACTTGTGCTAGAAATTTAGGTCTACTTTGCTTTGGGGGAGAGCATTCCATTCTTTAATCTATTCTGCTCCTCAAACAGGCAGGAATTTGTAGCTCTTTCATACGGTGCCATAATGTGCTCAGCTCAGCTCAGCAGAGTCCTCCAGTTTGTTTGTTCCAAATGCTGCGCACGGCTTTGAAGTGTGTCAGATTTTCTTTGCCCTGTTGTTTTAGCAGGCAGACAGCAGATAGTGGGCACAGAGAGTATTTCAGAAGCTCCCACGGATCTTTAAGAAGCTGCAGAACTTTGTGTGAAGATCTTACAAACTGGAGAGTGATGTGACAGACTACATTCACTGCTGCTCTTGGTGCTGGACAAGCAGTAATCCAGAGGTGGAATGGATTTTGCTGTCCAGGAGATCTGGCTGACAGTCTGGAGGTGTCACATCATTGACATCCTTGTGATGCTCGGAGTTTGTGCAAAAAATAAAGGCAGCCATGCCAGTGGCTGTAGATCCAAAACCAGTGTGCTGTTGGAGAGTTGCCTGCCAGCACTTTAGTAACAGGAAGGAATTGCCCCCCCCGGTAATGAATAGAATTGAATCAGCAGCTGGCTTTGAGAGGATGGAAAGAACCCCAGGAAAAGAAAGGGATGTACCTTATTTAAAATGCTTCATTACCAAGGCCACATGATGACAATTTATATCTAGTCAGAATGCCTAGTTGCCAGACATTAGACTAAGCAAAATGAATCCACAGGTTTAGATCACAGATATTATGAGGGATAGTCCATATACCATAAAGGGAGAGGGGGCAGAGGAGGGATTTTTTGCAGGGCTATTTGAGAGGACTGGGCAAGAGCCTGAAGCCTTTTGTGATTATGGCAGTATTTTAGGGTGGAAAAAGCTCTGCAGGATTGCATCTACTGGAATACTCTGCTTCGCAGCTAAGCTCTGTAGGCTGTCATAGGAAAAAAATCACAAATTATCAGCAAATCAATAAATGGAGAGAGCCAGTGATAGAGGACTGCCAGGACAGTAGAGCAAGGCTACCTCCCCTCCTGCATACACAGCAGAGCTAGAAGTCACTGTTACCTATTTTGCAGTATTACTTGTTTTAGTGTCGGGCTAAAACTCAGTCCCCTACTCTGAAGACCTATGTTAAGATGAGAAGTAGGCTCTGTAGTAACAGTAGTGACAATCTTTATCATTTCAATTCTCTAAGTAAAGGCAAAGGGAGTGGTTAAATTTGCTCATATAGTCCTTTAATTTCCTGTAGTATTTTTAAAAAATTTTTTCCACTCACTCCAGCTGCTGACTCTGTCCAGTTGGTCTTCTTGCACCTATAAATTTTGAGTGTTCTTCACTCAGGGCTGAGGTACAAACCACAGTGGAATTTATTGAAAGTCCTGCGTTATTCACTGAACACCTATGCAAGAAAGTTTCCTGTATGCTTGATCCTTCATGAGGAACATTCATGACCTTAATTTGACAGTTTGTCTGTTCAATCTGTAGTAACTGCACCTCCTTTCCAACTGTCTCATTGCCCAGCAAAACCTATCTTCTAAATACGTAATTTTACCTTAAATTATTAAATCTAAGAGGATTAATTCTGCCACTCCATCTTTTGATACAACAAAACCACACTTCTTATAGTTTTGAACATTCAGGGACTACCTCCTATATAAACTCTCAAAAGCATTTTGAATACACAGCAATCTTGACTTCTCTCTTTTATTTGAAAAACTTGCCAAAATTGTAGGCAAGAACAGAGACAAAAATGTCTTTAACCTTAATAACTACATTTCAGTGTCCTTTCACATGACAGAAGAAGTGTGCACATATTGAAGAGGTATCTGAGAAGATAATGCTTAGCAAAATGACTAGTTTCCAACACAAATAGAGTGAAGAGAGCCAAGATAAGAAAATAGTATTTTTTTTCCTCAGCTACCGTTATTAGGAAAGCTAACAATGAAAGCTACATGCTTCAACCAGCTGACAGACCTCCAACACAAATGACTGGCAAAATAATCCATAAAATTTGAGATTGGAGATGATTAATGAACCATGATCTCACTGGAACAAGTTGAAACACTGACTCTAAAACCCAACTGCAGGTGCACACATAATTCTACATCTAAAGGCACAACAGTTTATGATCTGTCCACATCAGAGGCCAAGAAGAAGTGTTCAACTCAAGAGAGTCTGAGGCCCACAGATCCAGCTTGACAGGTCACAGCACTGGACCTGATGAATGCTAAGAAAAGAAGCACAGCTAAAGTCACTGCTGCTAAAGTGTATTTATTTCTAACATGTTTTCCCATCTTAAGTACGTTGTAGACATACCTCCACTTCACAAATAAAGTTATGCAGATTTTGTTATACAGAAGCCACAGAAATGGTACAGAAGACATCTCAAAAATAACCATGATCCCACATACATTGTTTACAGCAATAAAGTTACAGTGAAAAGCTCAAAAGGTTTACATCCTTGTCAACAGGAATTTAAAAAGTAAAGTAATTTTAAGTCTGGCTTTTTGGGAAGACCTTTAAATAGAAGACTGATCTTGTTAACATTAATCACCTGGCATTAGATACATCTTAAAACTAAGTGTTTCTGAAAAATCTGCAAAAATCAATTGATATAAAACCTGATATTTATAACATGCAATCTGTTGAGACTTCAATATACTGTTTTTCAAAGTAAAAATAGTGGCACAGCAGTACAAAAAGTCAGGTTTTCCAAAGCACTGCTGTGTCTTAATTAAACAACCAATGAGACAACTTTCTTTTCAACACAAAAAAAAACCCCAGTCTAAAAAACAATCTGACATCTTTTTTTTAAAGTGCATTAATTATCTGAACAGTGCACTGATGCTTTTAACAATCTTAAATACAAAAATGCAGAGAACCAGTAAAACTTTCGAAGTTTACAACTGACACCTAGAATTAAGTCACTAATATTTCTTAATTTACAAACCCTTTAGGTTCAGGTATATATCTTGCCCTGTGCACATTCTGTAAAACATAATGGAAACCTGGTCCTGGTTGGTCATTGCTTTTGTAGCTTATGAAAAATTAGAAAATTATATAAACAGTATGGACTATGGGCTTATTTTTTTGCCAGCTGAAGTACAACTCTCTTGGATTTGACAATTCCTTAGACTTTGAAACACACTCATCTATGAAGAAACCAAATCAAAATGAACAAAATGCAAATCATACTGCATCTTAATTTCAAGTAAGTACATTTGGTGATAGGTGTACTCAGAACTTAATTCTGGAAGATGCACATATTCTCTGGCACAATAACTATTACTTTCACACTTGTAATTGATTTGCAAGTGTACTGGCCACATATAAGGCTAAAGAAGAGATTGTGTCCACCTACCATTGGAAAGGTAGAATGATGATTACAAAACCAATGATAGATAAGTAACAAAGGCTTTAAATTGTAGCCAAAACCACAAGCAGACAACAAGTCTGGAAATGTGTGAACCAGCTCCACAAAAACTGCAACGAGGTAAGGAAATAGCTACACTGGAGACTAGATAGAGAAAGACTGGATAAACAGTAAGGCCTTCATCTTTTTGTGTTCAGGATCAGATGTGATGATGTGGTGTTACAGCAGTGGGTTTCGTTTTTGTCACTTACAGAACTAGAGATCTTTATTTATCTATACATCAAAGAGTCTCTTGCTATCTGTTCCAGTGCAGTATAAAACTTGAAAATACTAGTTGCATATATTTACTTATTTTTCTGGATTTTTATCTAATTGTGATGTTAAATAAAATACTCAACAGTTAAAGCTTACTTACAGTGTTGCTCAATCTCAAAGCTCTACTTAGCAGCCACACCAGTACTGAAAGACTACCATTCAAGGTGTAGAATGACCACCATGGGGGAATATCAGACAACATTAGGTAAGGATTAATATTAATTATTAATAATTAACATTAGTATGGCGCAGTTTTGGTGTTCAGTTGGTTGCATCATCTCTTCTCAGAGGAATGACCTGAAGTGCTTTGGCTATTCTCTCTCCGATAGCTCGACTACTTGCCGCAATTATTCTTCGAGACATCAAATCAAATGGCCCACCTAGAAAGCACAGCAAACATAGCAACCAGTGTATATATGAAGAAAATTAAAAGCTGGTATGAAAATAAGCACTGAAAAAAATTGAGTGTAAATTATACATTATTATTTGGGACCAAGTTTCTTCTCTGGACAAAAATGCATTTAACACAACAGGTATCTCGTATGAGCTGCATTTAAATTCTCTTCTAAAAGACAGTATGTTGACTGTCTTTTTTCACTTTTCCAGGAGTCCAGCCAAGGGAGTAAAGGTTCTCTTGTTGCTTAAAAACATACAATTAACCTGTTCTTCATCTATTAACGGGCTGGGAACTGTTCAGGAGTGGTAGCTTGGAAAGAGGACTGAAAAGAACTTTTTGGCTTCTCTTCAGCTACATTTTGTTCCCTATCAGCCATTTAAAAGGACAAAAAACTATTATGCAGGCCTGTGCATATACCTGTTACATCCAGCAGTACTCCACCAGCTTCAGTAATAATGATTCCAGCTCCTGCCATATCCCAGCAGTGAATCCCCATTTCATAATAGGCATCAGCTCCACCCGTTGCCACAAGGCACATGTTCACTGCTGCTGTACCAACAGCTCTAATCCTAAAGGAGAGACAAGATGATGTTCAAACTGAGAAGAGTTTGCAAAAAAGTTACAGTGTCTGGGAACACTGCACAGAGAACACAGAATGGTCATGATGGAAGTGAACTGAACTAGAGCAAGCATGATGAGATGCTGCAGTGAAACATAAAAATGGGAATGAAGAGTTGCTTAAGTAGCTTAAAGTGTTTTCAAAATACAGCAAATTTCTAGAAATTATATTTACAAATTCTGTTAATCAATTTTTGTTTAAACACATCTTAAATGATTTTTCAAGCTAAAACGTATTATGGAAGATAATTTCTCATGAAATAGTAACAGTCTACTTTCTGCTCTTTGAATACAAGAATTAAAGGAGAGTGTACACTTTTCAGTGCTGAAAACCCATTTCTTTTCAGTTTCTCTGGTGATGCTCAGTAAACATCTCTGACTTGCCAAACCCTCTAATAGTAATCACAAAAAATAAATTACACAGCACAAATTTGGTCTGGGTAATTTAACCAAACCCTCATGTCACAAATACCAGTTTCTTTTGAAAATGTCAATGTACTTAGCAAGTAAGTGTGAGTTGTACAGAAAAGTGCAGTTATTTCAATTAACAGTAAACTGTTATATTAAATTGTAACTGATAGCAGCTAAACTATTGCAAGAAGCAATTTAAATCAACTCCAATCTCAAACTATTGCTTACAAATAAAATGCCTAAGTTGACCTCACAATACATCTAACATGTATTTCCTACTTACATCTTAGCATATATTCTTTAACAACATCAGAAGACTTTTTGGAAGTAGAAAAAAAATCTAAATGTTAAATGTCAAAACAAGAATCCTGAGAATCTCAGCATAAAACTTGTTAGATCAGAAATATTAATATGGTTGATGAAAAACTCTAGTGAAACCAACTTTACACAAAATGCTTTGTGGAAATGTAGACTTTGGCTTATCTGGAGGAGAAAAAGCAGGGAATGCAACCAAAGAACAGTTTATGGACAATTTAAACTATTCAGAAAAATTAAAATTGTATGGTTTTGAAAGAGGAAAGGGAGATCTACTTTTGTCTCATATATATATATATTTATATAACAACTTTCATTACTAGAAGGAAAAAACCCTAAGAAATGTAATATAGCTTCTGTTCATCCAGTTTTATCTAAGGGGAAAAGCACAAACTTGTATTTCATTTTTTAAACGAGTAAATACAGTCTCATATTAAAAAATATCATAATTACAATACTAACTACTGTCAATATTTATAAATATATATATGAATATAAATAAGAAGTATCTTACCCATGAATAGGAATACTGAGAAGTCTTTCCATATTAGAAAGAATTATTTTTATAGTCTCTGGATCACGATTTGACCCCAATTCTGTTACTAAAAGCGATTTTGTAATGTCTGGAAAAGAAACAAAACCTCACTCTTCCAACAGGACAAAATAAATAGTCACAGTAACTAGCAGAGTTTACTTCATTGCTTTCTCACATGACTGAATAAAAGTGAGGTATCTTAATAAAATATTACATATATCAAACACATAAAAATCTGTTATTAATTGGAAAATGGCAGGAAATAATAAAATACAATGAAAGAAGCATGATCTGCTCCAACTGTGCATATACATTAATCGATGCCAGTACTAAATAAAATTCTATTGTTATAAAAATTAAAACAGTCTTGAGATACTTGAAGATCTCACTTGAAGTAGAGATTTTACTTGATGTAGGGTTGTAAGCAAAGAAGAGTGGTACTGACTTAAACTAATAGGTCACACCTGGGAGAAGCTGAATTGTTTGGCAGATTTGTTTCACTCCAAAGAACAATCTCAAACAGATTTACAGCAGACATACAGGGATCAAAAACAAAGAAACAAACTAACAAGACCACAATACATGGGAAACCAAATCTTCTATTGTTGAGTCCTGATTCTGCACATCATAAGCATCAAAGAGAACACAAAAGATGTTTCTCAAAACTAAACAGCCCATGGCCAAAGAAAGTCTTCCAAAATAAAACTATGAGCTAAGAAATACCAATATATCCATGTCCCAAATTTCTCCTGTCTCACTTGCAATCTGGTAATTGCCAGAAGTTACTCAGTTCAGCTTACCTTCTTGGCCTGATACTTGAAGTTTCTGACCATTGCAAAATGCACCTTTTCCTTTTCTGGCAGTATACATCTTGTCTTCTATACAACTATACACAATTCCAAACTCTATCTGCAACAAAAAGGAAAAGTACCTTGAGGGCTGTTTTTCCCTTTCTTCCTGTTTACTGTGAAATAGTAAATTACAGAACTTAGTTGCAACTAGAAGCAAGCAATTAATCTGAATTTGATTAGATATTAAGTAATAAAAAGTATACCTTTTTGTTTACAACAAAGCCTATTGAAACTGCCACAAATGGAAACCTACAAAACAAAACATTTCACTAATTTATGGTGAGATACTAAATTTCTTTTATTGCCATGCTTACTCTAAATAAAGACAGTGTCCAGTTAAATGTAATGTATATTTCAAGAACAAACTTGGACTATATAGAACATTTTCCTGGAATTAACACAATTCAGCTGAAAATAGAGCACACAACACTGATCACCATTTGAAACACAAACTTTTCTACCCACTAGGGGCTGCCATTCCTGTTACAGCTGTTCCTAGCCTAGGGACTGGTTTTTACAGCCTAGGAACGCAAACAAGCCCCTAAGCTGCTAACCTTTCTCAAAAGGAACAAGCTGGCCAAAGTGGTCTCACAAAAAGAACCAAGTTACCTGTCACCACCTCCCCTTTCTCCACCAAAGCCATGACAAAGACAGATATTGAAGAATGCAGGAAGAATGAAGACAGTGGGGCTATTTAAGACATGGTGGATTGCATGTCAGTCTAAGTTTGAAACAATCAACCAATTAATTAATTGAAAAAAAATGTAAAAATAATTTCCAGACATTTGCTTTTATTCTTTCTACAAAAAATACCAACTTTTAAGCCTGTAGATTCAGTAGAATGGGCTCTTTTCTTATAACTCTCTCAACGTGTTATTTAGGCAGGATTCAGAAGGTGTTTGAAAACCATTGTGCACATAGCAGCAGTCTTTTCAAAACTGAAATCAAGCAGACTCAGAAAAGCTCACTGGGGCTAAAATCTATCACATTTAGAAGATGTAAGGAACTGGCTGTCAGTGCTACTCTCTTAGTCCCCTCCTCATCTTGGTGTGAAATACCACTGATAACTACTGGTGAATCCTGCTTTCTTTAATGGCTGGGGCTCCTAGATCTCAATGGATTTCAAAGTTCTTAGAAATCAGCAGCTGAAGCCGATATTCCCTTTCTGAAGATGCTGCAACTTCTTACTCTGAATCCTGTTCCTGTTGAAATCTGCTCATCTATCTTTGGAATCCATGCCAGAGGCTGCTGACCCCTGTCATATAGTACAGGCCTCACATGGAAGAACTGATGTAGGTAACAGAGCAAGACTGTTACAATACTCACAGGAATATTAAAATGCTTGCAAAAACTGCCCAATACCTCTCAATAAGTAGCAATTTGTAACTATTAACAAGTTCATAGTATCACTTTTAAAGCAGTTTAAAATTTAAAAACAACCTTACTTTCATGGAACTGGAGAAAGACAAAGGGTAATCAGTTGAGGTTGCTAACATGAAAAAAATGAAAGGTGGACCTGTGTACAAAGTTGGTAGTTCCATCAATAGGGTCTATAATCCATGTGGGGTTATCTGTCAGAACGCTGCCCTCTCCAGCTGCAACAGATTCTTCTCCAATAAAGCTACAGTAGAAATACATTTAGAAGACAGAAATTGTTTAAAATGTTTACATTGTCCTTGACATTGAAATTTATAAAATGAGATGAAGCTTTGAGCACCACCAGTGATCACACACAAAAAGCTGAGAAATACAGTATTTATCCAGAAAGCACCAACCATGTCTGACCAAGCTTGCATGAGTATTTATGATGTCAAGGATAAGCACAATATATGGGGAAAAGAATTTTATGTTTCAACACAGAAATAATAGCAGAATCTAGCATTCACAACATTGACATTTTCATTATTTTTTCCAGTAACAGCATCATCAAATTTTGTTTACAATACCTGTAGCTATTTACATCTTTCAGCTTATTTGTGCTACACAACATTATTTTGTAGCTTGTGTTTTCAGTGAAGAAAGCCTTTGTGGTCTTACCTCGTTAGAACACTGCAGCAACTGTTAAACTGGAGGACTGATTTCAACCCAAATATGACAGAAAGTTGTTAATCTCAAAACTTTAGTTTTACAAGCATGACAAAATGGTAACATGATAAAGGGATGAAATTCAAACCAGAGTTCCTGAAGATGAGTGAATGCTCAGCCACAGTACTAAACCCCAGGGACACAGAGTGCATATTGCCATAGCACCCCAAATTTTACAAAGTTTTGCTGCTCATGAAAGCATTTTAGACTGCAAAATTATTAGAATGAGTCTAAGTGGGTGGAATTCTCTTTGAGGCCTTTTGCAGGTTGTCACAATTTATCACACATTACTCAACCTATGAAAAGTTTGCAGCAAACACATGCTTTCCTCCAAACACATGTAAAGTAACTGCTGAGAGGAAACAAATGAGGTCCCTTTAATATTGATTGGGAGTTTTATGATTAACTACAGAAGTGAAGATGACTAATCAGAAAGAAACAGCATGTTTCCAAAGAGCAGCAGACCTTCAGAAAAATGAGACTGAATAGAGGTGGATGAGTAATTCACTAGAAAGAGAAGTTCAGCACCATTATGTCTAATGTGACATTGGTTACCAAAAATAAAAAGAAGCTAAAATGTTCTAAAATGCTTTTTAATGTCACAGAAATTGTTATTTGAAGGTCATTCTACAAGTCTGTATGCTTATACTAATTTGGTTACTGAACTTTTGCACCACCTAGGTTGCTCCAGTTCTACACATATTTCTTCCATTTCACATATACAGCCACAATAACAAAATGCCCAAGAAAATGAAAGAAAAAAACAGCAGACTGACTTTAAGGAAACTGTATTAAACTTGAGCCATTAGGTCAAAATGCTAAAAACAGACCCATGTAAGCAAAATACATACAGATCACACTTCAAGAATACATTTTTCAGGGGGTGGGGGACAGGGGTATAGAGAGGGGCAGGAGAAGGGAAAAAAAGGGAAGAGCAATTAAGAAAATCGGTATTTTGTATGACAGTCTTTCTGTTATGCAGAACAAGAAGATCCTGTCTTCTTTTAAGGATGTTTTATACTGTAAAACTGTATGAGATCTGCAAAAGGCACACTCAGTTCCACAGGACCCATCCAACACATACAGCAAAGGAACACTAGTTTCAAAAGCAGACAAGAAATTTGGGTTCCAGGTCTCCTGGGGCCACCTTTGATTTTCCAACACAATAACCAAGAAGTTTCTTACAGTTGGCCCAACTGGAAGTGACTTTTGGCCTAAGTTTTGTCTCATGTCAGTAGTCCTGGGGACACCTCGTTTTGTTGCTACAGCCCAGGGCAAAATTTCAACCCACTAGTGCTCTAAAATACTTAATTTATTGAAGGTAAAGGAGAATGCTACAACTTTCCAGCATGTCACTTGTAATAAAACTTTACCAAGCAAAATCATAAACTTTCCATTTTCTCTCTGTCAAAAGCACACTGGTAACAAGCCATACCTGTGAGAAGGATACTTTTCTTTTATCAAAGAAATAATGAAGTTTTCCACTTTTTGATCCGTTTCTGTCACTAGATCTACAGGTGAACTTTTAGTCATAACAGATATTTCTTCTTTGAGTGCTCCACGGATTATCTGTTAAAACAAAAACAAACAGAAAAAACATATCTTTCACTGTTAACGATATGGAAAATATTAGTTTTCAAAAAAAAAATTAAGCATAACTTTTACAGCCATTTTCTATACTGCACACACAAAACACAGGCAGTGACATAACCTGGATTTAACTGCAGGAGCTGCAGGGACTTGCATATCTAGTCCCTACTCAGTACAAAGTTTTACATGGCTTTAAATCTAAGTACAAAAGGAAGATCTCCAGGTAAATGAAACTGGGGTCCATTTTGTAAGGGCAAGTTTTAGATTTACAAATTTAAATACCAGAGTTGAATAAAACACCTAACACTGAGCTCAAGCCAGCTATTTTTAGCCAGCCCCTGCATTTATGATCTTACAACTATCAGTATCAGCTTAAGCAGCCCACAGAATTATTTTACTGTAACTCAGAAAGATTTTCTGCAGGAAGACTTTAATGAGGTCGTTACAGAGACAATGTTCCACTGATTTTACAGCCCTAGGGGACAGAATTAGAACAGGTGCCATCTTGTCTGGCCGCCTTCAAATGTACTAACCAGTACTACTAAGAACCAAAACATTTGGTAACCGCTCGTGTTGTACAGCTTTGCCAAGATGTACAAACGTTTTCTTGTTCTAAGCCATCCTAGGTCTCAAATGGCAAAACATCCTCACTGTAAGGGATGGCTCTTATTTACAGAAGCAAAGCAGGCTTCATGAAGAGAGACAATCATAGAATGGTTTGGGTTGGAAGGAGCTTTTCCAACCCTCCTGCCATGAGCAGGGACACCTTCCACTAGACCAGACTTAGAGCTTCATCCAGCCCGGCCTCGGACACTTCCAAGGATGGAGAGAACACAATAAGGTTTTATGCACCACCAACAAGCCACTGCACAAAGCTGATTGAGGTGGTCACAAGAAAGACTGTCACCAGCTTTCAGGCGGTAAAATAATAAGGCAGACAAGAGTAGTTTAAGGGCAAAAATTGAGATGCTCTTTGTTTACCACAATTCTGAGTTTTATTTTTTAAATCAAACTCAAGAACAAAAAGTTATTCCTCTGTCTTTAATCAGACTCCAGGCCAAGGAAAAGCACAGTTGTTTTCTTAAGTTAAAGAAGGTGCAAGCATAAAAGACACTCTAATCTTGCACTTGGACAGCACAAACTATTCTGCCCATTTAGGTTTTTGACAAAACACTCTTCAAAAGAAATCTCAACATCAACCTCCTTCAAAAGCTATAGACATATTAGACTCAATAAATCACGTTATTATTTACAGAGAGCTTATACCTACCTCCCCAGCTTTCCTTGCTAAACCAACTGCATAATCCATACATTCTTGCCAGGGATCTGCCATCTTTCCCGAGATAAAGAGCCTAGCAAAAGGAGAGATTAATGCCAAAAATTATTATGGCTTGCTCTTCTTCTTTTTTGTTTTTACAAATCCGAAGATTTTTGCTTCACCTGGTTTAAGTACTGGTCAAACGAGGAAATAAGCTGAGCGCACGCCCCGCTCCGCCCCACCCCGCCCCGGGGCTGCAGGACGCGCAGCCCCCTCAGCGCGCCCGAAATGGCGGCGGCGGCGGCGGCGG
>JANPWX010000022.1:5665825-5676686 GCA_024734555.1 Trochalopteron elliotii | reverse complement strand
ACCGGCCCCCTCGGCACCGGCCCCCTCGGCACCGGCCCCCTCGGCACCGGCCCCCTCGGCACCGGCGCTGTCAAAATTTACGGGGGAGGTGTTGAAATTAGATTTTGATGTCGACCTCCGGTTAATAATAGGACGTGGCAGGGCGGAGATACCGTAAATGCTCTCCCATGGAGCACGCGATTGAAGTTTATCATAGAACTGAAAGGATGGTTTGGGTTGGAAGGAGCTTTAAAGATCATAAGGAACCCCTCTGCCGTGGCCAGGGACACTTTCCACTTGACCAGGTTGTTCAGAGCCGCGTCCAACCGAGCCTTGCTCCCTTCCAGGGGTGGGATTCCACATCATCTGTGGGAAACCTGTGTCAGTGCCTCAGAACCGTCACGGAGGGCGAGTTCACAGAGTTCAACGATTTTTGAAAGCAATGTGCAGTGCAGCTGATTCATCTTCAGTAATAATTAAAATCATACAGAGGAAAAAAAAAAAGTTCCAAGCCTGACTGATACCAGTTTAATTTTTTTTTTTCCTGTGGTCTTTTGAACCTATTTTTTGTCATCAAGTAAAGGCAAAACACTGAGGGCTTGTTTTGTCCTCACAAATTGCAACTGATGTAACTGACTGTCCTATGTAAAATGGTGATTTTGCTAAACAGGACAAGGGTTGCAATTTGGTTTATGCTTAAAATAATCATAAAATGTCTATCACACCAAAAGAAGTAGTCTTACCCCATTGCCTCAATGCCATCCCAAGGCACAGCTAGGCCAAAGGGGGTTAGTTTTGTCTTTTCACATCACTGAAAAAGTTTCCACTCTCACTCAATCTGTTGTGTGGGGCAAGTCACTCTGCAATTCCACATTTCCTCCTTCCCATCTCATAAACAGGAATAAGCCTGCTTTTTAAGGTATTCATAGTCATTAAAGAACTACAGAGATGATAAGTTGTGTTTTTACTGATTGCTTTGCAAATCGTTCTTTACAAGGTTATACCAAAAGCACACAGACCATTGAAAAAGGCACTTTGGCTCAGACTCGATTTTTGTTGAGGCAAGCAGCTGAACATGCCTCAGTACAAGCTATATAGGACTGCACAAGTGTTATGAAAAATGGCTTTTTTGACATCATTAATGTATACTTAACATTACAGAAAGGGTTTTACAGGAGATTTCAAATTCTACATTCACTTTAAAATCAGCAGAAGTAAAACAGGAATGCCTGAAGTTCTCTCCTAACAAGTATAAGAGTTTTCTTAATTCAAACCACAATGTCTATTCCAGCTGAAATTTTGTATTTTATGTACAAAACAGGAAAACTAAGCTGCGAGATGTATTTTTATGTGTCACCTGATAAACTGGATGAATAGAAGTGACCTAATGATAAAATGTCTGCAAACCAGACTGATCAGACCCCAGGGTGGATGCTTTTTCAAAACAGGCACGGAAACAGAAAATTGTGAAAAGAAAAGTATGAGAGAATACTGCCTGCTTTCTTAGTATATTATTTCTTGTTTACTACAGCATTGCCTAGCTGATCTAACAGGTCACATATCCATGCAGAATTGAAATCCTGATATTAATAGAACCCTTCCTAACGGTTGCATATATTACAAACACATGCCAGGCAACGTTGTAGCAATTTCTGAACTGGAACAAGGCCCGGAGCTGCTACCAAAGCATCTCATAAAATGTTTGTAAATCCTTGACCTTGTGCATTCTCTAAAATTACAGCTAGAACAACTAAAATGCTTGATATTCACCTATTTTTGTAGTTTGGTTAAAAGCACTGTTTATTGTAAAATCAGGAAGTATTTATTTTGATAAATTCCTCTTCTTGCTAGCATAACTTTACGTAATTTTTTTTGCTCCTACTAGAAGTTAAAGTTTTATTTATAAACTTTGAAGTGAAACAGTTCAGCACCTTCTAAGCACAGACCTGTAAAATTAACAGTGGTTTCAAATGTCTACTCATCTCTCCAAAGTCTTTTTTTTTCCAAATGCAGTTGAACTTTCTGTATGAAAATGTGCTAAAATAATAAGTTTTAAAAAACAAAACAAAACAAAACAAAACAAACCCAAAAAAACAAACAAACAAACAAAAAAAACCCAACAAAAAAAAACACCAAACCAAACCAAACCAAAAAAAGAAAACCAACAAAAAAAAGCAAAGTAAAGACATCTTGGAATCTAAACAGGTAAAATGAGAGCAATTCTAGCCTAGGCAATATTCTAAAGGTCTGGAAAAGTTTCTCCTTTTGTTGCTAGTACCATTGATTAGGGTGGAGTTTTCACCTCTTCTCAATTATTTATCTGTCAGACTAATTTGGTTTTGCTTCTCAGTTTCTGAAAACTACCTGGAATGAGCTTCTGTGTACAGTCCTAGACACATTCCTGGAATAAGATGATAGTGAAAACTTTTTGGAGTCTTACCAACTGTGACTTGCCATGTTTATACTGTCATTTACAGGCTGATAGACCTTAGCTGTTACTGGCGATGGATGAAAGCAGTCACCATGGTAAAACCTTTGAGGTCTCCCCAAAGATTTACTTCCTGCATCCCAAGTCTATCTTCCCTTTATCCACAAAAAAGTGTTATTTCAATTATTTTGCCTACAAATGCTGAAGCAGAAACATCAGGGGCAGGAGGAAGGGTGTAAGTAGAAAACTCTTGAAGATTTAGCAAAACATTTTCTGCTAAAAAAAAAAGGACCTTGTTGCACAGAAACATTTTTCACTTGCTTTTGTAACAACAGTGTGGGGAAAAAGGTTCTGTTTAGTGCTCTTCCCAGCTCACTGGTTCCACAATGCTGGTTGGGCTCTTACTGCATATTCTGTACCACGGCAGTCTAAGATGAAAAGAAAGATGAATAGACAATTGCAGATGAAAAGGAGGAAAATAAATAACAAGAGAAAAGAGAACTGTTCTTCTTGAACTGGAAAGCAAGATAACAACTGGAGAGACAGGCAGGGGAAAGCAGAAAAATGCTCCTGTACTTTCAGCTGCCAGGAGACAAGGATTTCCAAAATATCCAGCCACTGGAAACCCTTTCCTTCATGGAAATGAAAACCACCTTCCTTTGTGTGACATCCATCCCACATCCAGAAAAGTAATTTATTTATACCTAAGTCATGTCAAAACTACAGTAAAAGAACTGCAAAGCAAAATAAGTGACAGGCTTACTAAGATCTTTTATCCCCCACCAAATCACACAATGAGATTTACAATTAGGAAGACACCTGAGTGAATTTACTTTTGCTTCGTAAAGCTTTCCTTCTAAATGTCATTAAACTATTTTAAGAAAGAAATGAGGGCCTGGTGTTATGGACAGTGCTGGTTTCCAAATGCAATCAAATCTGTTCATGTAGATGTAGAAAAGATGTTGCAATAGCATAATATGTCTCTTTCCTTCAGAGAAGTGTCATACTGCAAGTTTACATTTTCATTATTTATTCAGACATACTGTCCCCACCACTTACACAAAAATAAATACCAAATTTAAGAAAACATTGTTGATATTATACGGCTCAATAGAGCAAGAATTTATTCTAGAATGTGAATATCTGTAATATTAGTTACTATCATTTTCCTTTCAGGACATAGTTCTTCTGTCAGTAAAGCAACTGAGAAACTGATGGGAAATGTGTCTTTACAATGGAAGACAGATTCTGGCATACCAACGATTTTAAAAGAAAACTGGACTTGCTTTAATACCACGCTTTAAAAAATATTGGGGTTTCTTGTTTGTGAAAATTTATTAACTAACTAAAGTAGGATTCTGTATCTTCTATAAATAGAACATCGTTATCAAGATATTCCAGAATTATATTCCCTCCATTGTACAGTGGATAGTCCTTATCAGATAGCCATGTTTCCAGTGTGTGCTCAAATGGCAAGGCTTCTCCAGAGGCAGTATGGCATAATCTCAGTTTCTGTAAGACAAACAACACAGAAATTAACACCAAGATTTGCCCATCCAAGATGAAAGACGTGGGGTGGGAGAGGCACAAAAGGCTAAAAAACTGTAACCAAAATGCAACAATCTGGAAAATGTTATTGCTAACTTACCTGGGATGTTGATTTGTTGTTGTCATTTTTAAGGCTTGCTAAGGAAGCTGCAAAATCTACTACTTTGCCAATACTCCACTTACTGCAAAAGAACATGGGTTTGCTTTTCTCTTTGTTCCCTTTTGGTAAAAATACTTGAAAGTAAATTCTTTCTGTCTAGAAAAACACGAAAAATAAACCAAAAATTATCCACCAAAGAAATGCATCATTCCAGTCATATACATCTAGTAAGTCTTTGAAGTAAAATTTAAAACTTTTTAAAGTTTTTCAGTAAAAAAAACTTAAAACTTCAGCCCCAAAATTACCAACAGAAATTTGTTTTATTCCATCAGGACAATTTTACTGTAAAATATAAATGATGAAGATGATCAAATCCAATCCTCTCCAGCTGCAGGTGTATGGACACTAAGTTCTTACAGGTGGAGGGAACATCTTTTCCCACCAGTCCCACAGCACACTGTTATATACAGACAGACATGAAAAGGCATCTGCCCTCGTGAGAAAAAGGTGAGTTTGAATAAGCAGTATTTGTTTTTAGCAGCACTATAGTGTCTCAAATTGGAATGCAAAAGCAGTTAGAGCAGTTCACTGTACTAGAAATGCTTGCTTCACAAATCAGCATTCTGATCATGACCAGCTAATCCTTTATCCTGTACTGTATCCTCCTTTTATGTACTAAACACACTTTCTACTAGACTCAAAGATTTGTTTAAGAAATGTCAAGAGTAAGTGAGAGATTCTGAACAGGATTAGGGTTAAATATAGCAAGCATGACTGCTATATATTCATCATTTAGGATCATCCTTGCTGAGTCAAAGCCAGAAACTATCAAACAAGACAGAAGTCTTCTTTTTAAAGGATTTAAAAAGATTTATTTGTGCATTTTCTAGGAACATATGGAACTACCTCAGCCATGTTCATAAAACTGATTCTGAATCTCAGCCTGTGCTTTTTCCTTGAAATCTGAGCGTTCTCCACACAGAAGAAAAGAGAATCTTGTCCTGGAGCTATCCTTCAAAACATTAGAAAATATTAGTAACTGGAGTAAATAGAGCAGTGTTTTCTTATTCAATTGTTAAGGTAAAATTGGAACTTTTAATAGAGATAAAATAAGGAAGGCTTAGGGAAAGCTTTGCTTGTGGTAAAGCTGATGGTCTTACCACTCTGGCAGGATTTAATCAACAGTTTACTGACACTCCTATGCCCTCTGCTGTGCAGTCTGACAATGGCATTCATTAAAAAAAAATAAAATCCAGGAATAGTAGGATGATCATGGAGCTAACTGAGTGTTCCACCTGTCCTCAAAGTAATGGTGCAGTCAAGAAGTGAAATGGTCCACTAAAATGAGCTCTAGGGCAAAGCCTCCTTATGGGAAAATGGGGTAAAGCCCTACTTAAAGCTGTTTGATGTTTAAAATACCCAGTAGACACCTACCAGATGCCCAGTGGAAGAAGCTCAGTTTCCTGCTCTCCAACCAGTAAAATGTCTAATAAACTCCCTACTGTCAGCCCTTCTCTTTTTTTCAGAGTGACAGTGCTCTTAGTAACTACCCTTATGAAGTTTAAAATATTTGTCTGTCCCTTTACTAACTCCCAAAGTAAAGGGCACATGAAAAACTGTTACTAAATGAGGACTCTGTTTACTTTCACTGAGGTTTGGATAATTCCCAAGAATGAGTAATTTCTTATAATTTCAGGAAATGAGTGAAACTTGGATAGATTTTTTGGCCTGAACAAACCTAGAGTATGCCCAAGGAATCATTACTTTACTTTAACAGAAACCCCAGCTGCAAAGAGATGATCACAACACCCACTGTGTTGTACTGACTGTTATCTGTACCTTCTTCCTCCCTGTTTCAGGAACGGGATGATAATCATGTCATTCAGTTTATGAAAATCATTTCTCAAATGGGTTTTTTACACATACTAATGGTGTTGTATATACAACGTCTTCAATCTTCAGATGCTAATTCTGGGTGAGTAGCTGAATCTCCACCTGAACTATCTTGCTACCAATCTAAGCTGGCATACTCATCCCTCCACACTCTCAAAATTAGCAAACTCAAACTTTTAAGGCATATGCTTATGATAAGACTACATTGTCCACTCCAATGCCCCAACATATGAATCCAGTCTGGGTGGGAAAACCAAGCAATTACATGTTTCAGGGCTAGATGATATGAAATATTGATATTGCTGGCCAAGTATTAAGATTTGACACTATCTACAAAAGGTCCAGGTGATAAGGCACCACAAGCTAAGATGCGCTATAAAATTCTGTGCTGCACTACTTCCAAAATTGTGCTACAGTGATTCTAGAAATCTTGTTCTAGTCTAATAATAAAATTCCATGCTCTACGGATCATCAAATTCTGCTAAAATAATAAGCTTTAATACAACTTAGTGCTGTCATCTTTCTGCCAAGAATCCCTAAAAGACCCTGTTTGTCCCTGCAGTGCTATGTGACAGCCATGTGGCAGGCAAATACATTTCTGCTATAAAATAATAGAATTTGACTCCACTGCTCCAAACCCCACACAGCCATAACAGACATAAGACTAGTGAGATTGCTTTTGGGTACCAGGCTGAAATATACATTAAAGGAATTGTGGTCTTGAAAAATTAAATCCAAAACCAAGCTGAGGGAAATCAATGAATATCAAGCAATTTAGAAAACTTTCCAGTTCCTGTGAGAATTCAATTATTGAAAACAAACAGCACTGACCTGAGGTAAGGACTTGTCCCCACATGCGTGCATTTTCAGTTTCATTAATGCCACTTTCGCTGCTGTCTCACTGTTTTTTGCTCCTTTACGTTTTTTGCTTTTCACTTCATCACTTTTTTTAGAATCTAAGAACAATATTATTCCTGTCAGTGTGACCATTCTCAGTTTTCTGAGCATATTATATGACATAGACCCACTTAGTCTGTTGGTTTCATTGTATTGCCAAGGATCCCATCCCTTTTCGTGTCTGTTCATACTCTCCCAAAGTCATGTATCAGAATTTTTAGTTCTAGATAAATTCCTTTACATTGAAAGGTAGATGAACATTATCACCATGTAAACAGAAGATGCAAAAGCCAAATAGATACAAATATTAAGTTTCTACAAATGTGGCCATCACAGCATTCATATGGCAACAATTTCAGGTTCTCCTTTCTATACATAACCCCACTGTCCAGCTGGGCAGTGCTGTTTATTCTCTTTCCCATCCTAAAGCTTGTTTAAAACCTGCAAAATATGGTAGAATCAAGACTTTTCTGGCCATTTTGATTGTGTAGGTGTGATCCCAGAAGACTGACATGCACATCCAACACAACTGCATTATTTGCACATAAATTAATACATAAATAATAATGGCTAGATACAATTCATTATATTATAGTACTCGTAGAATGGCAACAAGACAATAATTCTGAAAGAAACTTGTGCCCTATTTGTTCTTTAGAGATTCACCTTGTACTGTTGTTCTGGCTCAGTTTAGATGAACAGTATTAAATGCTAACATGTAAGTTTAGGGCTATTGAACTAAGGAACTCCCATCCTTTGTTCTTATTTGGTCAAACCTGACCCCTCAAAGGACATCAGATGCTCCAACAGTGCTCTGAAAAACATATAAGAAAAAGAATATATATCCTTCTGTACTTGCCTATAATATGTTGAACAAGCTGCTGGGTGGCAGCCATTCGAGGCTTTGGTGTGTCCAGCTTCTCACATTCATGGTCTGATTGATGACGATGTCTGTAAACAACAAAGTAAAACTTCTATTGCCTTTTTATTAGTTGCCCTCTATATCTATTGCCCTCTATATTAGTGAATGAATATTGATGTTTAAACACTCTGTTCCACTCACCTAAGACAAAAATGTTTTTCACAGTAAGGACATAACACTGGCAAAAGCTCCTTTCCATTGCAGTCCTTGTATGAGCATGGGTAAGATCTGTGCTGATCAGGTTTCACAGAATTGTTTCTTACATTCACCTAGGAGTAAGCAGAAAACATTTTGTGTAAATAAACAGATACTACAGATATAAGTTACCATCCCAGCTTTCTCAAAGACGTGTGCTAGCTCCCATTCTATGGGCAAATGTGGTCTAGCTATTCTCTCCTACTTTTGCCCTGGTTACATTTAGCTCAGAGGCAGAAAAAGAACCATCATCCTACTCAAAGTCAATTTACTTCTGAGAGAAAGAAAAAGAGTAGATTAATTTTTTTTTAAGGTTTTCACATTCTCAGTTAAATAATTCATACTTACATACCATATGCATTCATCTAGTCTGAAAACAAACAGCTAAACTGCATGGAATTTTAATTTAAGGCTATCATATATTATTAGATTACCTCAGAACACCCATGAGCATCCCGGCTCCTGTGCTGAAGGCTTTGTGGAAAAAGAAGAAAATAACACACTGTTATCAACATTCTAGGAAAAAAACCTCCTGCTTATGAAAACATTTAAGTGTTTAAAGAGTATTCTGAGAAGTTTTATCATGGGAAAACTTCAATTAGATGATGAATCTTCTCCAAAGTCTGTTCTATCCTATGCATTTCACTTCTTGAATGAATAGATCATATTCTTTCTCAGAATGTAAAACATTTAGCTTTTGGAACTTATGGCTCAAGGTAAACCATTTTAAGAGAATGAAGCCATTAGCATGCTTAAGAGTTCAGTTCAAAGCAACCAGAATTTGTTTTAATGGATTTTCAATCACCTTCCATAATGGCAGAAATCCCTTGAAGGCTTCTGATATGTTAGAAGTTAAATGTGTCCCCAGTCTCTGAGTTTCTCTCAGTTGCTCTCTGCTAATCTGAAGTGTAAATTGAAGTGCAGGCCCTGATTTCAACCTTGCAAGAAACCTCAACATTTTTTCAAGAAGAAAACATAATCAGCCACCTCCTTTTGTGACAAAGTCACCCATTTAGTTGACACTGGGATGCCAGCAGATGTGGTGTTTTGCATTTTAGCAAAGTTTTGACACTGTCTCTCAGGAGTGTCCTTCTGGACTAAAGGTCCAGCACACAGCTAGACAAGTCTGTAGTATGATGGGTGAGCAACTGGTTGTTGGTTTGGGCTCAGAGAGTCATAGTTAATGCAATTGCTTCAATCTAGTGGCCAGTGGAGTTCCCCAGGGCTCAACTTTAGTGCCAGTGCTCTTTTTATAAATGATCTTATCCAGCTCCATGTTATGGTTGCCAACCACACCTGTGAACAGCTGTGAAAAGCTGTGAACTCCCTTGAGGGTGGAGAAGTCACACAGAGAGATTCTGGATATACTGGAGAGCTGGGCGGTCACCAACTGTATGAAATGTAATGAGAACAAGTGCAGGATTCTTCACTTGGGACGAGGAAATCCTGGTGACCAGCATACAACATGAGGAATTAGAAAGAACTGTGTCACGGGAAGTTCAGGTTGAACATTGGGAAAAGGTTCTTAGAGAGGGTGTTTGGGCACTGGAATGGGCTCCCCAAGGAAGTGGTCATGGCAGCAAGCCTGCTGGAGCTCAAGGATTGTCTGAACGACACTTAGTCGTATGCTTTAGTTTTAGTTCTGCGAGGAGTATGGAGTTAGACTTGTTGACCCTTGTGGGACCCTTTCAACTTGAGATACTCTGTGATTCTATGAACTTACCAAAAGATACCTGAACAGCCATCACATACAAAGGGAAGAAAATCTGAAACAAAAAGATTCGTTTTCAGTTAAGACAACATGGTTGTTGTTTTGCTAATGGTTTCTAGCTTAACTTTCACATGATTAACTTTTGCTTACCAACATCACAGGGTAGGTATCTTTATAAGAATACTTAGCAACTGCATCTACACTGTAGCTAGAAGTGGCTTTTGTTAACTTCCCTAATTAGTATTACAGAAAAACATATGAGCAGGTAAATTATACTTATATACATTTCAGAAGTTGGAATTAGGCTTTAAATTAATTTTTTTCAATATCAAGGTATGACACTGGAACATATGGCTAGCCATCAAAATTACTAGTTATGTTAAAAACTGAATTTATTGCAAGATTGCTCAGAACACTGTTTACTGACAGTGGACAATTTACATTTTTTTAATGGGCTGCCAACTGGAGGAGATGCTGGCTCTTTGGAAGGGAGAGCATCTCCTCCACTGGACAGTCATAATGACCCTGTCCCTTCTTCACATCATATCGTCCATACTGTCCTTGGGTGATTAAAATCACACTCACTTCCTAAGCCTCTGTACACATCCCCTGCCTACCACATAAATTCTTACTGATAAAATCACTTCACTGTCTGCTGAACTCTACCACATCATTAATGGCCACAAATGCCAGGTCCAGCCCATTACTCTGCTTCTCCATCCTTCGGGTTTTATGCTGACAGACCACCACTCAACCGGACCAAGCAGCTGAGGTCACTTTCATCTCGATCCCTTCATCTCTGAGTGGTCCCTCAGAAAGCTTTCGGTACAGGCGGTTCTACTCCTTATTTCTGAGAGTTTACATTTCCAGTCACACTCTCGGAGATCACTGAAGGCAAGCAAGTGTGAGAAGGGGCAAGTGGGCTATTAAGCCCCCAGAGACACAACCCAGGTGACAGGCGCTGGCACTGGACCGTGCAGGGCTGCAGCAGCACAGAGGACTCCCCGAGCAGGGGGACACCACTCGCAATCCTCGCACCGCCGCCCGCCCACCATCCCCATCTCCGCCGGGACCCGCCGCGCTCTTCCTTACCGAGCTGGCGGCAGTCGGGCACCCCGCAGTGCTGCCCCACCTCCAGCTCCGCCATGTCCGCGACACGCAGGAGGCGGAGAAGCGGCGGGGCGGGCC
>JANPWX010000022.1:5612657-5665460 GCA_024734555.1 Trochalopteron elliotii | reverse complement strand
TCACATTAGCCTGATTCGCCATGAGCAAGATCTCCAAGTTCTTCAAGGGGGGCTCGGCCGCCTCCAAGGGCCGCGGGGGTCCCTCGCCGCAGGAGGCTCTGGCCCGGCTGCGAGAGACGGAGGAGATGCTCAGCAAGAAGCAGGAGTACCTGGAGACGCGGATCGAGCGGGAGCTGGCGGTAGCCCGGCAGCACGGCACCAAGAACAAGCGAGGTGAGTGCGGGCCGGGCCCCGCGCGATTAAATCCCGGGGCTGGAGCGCCCTGGGTACGGGAGGGACGCGGATCTCACCGGGGCTGTGGCTGGGCCGGGTCACCTGGCTCCGCAGGTGCAGTGTGGTTCGACTGTGGGCTCCAAGTGAGGATCACCACACCCGAGACGGGGTGGTGGGTTTGGGTCTTTGGCATCTATTAGTGTTTAATGAGCTGTGGATTCACATAGCGGGATGAGAATTTGTTATTCCTCACAAATTTTACTGTCTGCTGTTTCGTGTGCGATTCTCCTGTTCGTGCTTTGTACCACAGTCGATGCAGGTACTGGCTGGATACACGGAGGGCAAAGTACTGCTCCTCAACGAGGGGAGGGAGTCACTGTTTGGGGGCTCAGCATTGGCTGAACGAGATGAAGGATGTGCGAATCTCCTGTATATTCATGGGTAGATGCACATTATCCCCATTGCTGACAACTGAGGAACAAAGTGATGCAGTGCTCTGTCCAGATCATGTAGAAGGTATACGTGCAACCAAAAAAGGAATGATAGCTTAGAGCATTAGTGACTACTGCTCTGGGATGCTGTTAGCTACAAAGGAGAGGATGCTAAGGGGTCAGAAGGTCTGGCACCTGTGTATACTGACATTGTCATCCCTGGGAAGCAAATGGTGGTAGTCAGTGTCTTGGGGATATACAGGCCTCAGAGAAACAAGTTAATTACTTCCTGAAGTCACATGGAGGCCTGTTTGTCTACTCTGAGCTGTATTTTAATTTTAATGCTTCAAAACAGAAGAAGAACATTTTGAATTAAAGATTAGTGATGTAACAAGAAAGGTCTTTTGCCCACTTGTTCTGTTACTCAGTAATTTAAAAAATAATTTGTAACTTTGAATTTGTGCGGATCTGTGTGTTAGAGGTGTCCTGGTTAGCCCTCTAATGTGTTTGTAATACTTAAGCATTTAATAATTATTAGAAAAAGGCAGTTTAACTAAACTAACTTTTAGTTAAGATGGATTTAAAATCGTGGGTAAAGATGGGACAAGATTTGAAGGCGCAGCTGGGGGAGTAAAGTTAGTTGAGAGCTCAACTGAGCCAGCTGCTCAAGGGAATGGGAGCTGTCACAGCTGTCCCAGTCTCACACTTTCTACTCCCCTGGCTTCAGCTGGAGTGTCTCTTGGTCTCTTGTCCAGGTACTGGCACTTCTGTACTGTCACAGTGAGCTAGTTCAGGAAGGTGATCCAGTTGGGAGCTAGTTTGCTATGGGACAAAGTGGCCATGGGGTTCCTGGGGCTGAATTTATTGTGCAAAAACCTGAGCTGCAGGGCTGGTGCAAGAAAACAGGTTGGTTCCTATGACTGTAGCAATTTCTGGTTAAATCCAGACATGCTGCTCTGGAACTTCATCCCAAACCGGAACCATAAGCTGGCACATTTGCAGAAAGAAAAAGCATTTCCTGCCTCACTCCTGACCTTGTGCTGCTCCCTTCCTTTCCCTTATCAGAGCTCCCTGAAGGGTGTGTTTCAGAAAGCTGGATATTGTAAAATACTGTGTTTTTCTTTGTCTGGGTTATTTTTTACCACTTTACTTAAGTGGTTTAAGTGCCACTTATCCAGTTGACCTGGTAGCTACATGAGTGCTTGTGCAGCTGTGGAGGAGAGAGTGGGGCACAGACAGGAATGAGAATTTGTTGGGAAAAGGTGGATCTGCTTGTTCTTTAACTCAGCTGGTTGATAGTGCTTTCAGGTGTGTGTTGGTCTTTTACTTCGGGCATGCAACATTTGATATTTGAAGCTTTTCTCCCAGATGGTTGTTTCCACTGCTCAATCTGCAATTGCCCTAGTTTTTTATCTGTGAAATTGTTCATGGAGTCATATTGCAAACTGTAGTGTTGAGCTGGTCATGGCCTTTTATTTTGTCATTTGCTCAGGACCCAACAGTTAAGAAAGTAAAGAGGCAAGAGTAGGGCTAAAAGTGCAGTGTGGCAGTTTTTATTCATGCCAAAAATGGTTCTAAAACCAAAATGGGACAACCTAAGTACAGTCAGAGGAGAAACAATGTGAACCACATAGCGTTTAAAATATAACCTTGCAGTGCCAAAGTGCTTAAATTTAGCAGGATAGTCAGTGAACTTAAGTCCCCAATAATATGTCTTCATTTGATATGTCGGTTGCTTTACAGTTCAGTTACTGTTGATTTACATTGACAGCATATTAGCTAGTGTACAGTACTGTGTAACTCAGAGAAAATCTGTGCTAACCACCATCTTTTGTAACATTATGTAAACATACACACAAATGAGAGAATAAAGGTTTTAATCTACATTGCCTTGTTGAAGTGAGTGTTTCAGAGGGACATCACTGGTAATTTTAATTTTTTTTTCTTCATTGCATCTGTGCAGAAGCCTATGGAAACTAAAATGGGGCTGTCTGCAACTGGAGCAAGATGTATCTAGAGACAGAAAATGCACCAAGTTAGCATGGTCTCACTTGATTTTTAGATGCACGAGTCTGAGCCAGTTGCACCAACACAACTGAGAGCAGATTCAAGCACCAGCAATTTCTCATGACTTCATATGACTCTTGAATGGGTTTCATGTGACATCAGTAGGCTTAATTTGATTTAAAAGCTGTAATGTATTAGCTATGCCATTGATGTGAAACATCACTGAAATACTCCTGGCTTTTCCTTTATGAAGTATCTCTGCAGCTCCTGTACCTAATCTCAAATTAGCTATACTTTTGAGGTGATATATTTCCAGCATTCCCCATTAATGTCTGATTGTGACTAGACCACTTCAGGGTTTTTTGTTTGCTGAAATTCCTCCTGAAGAGGTTATATCATGAGAAGCAATATTTTTATCCACAGTTAGCACTGACTTCTAATGTCTCTCCATTCCAGAACGAACTCTTTTTTAATGTCTTGCTGTACTTTTTTGGGGTTTCTCAGTTTCAACCAGTGCATAGCTGCCAACTCCATCTACATATTGGCTTTTCTTCTCCATTATTTTGAAGAGCACAGAAGAAAATTTAAAGAACAGGAAGTGATACTGAATATTTGAGAACTTTGTTTAAAAGGGAATGTATTTTCTGAATTGTGCCTGTAATTGTGAAAATAACAGACACATGAATGTGTGTTGTTTCATCCTGATGTCTTTCACAGATCATAAAAATACAAAAAAACATAGTAAAAAGAATAAAGTAAAGATAAGCCATCCAGAATAGGATTAAATCTTAACCATAAAGAACCACATAGTACTACTGAGGACAAAAACTGTGAAGAAAGTGGGAATAACAGGGAGGGTTTCACAACTAGCTGCTGCTAAATATGCTGTGTGTTATGTTTGGGCAGGGCTTATGTAGCCATGTGGCATTCCTTTTTAATGAGTTAGGTGTAACCAGGAGGCTGTGGAAGCCAAACAGTGATGTGGTAGTTGTGAGCTATGATGGACAGGACAGTCCTGCCTATGGCAGGCTGTGGGACAGGTTGGGAGTGAGGGCTTCTGGCAGGGACATAAGGGAAAGCCCTTGGTGTGTCTCTGCTCTGTGAGTTACAGTGATTGTTCTCTGACTTTCATGATCACGTTTCAAATGTCTTACCATGAACTGGAATACTTATAACTGGTCCAGCTCATTGTTCCTGGTTTAGCTCTTCAGTTTTAACTCCATGTAGCTTCCTCCACAAGGCTTTAATGACTATGAAGGGCTGATAATGAGCCTAATGAGGGTCCTATGATTTTTATGGCCTCAGCAGCATTGCCTTCGGTTGTCCCTGGAGTGAGGGAGATCAGAAGCTGCAGTCCATGAATCCCTTGCAGGCCTGATGTGGAGGTTTGTGGACTGTATCCAAGAGTGAGACCTGATATTTTCACAGTGGTGTTACATCTTCAGAAGAAACCCTCTTTTCCTACTTCAGTAGTTTCCTCATGGGAATTATAAGGATTATTAGACAATCGTTTTATTTCTGCTTCAGAAGATGATGAGATCGTTGGTGCTTTCTGTACTGGTGGGTGTTGGCAGTGGGCTTGACAGGTAAAGGTGGTATTGCTGCACTGCTGCTTTTCAGTCTGATCTGTCATGAAACCATGAGAAGGGTGCCACAACTCTTCCTATGTCATTACTTCTGTTTTT
Organism: Trochalopteron elliotii; assembly: GCA_024734555.1. Taxonomy (NCBI): domain Eukaryota; kingdom Metazoa; phylum Chordata; class Aves; order Passeriformes; family Leiothrichidae; genus Trochalopteron; species Trochalopteron elliotii. The sequence goes on along the minus strand of JANPWX010000022.1, from coordinate 5,661,124 downwards.
CCTTTTGAAATCTGGGTATTCAGTGTGGCCAGGATTCTTATTGTCCAGCTGGCCATTTCTGCTTCCTCAATGTAATGTCAGCATTGCAGCGATATTGGAAAACTGCCCTTCTGTATGTTAATAAAAGGAGTTCATTAATATGCAAACTTTAACTGACATCATAGCCTTCTTTTGTTCCAGACACCTTGACTATAAAATAAAAACTCATATTAAAAAGTTCCTAGTCTATGAGCTGTATCCTGCTTACTGGACCCAGGAGTACAGGAAATGTGCTAAAGCCCAGACAAATGCTGACCATTATAAAATTCAGGAGTTGAATTGGCTTCTTTGGAGCACAAAAGAAAAAGTGTACGAGATGGCACCTTTTTTTTTTTTTTTTCTCTTTTTTTTTTTCTTTTTTCTTTTTTATTTTTTTCCTCTGGACAAGCCCTCCACCTCTTCCTGAATGAATTGCTGTTAATTACACTTGCTCCCTCAGACTCTATCTCTGCTCAAACTCATCCTCCCCAGGCTGTCTTCCTCCTTTGAGATCTTTGGAATCGGGAACACTATTTTTCAGTGCCATTCTTAGACTTCAGTGAAGTGAGATTGTGTTCTCTGCTCAATTTCATTATATTTTAATAGATATATTGTTCTCCAGTTTGGTAATTAGAATGGGGTAGCATTATAAAGCAGAAGCATTTCAAGCCTGTAAGACTTGCATGCAAATTTAAAAATGCTTGTAATATGCAGTAGAAAAGCACTAAAAGTTCTAGGTGCTTTGTAAAACACAGAAAAATTGATTTCAAATAATAAGGAAATTATCATAAATTAGTGATAGGAGCTGCTGAAGCAAAATAGTCTGCAATAAAGGGCATTCATTTAACTCAAATCCTGAAAATCAGATAGCATGGTGTGAGAATTTGTAATGCTTGGGTTGATAAGGAAGGAGTATGAATTTATTTCCTATGAAGTGCTTTATTCTGTAAGTCACTGGTAAAACTAAAGGGAAAGAAGATATGTTGCACCACAATGATTAGGAAAAGCTGTTTGTGAATAGCTGAAGTCAGAGAGAGTTTAGTTTCCCCCATGTTTTCTTGATTTGGGTGTGGTTTAATGAAATGATCTTCGGGATTTTGAAAACAACTGCTTTGTGTGTGACTGAGGAAATCCATTTTCTCAGTGAGCAGCCAATAATAACAGCATCATTACAGAGTCCCATTTCTGAAGAACACTGCCTAGAAAGACTCCCCCGTGGTAGATGCTTGCTCCAGCTGAAGTCTTTCCACATCAGCTCATTAGTGCTCCTCAGTCCACAGGGCCTCAGAGCCCTCTCTGGCCCAGCTGGTGTTATGCACAGTTTCAGACTGTTACATTTGTCTGGAACCTCCAGCTTCCTAAGCCAAGAATCCAGGATCAAATTTGATCCAATGGAAACTAAGAAAGGAAGTGGCTGGTGTCTTAACTCTAGCGATACTAAGCATAAATAAGTAGGGAAATAATAAGTAGGTCAGGATTGTTTGGGATTAAATCAAAATTAATTATTTTAGAGTTGCCAATGAGAATTTTACAATTCTCTACATTTGCTGTGTGCATGACATCATCTGGTGTTTGTGCGTCTTCTGCAGAATATGCATGATCTTTGAACCATCCCCCAAAACCTGGGAAAATCTTGGATTTGAATGCCACGATTAATCTGTTGGGATTGTGGTTTGTTGTCCTGAAACATCTCACTGCAGGTGGTGGAAGGCATCTTAGCCTGTGTGAATGTCCTTGTGCAGCTCATGATGAGCAATTTTGATCATGCCAATTCAAGCTTTTGTCAACAAAGCATTAATTCCTTTTGGTGTGCTGTTACACACCATAAATCTTTGTGCCCTCCTTGGGAGAATCCTGATTTCATTTGAGCAGTTGTGTACCCCAGTGTCAAGGTTCAGTGTTATTGCACATGGGCAGTTTTGACAGGATTGCAACAGTAGCTGCTGCTGTTGGTTGAATTTGGGGGACTGCAGGGTTTCTGGGGTTTGCAGGCTCTGAATCTGTTTAAAAATTAAATGTAGGGGACAAAAAGGGAATAGGGGTGCTAATAGCATTGCAAGAAACCAAACAATGGGTTAACTTGGTCTCTTAGTTTTGTTTGGTGGGGTTTTTTTGCCTGGCACATGTGTGGTTTGGAAAGGATTGTCATCAGGAAATGCTTGTGGCAAAATTGTGTGTGTTCCACACCCCGAAGCCAAGAGAAAGTTCTTTTCTCCTCATGCTTGTCACGTGCATTTATTCTGGTAATGATTTACTCTGGGCAGAGTACGCTGCTCATAACTTAGTGAATATAAAAGACTAATCTTGACAAGTTACAAAGGTAATAGGGTGTAGCTGGATTTGACTGTGCCTGTGTCTACAAAGTTCTTTATGTTTTCAAATTCTAAGGTTTAAAGATCACGTTCCTATGTGATTGTAAGAAATAGATGAGCTAAAAGCTGAAGAAATGCAAATCCTTCTCTGATCTAACCCATCTGCCTGGCTGGGCCGTTTGGGCCCTCCATTGGACTTTACAATTATTCCTGCTGAGACAAAGTGTAGAAAGTGCCATTGGTGGAGTTGTGGTTATCATGGCAGATCTTCTTGCACTGCCTTCCTTAGGTTTTACTTACATTTTGCAGCTTATTCTTTTCTTCTCTCTTCTGTTTCCTCCCTTCTGACTTCTCTGTGATGTTTTTCTTTTTCCTTCCCATCTTCCCTGCTTTGCCTGTGTGCACAGGATGGAGTTCAAGATCTCTCACAGTGGAGGAAGGAGCTGCTTTTCCTTGTGGTGCTAAAAGGAGTTAATCTAAAAGAGGCTTCCCACCATGTTCATGCAACAGCCTGTTGGTGATTAACAGGCTGCCGAGCTGGTGTGGTCAAAGTTTGTCTCCCTCATAGTAAGGTAGGAGGGTGAGAATTATAAATTCTGCAGGTCAGCTTAGTGCTGAACTACTTGTCCTTGCATTTGCTATGAAAACACACATTGCACTTTGCCTCTTCCCATTCCAGCTGCCTTACAAGCACTGAAGAGAAAAAAGAGATATGAGAAACAGTTGAATCAAATTGATGGAACACTTTCGACCATTGAGTTCCAGAGAGAGGCATTGGAAAATTCCCACACCAACACAGAAGTGCTCAAGAATATGGGTTATGCTGCACAAGCTATGAAAAAAGTACATGAAAATATGTAAGTGTTTTCTAGTAGCTTCCAAGTTGAACTTACTAACCACTTTCAAATTATTCCATCACTACAGACTGTTGTATCAAGTTAGATAGTTTTGACTTCATTTTTGGTTTGGGCATTGAATGTCAGGAAAGCTAATAGTGCTAAAGTGTTATATTTGGCAGAAAAACATCTTTTCCTAACAATAAATTTAAAAGGAAGTTCACTTAACTAGTGAGATCTGTTTTCTTAAGTCTCTCTTGGCAGTGGAGGCAGCCTCTGCCCTTGGTTTGTCTAGAAGAAAATCTAATAGAAACTAGGTGGACTCTTTTTCTCAAAATCCATAAACTGGATTGTAGGATTCAAAGTACTAATTAAATCCACCCTTTTCCCCTCCCCCCCAATAAAAAATAATTATTATTTTTTTCATATGTCCAATATTGTTTCAAGGGGTGTTTTTCTGCCTGAATAAACAGAGTTAAATCAGAACGGTTGTTCTGGGAGAAATAAACAGGAATTGAAACAATAACGAAGTTAACAATAAGGGGAAACCTTTAAATGGGGTACAATTCTGTTAAGTTCCCCCAGTTCTGGTGAAAGCTTAACATCAAAAAAGATCCATGAAATCATGGAATAATCGAGTTCAAAGGGACTTTAAAAGATAGTCCTGTCCAAACACCCTGCAGTGAATAGGAACATCTTCAGCTAGATCAGGTTGCTCAGACTCCATCCAAGCTAACCTTTGATGTTTCTAGTGATGGGGCATCCACCATTTCTGGCAACCTGTGCTGGTGCTTCACTACCCTCATTGTAAAGAACTTCTTCCTTGAATCAAATCTAAATTGACCCTCTTTTGGATTAAAGCTGTTACCCTCTGCCCTTCACAATAAGCCATGTAAATGCTTATCCCCATCTTTCTTATAAACCCTCTTTAAGTACCCAGAGGCCTGTAGAGACACTGACCTTGGGGATCTGCCCATAAGCTGTGACTGGCTGGCAGAGGTATGAGGAGCACAGAGAGGGAGAGGGACACCCTCTGCTGCAGTTTGACTTTTGTTATAATCCCAACATGGAAGTAGCTGGACTGGGTGTAGGTAAGGAAAATTATTCCCTGTGAATTCTGCTGTTTATAGAGTCATGGGCATAAAAACAAATAGAGTCTGTTAAAGTGGGTGTGTTCTGTAGGATTTGAATGATATATCTTTAAAAAAATGTTTCCATGTTACCTTGCCAGGGATTTGAACAAAATTGATGATTTGATGCAAGATATCACTGAACAGCAAGATGTTGCCCAGGAAATTTCAGATGCTATCTCGAGCCGAGCCACCTTTGGTGATGAGTTTGATGAGGTTAGTACTTCAGGCCTGTGTGTTTTAACTCCATATTTACTGTGCAGTGGTTTGTTTCTCAAGAAGTGTGGAGGTGAAATTCCCTGATTCTAGCTTACCCTATCTAGGACAATTGTATAATTTTAATGTAAATATAAAAAATTAAATAAAACTATTATATATAAAATGCATAATGTAGTAAATAAAAATCTGTAAATGTAAAAATACAAAAATTATTTTTATTTTTGCATAAATTTTAAGAAAAGCATTTTTAACTGCCCTCCTGCAGTTTTTGTTCTGATTTGAGCCTTGGAAGAAGGTCACTCAAACATGTAATTTGTGGACACTGAAACATATAATTTTTTGTTGCTCCATATAGATATCCATTTGACTTAAGTGCATGTCCTTATGTCATAGACAGGCTGCTGTTCATAATTCTGAATATTTGGACCATTTTCTTTAAGGTAGTTTTTGGTGCTTGGAGATGCAGGTCCTTTCCCTCTTGCCCAGACCACAGAAGTAGATCTGACAGGTAGACGTAATACCTGTTGGAGGCAGTAAGGTTTCATTCTAAAGCTCTTTTCTTCTGAAACCCCCACAAGGCATTTAGGACCTTCTCAAAATTTGTTGCAGTAGCTTTCATCCAGTGCCCCCAGATTTGATTTTGTACATCTATACAGGAAATAACTTATTTCTGATCCAACAATGGTTGAGAACTCAAGGGTCAAGGTCACTCAATATTCTTGTAATCTGTGGAATGCAGAGATGGGTATCAAGCTCAATATCACAACCAGTTTTGTTTTGTTTTTTAATTTTGTTTCAAAATGGCCAAGCACCAAGAGTCAAACCGTTCACTCTATTCCCAATTAATTTGTTCCTATGTGCCCAAATGGACCACAAAGAGAAATATAAATGCTATATTGCACATATTTGCTTGATTGGGAGGAAGAGGAATTTTCATTCAACAGTTCTAATTTGTTGAAAATAAGAATGATTCTTTGTATTTTGTTCCCATTACCTGTTTTCCTGTATTTCCACTTTGAATGTAAATAGACTTTCCAAGAAATGTTTAGTCATTACTGGCACAAGGAATGGGATTTGGCCTGAGCTTCAAACAATGGAAAAACATCCTGCCACCCCAAAGAGCTGTAGAGTGTTTTACTTCTCAACAGTGCTTAACTTTTTGGAATCTAGGCTTAGTAAGCATGTTGTAGATTGACCTGGAAGTTCCTAAGGGATACCAGTTGAAGCTGATGTGCATTGTTCCTGTTTGGGAAATAAGCCCCTGTCACTTGGAGCATTGTTGTACCAGCTTTTGCACAGGAGCCTAATACTTGCAGCACTTGGCAGTAACTGGAAAACCTGGTTTGCAGGCCACTGCACCTTAAGCGTGCTAGAATCATGACTTAATTGCTGGGATATAAGGTGGTTTGTGTTAAAGGATAATATTTAATTTTATTTTTTTTGAAGGATGTTTTTTCCATGCACTTGGATGCATTTTTCTCCTCACATGTGTGCCATGGCTGTAACGAGACCATGTGATTTCTCCTGCTCCAGACAGGCACAGAAACAAAAGAGTTCCTTCTCCCTGGGTTGACACAGTGTATGTTTGCCTTAAATTATAAAACCATGAGAGTAAATTCAGATATAAAGTCCCGTGGTGGCTGTGCAACTATCATTTTGACTTCTACACTGGTGATAAACAAAGTATAAATGTGTAGGCAAAGCCCATTTCAGTACCTAATAGCTCCTACCTTACTACTTTTTTGACACTTACCCAGCCCCTCTCCAGTTATTTTTGCCTATTGTTTCTTTTAAACCATTTTAGCAATGTGGCAAAGGTCCATTTCTCTACAAATATGTAACATTTAGCTTCCTTTCTTTGGGAAACTTCAGCTGAGGAATAAGTTCCTTGCTTTTTAAAAAAGCGTACGACCTTTTTATTTTTAGCATGGTACAATTAGATCATCTGTCCAAATCAGGCTCTGCACCTAAAAGCCCACCAGTGCTGTGTGCTTCAAGAGTGAATAACAGGACCCAGGAGGACAGTTTTGATTCCACTGCTGCTTTGAAATCCCTTATCCTGGACTTACGTGATAGGGCCGAAGCATAATGTTTAATGACAGTCTGCCTTATAACCAGTGGAGGGTGTTTGCCTTTTAAAATGGGAGAAATGGCACATTAAAATTAAAGCCCACTGAAGAGTACAGGATCTAGATTTGGAACAAACCTGAGGACAGCAGAGAGGCTTTTTACTCCCATATTTTGCCTTTTTGGCATATATTGTACTGCTGTTAATTTTGTTTCTAATTTTACTCCTTTTCCTGTTTCTAACTGTCATTGTCCTGTTTTCAATGTTCAATTAAGGTTTACTTAATTGCCCATACTTAGTAAAAATTACACTTTTAATCTGCTGTTTCTTGGTATGTCCTTTCAGATGTAAACTGTTTTTTTCAGTAGTACTTTGCTTCACGGTGGTTAAATGTGCCCTTGCGTGTGATCACTGTCAGTATTTGTAAATAATGTTTTCCTTGAATTTAGGATGAGTTGATGGCAGAATTAGAAGAACTGGAGCAAGAAGAACTGAACAAGGGAATGAGAGATGTCAGGTTGCCAAGTGTTCCGTCCACATCGCTGCCTTCTCGCCCTGGTAAAATGCCTGCTTGCCATTTTACATTTCTCATGATTAAGCCATGCTGTGAGAAAGGGGGGAGGAAGAGAGGGCTTCAGATATGCATTTGACTCTGTTATAACTTTAAAAGTGTTATAAATTCCTTTTCCTGTTTTTGTATCTGCTTAACAGAAAAAGCAGAGTGGTATTCCGTTTTGCTCTGTGAAAGTATTTAGGACCAAATTCTCTGTAGATTTGGGGTGACAAACTCAGGGAACTTGACTTTGCACATATACTGATGAATCTCCTACTGAAATGTAGTAAGATCATTGAGGAATGATCTTTTTTTTGCCTTTTTTCTCTTCTTTTTGGCAATTAAGTCCTTAGCCTCTTTCAATTAGAGCCTGACCTAGATTGCAGGTGTTTTCGTCATAAAGATCCAGCTTTGCAGGGTAGTGATTTGATATTTTCCTCTGGTATTCTAATTAGAAATGAAGTAGGCATTGGGAAGTACATATTTAAAGACATATTTTCATTCCTTTGCTTTCTTTCTACTGACCAGGCTTATTCCTGGTATTAAGCTGTAGTTTTATTTTTCTGTAGTTCTACCCTGTGCATTTTAAATTTAGCCAGAGGCAGTCAACTTTTACTACAATTTTCACTGTCAGCTGAAAGACTTGCTGTGTACTGACGTTGGTAAAAGAATAGAAATACTTGATGGTAAGGACAGCACATGTGTGACACGGGTTGTTTATGGTTTCTGTTGCAGAACAGGTACCTAGATCAGCTCAGCCCAGATACTATGATACGTGTTTTGGCAGATGACACTTAAATCCTGAGAAGCCATTTAAGATGCTCAAGGTGATACTGTGCTCTCATCTACTGAACTCAGTTGCAGAACAGCTAGTAAAAAAAAGGATTTAGAGCAACAGTGAAAATTCAGTCTGGCAATTTATGATTTGTTCATGCATTGTCTTCCATATCCAGATCCAGCTGTGCCAGTTGACATTTTTATTAAATCCAGACCATCTCCATGTTTTTCTCAGCATTTTAGTTTTCTACTTCATCCATTTGTATGGGTGCTTCAGGCAAGATGAGCTGGTTGCAATTATATAGTTCAAGGCTGTGAAAAACTGGCTCATGTTTTCTGAAACTCTCTGCTTACTGTTACACAGCAACAGCAAAGTCAGACCAGTTGATGGATCTATAATGCTTCTAATTGGAGATGCAGGTTACCCTCCTGATTTTGAGGATGAGGAAACTGCAATGGAGTGAGGCATAGTGACCTTCCCCAGTCACACAGTGAACCTGTGGCTCTTGCAGAACAGGGACTGAACCTGTGGTTCCCCATGTGCTTCTCCCACCCTTAGTCCCTGAGGGTGGCAGTAGCACTTCCCCTCAGGATGGCGGCTCCTGGCGCTGCGGCTGCCTCAGGTAGGAGCCAGCTGGCTGCTGTAAAGGTGCACACGCAGCTGTTGGACCCAGTACCAATGCTCCACTGGTGTCTGGAGAGATGCCAATCCTGCCCTGCACAGCCCACAGGTGGAGGAGGCAGCCTGAGGCTGACCCTGGGCTCTTGGGCATCTAGTTTGCAGGTCAGCAAATGGAGACGGTTTGGGTGAGGTTTTAGTTTAGTGAATGCAGGTGATTTGTGATAGGAGATTTGGGTACAAAGTGTGTGTGGGACCTGATACAGAGCTGGGAATTGCTGTTGCTGTGAACACAGCAGTTAACTGATGTCACCTGAGCAAAGCAAGTTCAGGAATGTCTTTCTCCATTTAATAAATGACATCACCCATTAAAATGGGGTGAGTTCATTCGGAGACTTGTATGTGCAGAACCTCTCAGTACTATTTGGAAAGGTAGCAGGATGTGTAGCTGGCCAGGATAGGTCACTTTTGCTCATTTACATGGTGATGAGAGAACTGACAGCATTCTTGTGGGCCTTTTCTGGCTGTGACAACCTTTAGAAATTAAATGGTTTTTTTCTGTGTGAGTCTTTCAGTAGGAATGACAGACGTATATTGAGAACTTTAGGGTTCTATAGGAAATTATGATGGGGCAAAATAGTCACATCTCCTATGAGCTTCATTCCTGCTTTACTCATGTTCAGCTTGCTACTCAGTAAATTGGTCTGAGATCTTCAAACAGAAAAGTACTGTGCAAGTCCTTATGCCAACAGATAGAATGGTTCTGACTGTTACATTAGTTGATGGTTATTGTCTCTTTATCTGCAGCATCCACCAGGAAAAGAGCAGAGGATGAAGATGAAATGAAGAAACTGGCTGCCTGGGCTTCATAAGAGCACGGTCTTTTTATAACACCAAACACTATAATGCAGAATGTAAAGAGCTGTACTGCTGTTTTATAACCACACTGATCTACTGTGGTTGCATTTCATACAGGCTGGGTTTTTTTATGGCACATCTTGCTGAGACTAGTGTTACTGTCATTTTACAAGAACTAGCTTAAAAAACAGCAAACAAAAGAATTAAGTAGTTGCCTAAACCTTCAGGCATCATTTTTTTTTTCAGCCTCATCAAGAGATTTGTTGTATTATTAGTATCAGTTTTTAATAGCTACTATCTTACCATATCTGTTGTTTTGTAAAACCCATGTGCCTCACTTATGCTCAAAGCTGGATTCATTTTTGAAATGAGAAAATAAGTAAGTCATCAGGGCCCTATAACTAGAGGATTATTTGGTTCAGATTATTTGAATATTAGCAGAACAGCTTAATACATGTCCTCATTTGCCAGTTCTTTGAGCCCAAGAACTAATAACTATTCATTTGGACATGAAGATACAAAGTCTGCCTGGAGCAACTTATGGTGTCCTAGATATTAAGAGGAAACTCTGCTGTAGCCTTATTGAAGTGAGATGTGTTATTTGTTTTAACTGGCCAGAATGTCCCATGCACTTCTATAGGTCAACTTGAATTGTATTTTGGACTATTTCTGACTAGGTTACAGAATTACAGTGATGGAGGAAAGAGAAATGCCTAGGTTCTTACAGATTCCTGCCAAACTCTACTGATTTTCGTTAACCCTGTCAAAAATTCAGAAGAGATTTGACCTTCCTGTGTTCTTCTCCTCTACCTTGTCTTTCTAGGATGAGTCTTTACTTTGTATGGTATTACTCATCCTCATTGGAGGAATTAGCAACATATTGTAATTATACCATTTCAAAATAGTTTTAATTTGTGAGCATCTGGTTCTTTTCTCTTACTCAGTTTGTGAATGGAAATAATACCATTGTGTGTTGCATTTGCAGTGTCCTTTTAAACACGGCCAAAAGGCTGATTCTGGGTTACTTGTAAAGTTGGTGTGTTACTGTCTAACTGACAGTGTTTTAGCCCAAGGAGCAAATGGCACTCTTGAGTGCTAAACTGCTTCATATATGGAAAAATCACTGTTCAAATACAAGCCAAAAATTAAACAGGCTGCTTTGTACTAACAAAGTATTAAGTAAGTCTTAAGCTCTATGCTAGTAGCCTGCTGTCAATCACAAGGAAATAGTAAAATACTGTGGCATTCATAGGGGTGTAGGAAGCAGAGTCCTTGATCTAGGTTTCTTGTTTTCAAATGAATTTAAATTTAGTGATGACTGGACCACCTGGAGAATAGTGGTGGGCTTGATTTCTGTCAGTAACAGAAGACTGACCCCTTCTCCTGTAGGCTTTAGCCTGGGATTTGCTGGGTGTTCAGCTTCAACAGGCTTCAACAGCCTTCAGCTTAGTGGATTTTAGGTTAAGTATAAGCAAATATGTGTTTCTAGACATGGGCTGCTCAGAGCCTTTCAAGTTGAGCCCCATGGATGAAACCCAAAATGTATAAACTGTATGAAGGGATTGACTTTTTCAGAATTTTCATTCTCTGTGAAGGAATTGCTTTTGGATTGTATCTGTAGAAGAGCTGAGTCAGGCCTTGCTACTTTGGATAATTTTCTTACAAGAAAAAACTCTGTGTTAATTTTGTCCTAAAATTTTGAGGTACCAAGAAAATTGTCCCTTTTTGTTGAGAGTAGAAAAAGTCTGGAATTACTTAATTTTTGTTTTAAACACAAAATAAAATAGAGAGAAAAGAAAGAAAGACATAGCAGCCTTAAATTTAAAAATACATTTTGAACTCTCAAGGAGTAGGAAACCAAATACTAACAAAACACTACTTGGTTTTAATGCTTGCTGAAATTCAGCATGAGATGCTAGCTGAAAGCAGGAATATTTAGTAAAATAGCAAATATTATAAGTTATGTCAAATCCATTTGTTAACCCTTCTGGCTTGAATCCTGTGTTCAAGGTGTGCAGTTTATGCAGGTCTGAATTGAGTACAGAATGTATTAGCACACACTGGGTGCGTGACCCTGCAAGGCTGGCAGTATGCTTGTGGCCACCTCTGGTGTTTCTAAATATGAGGCCATGCCAACATAGTCCCATAGTTTGGAAAAGCTGGCTTCCAGCCTCTGTTCTTGGTTGAATTAGTAGTTTAACAATGCTTGGCTCTTATGTAGCACATGGCATATTTGAAGTGCTCTTCTACAACCTAATGGGTCTCTAAGCTTCCATTTTGAAACTGAAGTGACTTTCAGTCTGCTTTGGAAAATGTGGGCCTGCTGTTTTTGAATAAGAGCTTTCCATGTGAACACCCTTACTGGAAACAAAAAAATCCTGTAGAGAAGATCTTCTTTGCAAACCAGCATTTGACTGCTGACCTTCAACAATGTTTTGGCCAAGTGTTAATCCTGAAGAAGCTCCAGGTATGTTCATTTTATTAATCTCAGAGCAAGCACTTTAAACAAAATTTTTGAAAGGTGAAGAAATGAAACTGGATATTCAGGTGAGCTTCTCTGAAAGCTTATGTACAGTCAGAAAGACAGACTCGTGTACCAGTTCACAGGCCAGGATGTGAGGCTGGTGAAACACTCAGAAACATTGTAGTGATGTATAGAAACCAAAATACATCATGGACCTTCATAACTGGAGTGTTTGTTGCCATATACTTTTGGGACACCAGTTTTCTTCAAGGACAAAGGGGTTGTAGGGATTTATTTCAGCTGAGGGAGTGGCTCTCTCCTGTGTAAATTCAGATAACAGTGGGGCAAATGGCTCTTTCTTTTTTGAACATATGCCTCTCTTCATGCCAAGATGTTATTTGTTTAGTACGTAAGCAGTCAAGAGTGAATAGTGTCAATGTGTTATTGTAAATCTACCCTATTGACTGGAACATATTTTACAGGAGGACTGTGGCAGCAGATGGTGTACTGTAACTGACTTCCTTTCTTGTTGCTTATTTATTCTCAGATTTTTTTTTTCCTAACAGGCTTAGACATTTTTAACCTGGTTAACCTTAAAAAGGGGGAAATATATTAATAAAAAATAAAACCAATTCATATATGTATTTATATACACACTGTAAATAAATATTTTGATGTCATGTTTGTGTTAAATGATTTTATTAAATTTCTTTTCCTGTCAGGCAGAATTGTAAGTACCCTCCTTAAACTGTCATTAGGATGTATGAAGGTGGGTCTTTTAAAGGATGTGAAAATATTTGGAAACATTTTTTTTAATGTATTAACCTTTCAGCAGCCATTTAGAATTCAGGAATTCTTTGAAGTTGATTTGGTTTAAAAAGCAACCCACAAAAAACCCCACCCCAGTGTAACCTGTGGTGTTTGGGCTGCATTCCTTCACACTTAACCATTGTGTTGCAAGATATTCTTCTAATTTAAAAATCAAAAATACCTCTCTCTCCTCCCCTCCCCTCTAACTCAAAGATCTCATCATTGTTTCAGTAATAAGTATTTTTCACTTTCTAGGCCTTACTTGAAAAGAAGAATGATCTGGTCTTTTAAAAATGAAAAAGAAAAAAATATGATAGGCAAGGATGAAGTGAGGCAAATACAAAAGGCTTTTTTTCATTCATTTAATTAGAATCTCTTTGAAGTCTTCGTGTATAGTGTCTCACCTTTTATGTACACACACATATGTTTACATGTATGTATGAAATGCTGGAGCAGTGATTTAGGACCACCATTCATTATCTGGTGTGGAAAGGTTTCAATTGCTTGGGCAGCTTCTCTTTTCCTCTTTGTGAATCTTAAGGGCTTTGTCACAAAATGCCAAGGAACTGCTGTGATGCAAACACCACTGTCTGTGTCTACAGCTGTGGGGGGTGGAAGAACAGGAAGAATGCAGTGCAGGGGGAATATTTAGAAAATCTCACTGTCTTTCATGCTGTAGACCTTATATTATTTTTTAGAAATATAAGGAGGAAAATTTAGTCTCAAAAATTATTTAGCAGCACATCTTAAGAATTACAAGTAGTATAATCTCAGGTAGCTGTGATATTTTCTCCCGTCTGTTCCCATTGCAGAGACTGTGGCAAGACCCACCTTCATAGCACTGTGGAATCAGCTGTATATTGTAGAGAAAATAGAGCTGGTTTATGTGACTCTGATCATAGTTTAAATGGTTTGTTTTGTTATCAGCATGTAATTACCTGCTCACCACTGAACTATACTCTTAGGATCAATACCTGCAGATAAAACTAGATTATATAGTTATGAAATGCTAATATGAGCCTAGGAATTTCTGAACAATCTTGTATACCTAAGATGAATGTGTCTGGCAGGGCCACACAGGCCCCTCTGCTGCCCTGCTCCCCTCCTCTCCTGCACACTACACTAGTGTTTTCATGTTTTGCTTGCATGTATGCTCACTGACTTCCCCCTGCAACTGGAAGTCTTCTGATAATTCCCTGGTTGCTGTTTACTACAGTTGATTGTCAAATTCCTCTTTACCAAGACAAACTTTGGGCAAATGCTGTCTTGGGGAGTTTGGGCTTGGCACTCACCCAGCCCCTTACAGCCTGTGGTGTCTCAGCAGCCACTGCTGCCCAGGCTGTTTTTAGGGCAGCAGGGCAGTGTAGGCACTCCTCAGCTGGCTTTCTCAAAGGGCAGGCATCCAGTTCTCGTAGGATTGAAAGGCAAGTTGAGGATCTGTGATTTGAGCTAAATTTAATCAGATAGGTGCTGGGCCAATTGTCTGAGCTGGTGGTCTGCTCCCACAGAGGTGATAAGTGTCAATACCTCCCATTCCCACTGTTGTGACATGAGCTTTGCCATGTAAGTCTTATGGGGCAAGGAGTGTTTTGTGGGTTCAAACAGGATTTACAGGACACCCCAACTCTACCCTGAGTTTAGCACCCTTTCCTCAAAAAATTAAACTAGCACTTTAGGAGTAAAGTGAGTGTTTGGATACGTTTAATTTATAAATATATCCAGATATCTTAGCTTTACTTGTGTAGTCAGCTTACTAAAGGGACCTTGGTGCAGCTGCTGAACAAACTAAACTCAGCTGGAACTGCAGATGTGTAGGCATGTGTGGGGTTGTTGTGTTACCCTATACCTACCTATTGTCTGTATCCTGTGTGTATATGGGGTGTTGGAGTGCCTGGTGTGGCTGCTTTGCTGCCCAGCAGCAGTGGTGAGCTGCATCAGTGGCAGGGCTGACACTCTGCAGACCTCCAGGAGGAGCTCTGGGTTCAGCATACAGCAAGAAACTCCAGCAGGCTGGAAAGGGTGCAGTTTTCTCATAGGAGCTGATTTCAGTCTTACAGCTCATGCTGGAGGAAAAGGCCTGCCTGGAAGCGCTGCTCAAAAACTAGGGGTGAAACCCTCCTGCTCTTCCCAGTCCTCCCACAAATCCCCACTTGTTCAGAGCTAAAATGCTCTTTTAAATACTAACCCCCCCCCTTCTCAGCTGCTTCTCTGGCTTCTGTCTCTTTTCTTCCCTTCCCCCTGTCTATGGCCACCTTGGCACGTAGCTTTGTTCCCTGCTCTGGACTGATGCAGGAGCTTTGAAGCAGATCATCATGCAGCCATTTACCAGCCCCCTCTCTACACACTCAGGCCAGGGCAAACACCTAAGACCAACCTCAAAGTTTTAAATCTGTTTAAAATATTAATTTTCAAGAAGTGTAATACTGGTTCAGTGATTTGTGCCTTGCCGTGACCAGCTGCAAGCTGGATGTCATTGGAATGCTCTGAGGACACTGACTTGTAAGGGGGATTTCTCGGTCAAGTCTGTCTCAGACCCTGTGAGGGTTCAGAGCACGTTGGTCATTGTGAGGTAATGTCAGTGCTACTTTGGGTTAGGTTGGGAGCATGTGGGACATGCCTATAGGGAGGTATTGCAGCTGCTGGTTTTAAGGCTGTTGATGTTCATGTGTAAAATGAATCACTTTGATTTATTGCAGATTTGGATCTTGAAAGGTAGCTTTACCAAGGAGAGGGCTTATTTGGCACAGGAAATTCCATCTGAACTGCCACCTTCTTACAGCTGTAATGCAGTTTCAGAAGTTCCTATATAAACATAGGTTGGAGATACCACCTTGCACTTTTCAGGTTAAAACCTTCAGCTCCCAATGCTTTGCAAGCTGTCAGCAAAATATTTTAATCAATTCAGTTTACTGAGCTAGGGGAAAAAGAAATCCCCCTGTGTGAACCAAGTTGTTCTGGAAAAGGTTTGTAACAGCACTAACCTGAGAACAGATCTTATCTGTACTGTAGTGGACACTTGTGGTTGAACACAAAGGATTTAATTTTATAAAGACAATAGGAGAGAAAAAAATGATGGGGGAAAATGATGATAAGTTGAGACACTAATTTATGTAGCCTGAGGATCTGTCTAGAGCACATATTGTGTCTGAATAAACTGAAATCTGAGTCAACAGCTGCTTCACCAGAGCAGAACATAGAAGCCTCTTTGTTGAGAGATCTTCTCCTGTGACCTTTGGATAATCATGAGTTTTGTGTAACTCACGTCATTTGAAAAGTGAAAGATGTTAGTCTCTTTGTGGTTTTCTAGACTCAGATGTGAAACTTGTCTCACAGAGGACGCTAGTAGTGAACTACAGCATGCTGACAGCAAAAATAGATAAAAGTAATTACTTGCATGTGTTCTGTTTCTCATGTTAACTCACAGCAAAGTTGAGCTGAATTTTTGATAGTTCAGTGCTCTTTCATTGTACATTACTTTGCACATTAATTTTGCTGCATTCTTAAATTATTTTTTAATTGTCCATTTAGGTAGAAACAACTAAGTCAGATCTGACTGGTGTTCTCTGCAGTTATCTCTACAAGAAACACATTTTTGGGCTGCTTTTGTACACCTAAGCAGGAGCAATGTCTCTATAGGCACACAAACATCTCACTGAATCTTAGTCATTTTTTTTTGCAAAAGATTACACAAGTGAGACAGTTTTCTCATCTGTTTTTTCCAATGCAAGTTATTACCCCCTTGCCAAATTAAAATCTAAGAGGAAGCACCTGATGTTTTTGTTATGTTTACAATTATCCTACAAGCTGTGCTGCAAGATTTCTAAATTCATACTGCACATCCATACACAAAAAATAAACTTCGCAGGGCAAGACTCCTTCTAATGTACAAAGCAGCTGCCATAATAGGGTAGAGCTCTTGCCTGTTGCCTTTGCTTATCCCTGTAACAGGTGTATTTATCCTGCAGAATGAGGAGGAAATGGAGACTCCATCACACCACAAACAATCCACCCCTGGTTACCAGAAATGCCCAGGAAAGAGCCACAGGAAATTTGGGAGGAGAGATCCTGTACTTCTGCCATGTGTTGCGGCTGCTTCCTAAGCTCTGTCTATCTATTTATCTTCTATCTATCTGTATGTCTGTCTGTCTGTCTGTCTATCTATCTATTTTTCAGACAATGCAAAGCAATAATGAGATCTTGAAAGGTCAATGTGCAGCCTTCTCCCCTTGGGTGCTTGCCAGATGAACAATGCTTGACAAACCATGTGTGGAGTCCCACAGCTACACCCATGTTAACTACCAACCAACCAACCAACCAACCAACCAACATTTCATAGTCATCCTCAACATCTCTGTAAAACAGCTGTGGCAGCTGTGGTTTCTTCTCAATGAAAAGCATTAATCCACATGGGATTGAGAAAACAGAGGCCTGCTTCTCCACCACATGCAAGCATCCCACTATGTTCAATTTGAACTGGTAGAAGAAAGGAATATTATAAATCTAGAAGCAGTGAATAATTTATAAGCAAGGATATTTAAACCTACTTGAAATCCAGTTGAGATATCCCAAGACAAATTTCCTGTATTGCACAGGCAAAAGTCTCACTGGATCAACAAATCATCTAATTTTGCTGCTGACAAGTCAAGGGGATCAGCAGTAATCCTAGGACTGCACCAACTGACTTACTGTGCAATTAGCGTGAATCATGTAATTGCTTTTTTCCTCAGGTTCCTTGTTTGCACAGCAGAGGGAAATACAATCCCTATCTCTCAGCTATAAAGTGGGGACAAACTTTGTTTGGTGAGCACTCACCAAATCCTCAAGTCAAAGGAGTGCTGAGTATGAATCGGCAAGCCTTTAGGGTCTCCATGAAGAGCTTAAAAGGCCTAAAAAGGGGAAAGCTCTCCATGAAGATTGTGTTGAAAACCAGGAAAACTGCTTTTGAAGGCTTAGTAAAGGGTTAAGGTGCAGTAATTTCTTGTAACTTCCCTTAAAATAGATGAGACTTGGCCACTGCTGAAGAGTTCATCACAGAATACCATTTATTAGGCTGGTGCTTTAATCAGCCTTGCTAGAAGGAAGACCCATGCTGAAGGTTTCTGCACTGTGGGGAGTGATCTCTTCTCTGACAGGTGAAGTGTGTCCCTGTCTCCCAAAGCTGAAGGGTTCAGCTCTGGCTAGCAGTGACTTCTGAGGACTGAAATTATTACTCCAAATTTAGCACTTCCAAGTCCATGCCACCTCTTTCTCCAGAGCCACGCTGCCCTGCTTTGCAGTTTGATATTTGGAAGGCATACTAAAATTCCAGCCTGAGCTGGATGCTCTGATATCCTTAATGAGACAGAAAGGGCCTAAGTCATACAAACAGGGGCAAGAAAACAGTGAGGATCTGGGTTATATACAAAAGAAATGCACTGAAGACCATTTTTCTCAATGTCAGGTGGAGATTAAAGGTGTAAAAGGACAAAGAGAACTTTGCCAGTTGAGTTAGAACATCACTAGCTTTCCTGAATTTTAATTTCAGTGTCAGGTGCTGTTCTGCTGCAGAGGGACTTCATGTAAAAAGTTCTCATTCTCTTAAGTAAGAATAGCCTACACATCAAGCTTTCTAATTTATCCAGCTAAGCAGAATTACATTTGAGAACTCAGCCAATTAGAGAGCTCCTTCAGCCTTCCTGTTACATAACAGTGAAAAATGCTTGTCTTGGAAACATCCTGCCTGTGCTCTGGGCAGCATCAGTGTAACTCTGCCTGACCCTTGTTAAACAGGATTCCTCAGTCCTAGTAGCACTTTGTTTCGATGATGCTGGATAAACTTGCAGTTTGGGGCTTTTAAATATGACCACTAGAAGAAAAAAGATGCTTTGTATGTGGCACAGGGTTATGCTTAGACATGTCTCATGACAGCCTTTTCCTGACTCTAGAACAACCATCAGAATTGTTCTGAACACATCAACCCAAGGAGAAATTTCAAGAGAAACATTCTGTATTCCAGTATAACGCTCAAGCTGTCCAGCTGGAAAATAATCTGTAAACTGACCAACAGTCTCTTACTACTCTGAGGATGACATGTTTGTCATTTATACCTATTACAAAATAAGGATATCTATAGATACATTAATCTTTTATTGTTTAGCATAAAGCATGTTTACGCTAAATATTTAGCATTTCTCCTGTTTTTCCACTCTTCTGAATCCGCACAGTTGCATCAAAAACCAAAGGTAAATACAATCTTGGCAGATCAGAAAGACTGAACAAAACCCCTGGGCTCAATGTTTTCTTTGCAATGCACAACCCGAGAAGGACGAAACACAAAAGGTTGTGCTCTGAAACAAGACTGGGATAAAGGTCAGCACAGTGAGGCTGGCAAAGAAACATCAGTGCTACGGGAAAAGGTGTTCCTGAATGGGTTACAATTAGCACACAACCTAAACCACTTACAACACAGAAACTAACAGTGGAGAAGCTGTTCTCGTCAAAAAATAAGTGATGAACAAATTTTTACTTTCAAAGGGGAAAAATGCTCAAGTGTAAATTATGGACAAGCCAATCACCTCTTTTCCTTCTCTCTTTTCCATTCTCTCGTTTTTCCTCTAAGAGGTTAAGATCCTTTGCATTAACAATGTGTTGTAGATCATAAAAATGTAGACCAACCAACTCCACTGCTCAGCCAGAGTACAAACTCTTAGAAGACATCTGTTGGAGATGGCTGCATTGTCAGTTCCAAGATTCCTTATTAGATTTAAATAAACATGGATGTAAGGATACAGTTCAGTTACCCACAGATCCCTTAAAGCAAGTTCTGTATTTGATAGGAAAAATAAGCATCTAGTTTGGAGTGTTGGACCTGCCTAGTAATCTGAATGTTCTGATCTCTTGCACAAAGACTTAACTGAAATATAGAAAGGAATGATAGGAAGAAAGACCCCCTAAGACCTGGCATTCCATAGAGTGTTTCCTATAGGATTCTTCCCTTCCTTGGTGATTTGTGACTTTGGTCTATTTATTTGTGTTCTCTAGCATTTCTAAAAAACCCCCTGATTTTAGTAGCAACTTCAGAACATAACTTTTTTGAATTCCACACCACTCACCCAGCATGTATCAGAGCCTGCCACTGCTAGCGTAGGAAAAACTCCTCCACAAACAAACCACATCAAATTTCCTACAGAAAGTTCTACTCAAAATCAATTTTTTTTCTAGTAGAATAATGCTGCTCCTTTGTAGCTACACTTCAAAAAAGGAATAGAAACTGCAGAGAAAAAAAATCAAATTACTTAGTGTTCTAATAAGCTGCAGAGTAAAAACCATGGACAAATACCATCTGGAGCAGGGGCTTTCCTGATCCCTTTCCACTTCACTTGTAAGACCCCAACCCCTTCCCCTGAAATAAAAGATGCTTAACACAAAGAGGAGAGCACAAAAGCCCACAGGAAAGGGCACCATGGAGGCTGCTCTCTCCTACCACTGTCAGGTTCTGTTTGGTGAATTAATTTCCTCCCCTCCTTGAGCTGGTTCAATTGGGGCTATTGTCAAGTAACTCACAGCTAGTGTTGTGTTGTGTGTTCTACACCCAGCTAATGGTTGTCAGAGTGGGAAAGGTATGGAGGGGGAGTTCATAGGGACTCATTCTTGATTCAATACTAGTCAGCATTTTAATTGATTTAGCAGTACACAAATTAAAACAGAGAAGTGGTGTGGGCAGACTGCATGTACTTTGGAGGATAAAAAAGTCCTGCAGGATTAGAAAATGTACTATCAAAGAAAAGCAAACCCCCAGTAAGATTAAACGATGTATTAAAATCTAAAACTAAGGGGGGAAATCCTGTTGTAAATCAGTGGCTGAACTATTAAGACACTCACCTACAGAAGAAAAGAGCAATGTGTTACTGGTTGTTATTCTTGTAACCAGCTCACTCTGCTACAATTCCAGTTTGAATATTCCTCTGTGCTTTTGGCAGGGCACAGAACTCCACTGTCAAATATTACAAATGAAATATTGGAAACGTGGCTTCTTTTGTACTAAAATTGCAGCAGTGAGTGAAAAAAAGAAGGAAATACATGGAAAATAGTGCCAGAATGGAAGCAAGTGCACCAGAAAAAAATTCAGTATGGGATTGACTTGGAATAAACCTTGATCAAGATGTTCAAAGGCCACAATGGGCTGTCCACCTCGAATTTTGCATGTCCTTTAGGGAGGATAACATTCATTAACCAGTAACATAGCTGAAGTGATACCACACTGCTGCAGAAGAAATTCATTTTCTCCAGCTCAGTTTAGTTAAAACAAGGTCCTCCTAAACAAAAATGTCTATTCATAGGATACTAAATACTTTGAGTTTGCAAAATATCTTTTAAATCTTGAAAACTTCATTCCTTTGACCTCTCATGACTAAACTGTACATTATATTAATGCTTTCTTTAGTGTCTAGATTTGCAGATTTACCTGCTGTACTTTAGAAATCCTGGGCATGTATGAGCCAAGCACCTTTTCAATATTTTAAAATTCTTTATAGTTGTAATCCTAACAATATTTTAACAGACAAAGTTTGATCTTTTCAAATATATAAGTGACATCTGACACAAGATTTCATGATTTGCAATAATGTGCGAAAACTTTATTGAGTTCACTCAGCACCTGTGAGGATTTATGTAGGATATTAAAAAAAAAATCAGTTTCTTCTTTACTTTCACCTTCAAGAAAAGTACAGTAAGATTTCTGGTGTCACAGCATTCTCATTCATTTTCATGCAGACAATTTTTGGTACAAATAGGACTCAGACCAACGCTGAGTAAGTGCAGGAAATCTCTGAGGTAAGAAATGTTTCATTCTAGCAGTATTTTATCCTTCTACTACACAAGGCATTAAATGTTTGGTTTTTTCTACAATGCAAAAAAGAAGACAGGTGTTTTGTCCAGTTTTATTTCACCAGGAAGGTTTATACAGTTCTGCATAAAGGTCATTGTATGCATAGCCTGAAGTACAAAGCTCCCTTTGAAAACTCCAGCACAAAGACACTGCATATTGACAACATTAAACAACAATGTGGGTGGTATAGGGAAAAAAAATTAAAACAGAACAGCATTCTTCCTATTGGAAAAGCATAGTAAAACAAGGCACTTTCAGTAAGTAAGTGAAGAACAGAAAAATGCTGTATCAAAGATTCCACAGAACTGACCCAGAGCACTGTAACAAAATTCTGCAGTAATGAACAAGAAAAATACAAAAAGGCACTACATAACCCTCTCCCTGCAACTCCCATTTCTCAACCAATTAGCCAACTGAACTTGGCACAATGGAGTCTTAATTATAAAGTGCATCTCCTGTCTTAATACATTTTGAAAAATAGGTTATACAACATAGGTACCGACATCCCCATGTGTACAATATATTGAAACAAAAATACACTGCAACCAGATTCAATCTAGTTATGAACTGTGCAGGAAAAAATATGGCTTCTTTACAAGGCTTTCAATAACCTCCATATAATCTGGAATATATTTAAACAAACATGAATGCATTAGCAAGGTGGTAAGAGGTAGTGTTCTGAGTAAAAGGCAAACTTACAGATTTTGTTGTTAGATGGGTATATAACAAAGGTATCCCAGATTTTGAAAGCAGCATTACTGAACAAAAAGTATTACAGCATGCTATCTTGGGATGAAAATACACAGTGTTTTGGGGGTCTCAGATCAGTTCTTTCAGCAAAAATGACCATTTTACAATGTTCAACTATGATCCCATTTTGTAACTACTTTTCTCAGTACTGGAAGTTTTCCTATTGCATTGCATAAAATTTCCAGAGAAACTTTCTTCAACTTTAGAATTTAAAACCAACACATTGTCCATTCCTAAAGACAAACAAGTCCATTTTTACTTCAGCAAGCATTATTTTATGGCTATAAGAAAACACAAATACCAAACAGATGAACACATCAAATGTGTCACAACAGTGGCAATATATGACATATGAGTTAGACATGTTCCATGATTTAATGTGAAACTCTTGTCATTCTGCTAGGAAAGTCAGCCAAATCGTGTATGTACACTATCTAAACTTAAGCTGATTTTAGCCCTCATTAGACTTCAATATATTAAATATGTAAGGGCTATATAAAAACTGAAATCAAAGCAGCACTGGGTATATTTCTTAACATTAAAAATTTGTAAGGATTTATGTAAACATTCAATATGTGCATTCTTGCTCTTTGCTGTAAATTTTTCACAGCTACTCTACGATCCTACCCACAGATAACACCCTCAACATGAACCTTTCCCAGGTACCAGCTGCTGCTGCTTGGCTATTCCTCATCCGCGGTATAGGCTACTTCAGCAACTTCAATCTCTGGGACAGAACTTCCAGCCAAAGAGCCACTCCAGCATGGCTCATGGTTCTCTTTGTCTGAGCTGCAAAGACAGATCAATAAGTGGAAACTGGTATGATTTTCTACAGCCATTTTATGCAGACAATCTACAAAACGTTGACAAAGCTTTTTAAACTTACGCTTATTCCAGATCTAGAATGATCTATCCTGAGGGCCTTTATGCAGCAAAGAGGTGCAGTAAAATGCTGAATTTCTCAGCTGTGCAGAATTAATGCACGACCAAACATTTCAAAAAACATATTTTAAGAATAACTAAATATAAGTAAAATAATAGTATTTACCAGCTGTCCTCACCCAGGGTACCCTGGTCTGCTTCTACTGCAGAAGACTCCACCTCACCACTGCACTCACTTTCTTCTCCTGACATTTGACGAGTCATTTTTCCTAAAGATAAGTCCCTACAACAGATAAGAACAGAGTACCACCAATCCATACAGCAAACATTTGTCACTGAAAAACTGTTTGTTTCATTTTAACCTTGGCAGTTTCTGCAAAAAGATTGAAAGCAACCTTTCAATCTCACTCCTGCATGCCACATTTCTTTTATTGGTACAGAAATGGCAGGGCTTGCACTGGATAGCTATTTAAACAGTTTATTTGCTCCTGCTTATTCCTAAACTAAATTCAGTTCTCTAAATCTCTGGGCCACCAAGGTGATTAGAGGGATGGAACACCTTTCCTACAAGGAAAGGCTCAGAGAATTGGGATTGTTCAGTCTGGAAAAGAGTAGGCTTTGGGATGACCTAATTCCAGCCTTCTAGTACCTGAAGGGAACCTAAAAGAAAGATGCAGACTTTTTACAAGAGCCTATAGTGACAGGACTGTTTCCCCAAGGGAGAATGGCTTCAGACTGAAAGCGGGTAGGTTTAGATTGGATATTAGGGAAAAAATCTTCATTGTGATGGTGCTGAGGCACTGGAACGGGTTGCCCAGAGAAGCTGTGGATACCCCATCCCTGGAAGTGCTCAAGGCCAGGCTGGATGGAGCTCTAAGCAACCTGGTCTAGTGGAAAGTGTCCTTGTTCATGGCAGAGGTTTTGGAATCAGATGATCTTTCAGGTCCCTTCCAACCCAGGCCATTTTATCATTCCCTGGTTGTATGACAATTTAGTAGTTTCACAAAATTCAAATCCCAGAGGAGTGTGTATGACTTAAGGTAAAAAATTACATTCAGACTAAGCCACACACATCTTGCCTAAATGGCAGAAGGATTATAACCAAAATATACTCAAAAGAAAGACAGGAGGATGACGAAAAGATTTCTTCAATAGTTTCTCACTGTAACTTTACAAAACCACACACTAACTTTCAAAGCAGAACATTTTTCCATTAGTGATAAATACAACGTTTTTCTTAATGGCAACACAAGGTAATGGTCCAGCTAGCTTGGCTACAAATGGGATTGGCTTCTTTGGTCATGCAGGTTGACCAAAGAAATAATTTTTCCAAACTCTTTTTCTATGTGGACAACATACATCAATTTAGCATTGAAAGCTGTGACTTGAAATGAAACAAAAGCTTGTGATCCATTTTGTGTTTAAAGTGATACTACTGTATTTCTTTCTCTTTTAAAATTGCTCTAATTACTGTTGCTATTATTTTATTTCAATGCATGCATTTTATGTAAAGCCTTAGCAGCATTCTGTAACATGACTACCGGCCTACGTTTGAGCCAAATCCAGCAATAATATAATAAAAATAATAACCCTGCAAGTCTCAGGACTTGTCCTACTGTCCCCTTCTGCCTCATATCCATTGTAGGTACTGGGCCTTTAGAGCATGTAGGCATAAGATGCTTAATTCTTGTTGGGCCATCAAATAAAAATTCTACTTCAACAAAGCCAAAGTCAGACACATTTCTTTTGGGTTCCTTTACCATCAGACAAGCTGAACAAGATCACAAGTTTATTTGGTAATTTTTACAGCTAAAAGTCACAGAAGTTATTTTTCATGAAGACATGAAACTTCAGACACTGTATGGCTGACTTTCACTAATTCTGTATGTCTGGGAAACTAACAGTGTGTTTGAGCATTTAAAAAACATTATCTTCAGGGAAAACACTAAAACATCAAGTCCCTTTTTGCTATTCATGCCTTTTTATTTTCAGTCATCAGAATTTCCTACCATGATGTTTTAGCCAAATGCAAGTTATTTAACTTTTCCTGACTTTCACTATTTAAGTCAGCAGCATGTCGGAACTTTCTCATCAAACATCTTCCACATGTAATTACCTGCCTTCAGGAGTAAGCAACAAACTGAATATGTTATTCTGATCAGAATTTTCAGTTAGCCACAATAATTCCATTTAAAGCCTTTTCCAAAGGCAGTTCACTAGAACATTTTAAGGTCTGATTTGTTAGTCAACCTGCATATGCTGGACTCAGCAACCCATTCAGTATTAAAATAAAATTTATTTTAAAGTATCTTTTTTTTTTTTTTTTTTAATTTCTTCACTGTCCCTGTCCTGACACACACACACACAAAGGGGATGTTTTTTCATCTCATCTCATGTTAGGAAGAAATTCTTTCCTGTGAGGGTGGGAGGCACTGGAACAGGTTGCCCAGAGAAGTGAATGCTCCATCCCTGCAAGTGTTCAAGGCCAGGCTGGATGGGACCTTGAGCTGCCTGGTTTAGCAGAAACTGGATGATCTTTAAGGTTCCTATATAATTCTGTGATTCTATGAAATCCTAATGGGACCATAGGAATTCAGTCTTTTGCTAAGGAAATGCTGCAATACTGACTCAGCAGCTCTAATGAGACACTGGATAGCACAACATCAATTCCTCAGCTCCTGCTACAGAATTTAGCAGACAGCTACCATTTTCCCTTGGGTTTAAGTGGACAATCTCCCATGCTATTTAAATGGTACCTGCAGCATCTCATTCCAAGCAATTCAGAACAAAGTTAAACAAATTAATACAGATATATATAACTGCTTGATCACTATGCTCTGTCAAAGCTTTGAGTACAGACAGAATTTTATAACTTAAGGCAATTTTCCCACTCATCTCTAGCAGGGCATTTCACATTTTCAATATTTCAAAAGCAGAACAGAATCTTGCTCTATCTTTACACGACTTAAAGGATTAGGAAACAATCCCAGTTACTTTAGAGGGAAAAGATAGGACAAGTTTCATAGTAATTTGTACTAAATAGCTTTTAGCCAGCATATGAGAAAGAGCTTACTGAAAAAATTGCTTTGTATGTGGCTATGTAGGGAAAATGGTTTCCAAGATACAGCTAAAGCTGGTGCTTGTGACTAGATAGAGAAAATGCTTTCATGGAGATAACCTCCTAAAATCCTTAAAATTTCTACATACCTAATTCTTCTTTCAACAGCATCGATATGAAGTTGCTTTTCAGTTAACAATTTCTTCAGTGATTCAACCTCCCTTTGCTTTTCAAGCAGTTCTCTTTGTAGGCGATAATTTGTTTCCTCCAGAGTTTCACAAAAAGCCTAAAAAACAAATTTAAGAGCATCTTCAATTTAACTTCAGTGGACTGCCTTTATTGACTTTTCTCTTAGAAATATCAACCTGTAAAAGTGTTATAGCTGCTTGTAATCAGATTGATTACTATAAAAAGCTTTGTAAATTCTTATCTTCATAATGCTGCTTTGCTTTGAATGATGAATTTATTAGGCTAAACTGCAATGCAAATCACTTCAATCACATTGTTTGTTTGTCTCACTACAAGACAGACACTAGAAGAGTAGTTTCTGATTTTGAATCTTTTTGCCTATATGGAACATAAACTGAACTCCCTGCTCCCTTTTCTCCTCATAAAAGTTTCGTTTCCACATGACTTGAAAGTCAGTTTCAAAGTACCAATATATTCCCACAATGCTAGGAATATGTGGATTAAGTACACATTCTTTCCTTACCCGGGAAAAAGACAAAGCTGTACAGTTCTGTACCAAACACCTGCTACAAATATGAAATCATGACAATCAGAAGACCAATACAAAAATATTTTGAAAAAGTTTATTAGGATGCTGTGAACACTAACTACTGAGCCATGACAAATATGCTGTGCTCCTCTGCTGAGCATGATGTGTACATATCATACACCATGATGGACGTGTCAGTGTGCAATCCCAAAACCTAACATGAAGAGCCCGTGTCTAATGCAACATCCACCAAATGCAGGAAGTGACAGGAGTGTTGGCATAGGGCCTCCTCATCTATTACTGGAAAGCACAAGTCTTCCAACAGTAATGTGCAATTCTGATTTAATAATTTACATGTTCCCTATAAATAAGAGCCCCATGTGGGAGGCTTTCTTGGCTTAATATTACCTGCAACTAACCACTAATTCACAGTCCACTAAATATAAACATTTTATACGAGCTCAGTTAAGAACAATGCTGTTAAGACACTGTTTTTCCTGAAGTTTTAAAACAGGCTACAAACATGAAGAATATACTATCCTTTGCTTTAACTGAAGCAGACTCATGATCTTTAAAACATTAAGTTTTCCTGTAATTATACAATACGAACAAGTGAGGAGTTTTCAATTCAATAATCCTATTTTTTCCATGGAATTTTAATTTATTTTACTGACTCAGATAGCAAATTTATCTTTCTTGACAGGGACTTGAAGACCAGTCATGAGGTAAGCCATAGCTTTATTCATGTCTACTACAGCCAAGGGCACGTGTCATGCAACTCATTCTTGAGACAGCATTTGTAGTGATTGCTTTAGCTATCACTCTGGTTAAGCAGTCATCCCATTTCAGCCCGGCCAATTAAGTAAATTTTTCTGCTCTTTGTAAAAATATTCAAGGTTGCAGATATCCTAACTGAAAATTGGACATTATTTCCCTAAAAACATTAGTTAAGTTTATTATTTCAACATTTAGATGCATGCACATGGAAACTTCCCTATACACAAAATAGATAAAAATATTGCACAAGCGTTGAAAACTGTTTCACTGTTCTGTATGAGAACTGAATAAAGCCTTTTGGAAAAACTCATCTCTATCTGCAATCTGGGTATGAGCTGCCCAAGCAAACAAACGCAGGCACTGTTCACAACTGAGTAAGAAAACATCAATATATTCTGAAGGATGCTGTAATAGCAGAAAAGTGAACCAAAGCTGAGAAAGGGAACAGCATGTAATAAGCCATCTTGTTCTTTATACAGCTGCACACCTGGAGTCTGGAACAGTTTTAATACCCAGGCTGGACTAATTTTCCCTGTAATTCTGAGAGGACAACCAGGAGATAGCTTTGCTTCCTTCTTCAGATCATGAAACAGAGATGGCTGGGAAAAGATCTGTGGGAACAACTACCAAGGATATGAGGAAAAAAAAAAGATTTAGTGAATATTTTGCCTACTTTCCTGTGATTAAATTTCTAGATCTAATCAGCTTCTAATGGAGCAGGTACCTGTATCCCTCCCCCCAAAAAGATAAATGTGTTTTGGCAAGTCCTTGGAATAACAGAATAGACATAAACCAGATAGAAGATATTAGTATTTTCCATTATCAGGAAAACAGAAGATTTTTTTCTTCAATGCTTTGGGTGGCAATAGAAAGGCGAAACAGAAGTAAGTTTTGAGATATCTTTAAAAACGAACTCCAGGAATAAGTACATGAACCTTAGTGCTTTTCCTGTGTAAGGCGGTTCAGGGAAAGAAAAAAAAAGTAACAAACAGTAAGGGATAGATATTGATGCTTTTAGTATGCAGGAGTTTAGGCTCCTAACAATCAGAAGCATGACCACAACCATGGATTTCAGGTTGAGCAAACTTCAAATCTCTTCAGAAACCTGCTTGGAAGAAAGAATCCATGGGAAAACACCTTGTAGCAAAGAGCAGTCCAGGAGAGCTAGTTGATATTTAAGGATCACCACCTGCAGGGTCAGCAAGTACAGCTCAACAAATACAAAGCCAAGCAAACATTGCAGGTGGCCTGTGTGGATGGGCAAGGATCCCCTAAGCTCAGACATAAAAAAGCAAGGAGTGACTAGGGTTGAAAGCACAGAGAGATCACACAGGAGCAATGTAAGGCTGCAGTCTAATCTTACAGGGACAGGATTATAAAAGTGAAGGACAACCTGGAGCTGAATCTGCCAAGGCATGTGAAAAAAAAAAAAAACCAACAAAAGAAGGATTCTACAAGTACATCACCAACAGAAGAAAGATGGGAAACCATGGACTTGTTGTGTTGATTGGAAAGACCAGCCTTGAGTAATTCCTTCCCTGCAACCAGAAGGAAGGTCAAGACAAACTCACCTGTAGTGGGGGAAGACCACATCAGGGAGCTTCTTAACGAATTGGACATACTAATATCCACGAGACCTGAGAGGCTATACCTTTTTACTGTGCTGGTGATCAGCCACGAGCAGGCTGGACAGTGAGGCTGGGAAGTCTCCTCTGTAGAACATTAAAAACCTGAGAGGACAGGGTCCTGGGCAAACTGCAGTAGCTGACCTTACTTGAGCCAGGAGGGTTGGAATAGATGATCTCAAGAAGTCCCTTCCAACCTTAGTCACTCTATAAATAAGGTGTGGTATCTCTTGGAGAATTTTATGACAGCTGTCTCAACAACTTCACAGAAATGGGTAATAGCTAAAACTACAACAGCACAGCTGTTTCAATTGTTTGATTAAATTCCAGTGTAAGAATAACACAGATTTCACCACAGCATGCATGACTGAAATGTCAATGAAGGCACTTAATTTTTTTTAAGTATCTGAATAAATAATTATGGTAATTAAAAAAAAATTGTCAGCTTAAATATCAGTGATGAAAAATGGATTGTACAGAAATCAAATATGAGCTTGTGACACAAAAACATACATGCACATAGTAATGTAACAAGAGCCAAGGCACTCCTACATACATGCAAAACAAACTGGCAAGTATAAATTTAGTTGAACGAGGATCATTTAACATTCATAATTTCTGCAAGACTAACAATGTATGTACAATTCTAAAACACAGTTATTCTATAAAGCAAGAAAACTAAGATCATCTGCTCTAGACAACCTTGATACAGCTCTGCTCGTCAGTAAAACTTACTTCTAGTAAAATAGGCTGCACGACACAGTATTATTTGTCCAGTGTGCTCATATGCATGTTGAAAGGCTGCTGGTTTACAACACTACTTGACACTACTTAGTTTTCTGCAAGAACGCTGTTTTTGGTGGTTAGAGTGAATCATTTAACTGCATTCATTACATGAGAAGGCATCCCTTCTCATGACAGGGTAGTTGGAAATAGGTGATCTTTAATGTTCCTGCCAACACAATCAATTCCATGATGCTATGATTCTGTGATTTTATAGCAAGAAACATTTCCCTGCAAGATGTGGAGTCTAAGGTATAAGCATTGTAACAATGTGCTGAATGTGAACTTATAAAATCTCTCATTATAATCAGTAGGTGCCTTATGCAGTTGCTTTACAAAACGAACTTCATCCATGGCTCATAAAAGTAAAAAAAAATCTATTTTGGGACAGGGATGAAGTACAGCAGTCAAAGATGATCAGTGTGCACCGATTATCAGACTGTGACCATTTGAGAAACATTTCTGTGATTTTTATAAAAGAACAGAAAGAGAAATTCCGTATCATTACACAGATCTTACAATATTCTAACAACACCTGCCTTTTGCATTCTGTGTCTATCCTATTATTTAGCACTTACCCTGCTCTCTTCTAGACTGTCAAAAGGACCCGGAGGATCATCCAGACAAAGAAATTCTCTCACTGCAAGGCTTTACCAAATAAAAGAGAGTGAATTACTTGAAGTACAAAACCAGCAATAACACTTAAAAATGATCACAAAATGGAGGCACTTCTTTAAGTGACACAAAAATTTACATCCTCAGATTTATTCCCAAGTATTCAAAACAATTAACAAATAAATAGTTAATAAGCTATTAAGTCTCAGTTGTTTGTGTTGACCAGGGACAGTATTTAGAATTTTTAAAATTGTCGTAGAATTTGTTGCTACATGACAACTGGCAAGTTTATCACTTGGTATTGAAGAGATCTGAAAAATTCTCCTGGAGAAAAATAAGTATTATCAAATAAGTATTATACAATGGATGAAAAGTATGCTGTTAAAATCCACAGACAGATCCCTTCAGGTAGTATCAGGGGATTTAGGCATGAGCACTGAAACATGTTCACCAGTATATATTCTTATATAAATAAGAAGTTATAAAATAATAGAAGGCAATGTGCCATGGATCTACTACACAGCCATCTCTGAACACACATTTCAAACAAATGCATTCCACTTGGATTTTTTAGTTGCCATCCCTCTCTGTATTTTGTTTTGCAAAGGCCAGAAGAAGGAAGTGGGTGTAATCCTGTGGTTCACTACAGAGTATTTCAAGCATCTGTCTCATTCTACCTTCCAAATTTAGATTGCTTTTCACAGAACTCCTAAACACCTCCAAACATGTCCCTTCAGCCACCTTTTTAAGACTTTCCTGCTCGGTTGTATTCATTCCTCTTCAAATAACCTCAAATAAGAACACTGTATTCACAATTAATGAGCAAGTAGTAATTTAGGAACAATGCTGTGCTTGTACTCACTACTGTAAATCTTTAAATGATCTCTTACTGAAATGAGTGCAGAAAAATGAAAATGTGAACCCAAACTTAATTTCCTGTCTCTTCCTCCCACCTGGGTCCCATGGAAAGGTGAAGGGCAAAAGGCAGTAACTTTCTGTTTTCCACTCATCGTCTGCATTTGAGGTTTTCACAAGGTACAAACACGAGAAAGGAAACTTTCACCCAACTACCATCCTAATCAACCAGCTTTAGGTGTGGCAAGCAAAATGAGGAGAAATTTCTTCAAACACTAATCATTCATTATACTATCACTTTTAGTTTTAAAAAGACTCTAAAGAACATATATCTAACATACACTGAACATTGACTTTGTTGTTTCTTTACCTAAAATAGGCACCTGATGGCATGAATGTTTATTCATAGCCTAGCTTTGCTCTGAGAGTCTGCTCTGACCCTGCTCTCCCTCCACTTCTCCTCCCACCTCTTCCTTTCATTTCATGAATGGAAGATTCTGCCTTAAAAGTACCACAGGGATCTTTTCTGTCCTGTGACAGAGCTTGCTGTACACATGTGCTGGCTGACAGCACTCTCCAGGGAGGAGCAGTGCCAGCATTAGGGAGGGCAGCAAGGGGCAGTGCAGCACATGGGATCCCTGACTCCAAGCTGACCGAGTTCCTCCCTTCCAAGCTTCTTATACAGGGTGGAGACAGGACAGCTCTGTCATCTATATAAAGCCAGATGATGCTTCTGTTTAGCAGGTTAAACTTCTTTCTCTCACTTCACAAGTTATATGAAATTTTCTGAACATGATTAAATCTGTGGGTGGATTTCAATTTAATCTTTCACTGAATCTTCAACACAACGTGAAACATGAGAAGTCTATAAAACACAAACCCTAAATTTAGCCACCTGCATATATTATCCTCCATTTCATCTTTAAAATACTTTGTGAATATAGTTTTATTAAAAAATAGGTATAACAAATGAGGTCTCCTATCCCTGAAGGGCAAATTCCCCACTGTCAATACAGTATGCAAAGTATAAAGAGAAATAAACCAGATTTCTCTACAAAGAGAAAAAGCTTTTTTGGTTTAGGTCTGACCCAAGCAGTTTGACTTATCTGCAACACTGGAGAAGTAAATGGTGAGCTTTAAAGGAGAAAACAGGGTGAAATGCTCACCAGTGCTCATGTGAGAGGTAAGTATTAATTCCCATTAACAGTAAATTTATTCTCTGATAAGTGGGTAAATATATTAGATTGATCAAATCTCCATAATTTTAATCACTTCTTGAAGAATTCAGACCTTCCATAGATCAAAACATTAGAACCATTATCAATAGGTTATGAAGTTTATTTAAAAAATTGTCTTTATGCAGAGCCCTAAGGGGACAAAAGTTCTATCAACCACATTTCAGTTAACCATTCGGTTTTGTATCTTTCTATCAGATACAAAAAGGAATTAATTTTATATCAATTCCTTTTTGTATCTGATAACCAATGCAGTCTAAAAGTTACAGTTTGGATTTTTTTGCCTTAAACTATGACAGACATTATTTTGGCCAATATGGTCCATCACTGAGATACAAACAAGCAGCTGAAATGCTGAACCAGCTGCAACAATATGAAGCAAAAAGACTTCAGATCTATTTAAGCAAATCCATTCCATTCACTAGTGTGTCTCCAGCAGCATAACAGAAGTTACATTTAGGAACTACTGGAGATTGATTCCTTTTCTTTTTGGCACACCTATTATTGTGTAATTTAATTATTAGGAAGTTTTTAAACTTCTCAGCTGCATACCTCACCCATATAATCTTACTTAATAGCCACTGACACAGAAACTCGTAAGCTGAGCCCCATTTCTTTCTGAAACCATTTAAGCTTTGTCTCTGACACCTCACAGCAAAGCTCTGCCACTCAGCATGACATACTCCAGCATGACTATGAATCATCAAAATATTAACATTCTTTACTCACCTCCCCTTTGATGATTTCACACACCCTGTTTGTCTCACCTAAGACAACAGACTAAAGAGAACTCTTCTTGCAGGGAAGTTTTTCTGCAGCTTCAGCTGTTCTTGCTTTCCCTGTACCTCTAACAGACACCTCCTTTGAAACTGAATGCTGTGTTCTACCACTGAACTGTGTGGAAATACAATTGAGATTCCCTGAGCAGTAACTTCTTTTTCCCCTTTTAAGTTTCTCTAATGATTTTAATGAAACTTTTTGACTATTGCTGAGTACTGAACTGATTCAGAAACTAGTGGTATCAATACTACTAGTTATTTTCCAGGTTGCAAAAACAAGCTGAGTTCATAAATGTGTATGGGTATACTTACTGTCATTTTCTACTTCAAGACACAAAAATTGATGTTAGTCACTCAGTACCTCAGGATCCTTCTCCAATAGTTTGTGATCTCATTGTTCATTCCGTTCTCCAGATAATTTCAAGATGTTCTGAACACCAGTGTCCACAACTGTGATCTAACATTCCATTGGTACCACCCCTAAATTTCCATCAATCCTTTTCCCATTGTCTTTTAACCATTTTATAGGAGCCCTGTCCTAACTACTTGTTTGCCTCTACAGGAGACATTGTATCATTTTTATTTACCTGCTTACCACTTTGAGATTTTTTTACTACAAGCAGTACTAAAGTCAGACTGATGTACAAATCCCTATTTGCCAGACCCAGCAGTTGAATGCCTTATAAAAACATGTCAAATGTAGTAATAGCCCTTCTACTAAAAAGTAGAGTGGGTAGGAGCGCTGTATGGTCTCATGGTCCCACACCACAGCTTGGCAATTTTAAAATTTTATTCCTTTAAAAGTCTCGAGGGATTTAGGTTTGCTTTAGAACATTTCTTACTCTTTGTTTTGAATGAAGTTTCAGATGATGACAGGTTCTCAGACTCATTCCTCAGAGAATCTCTAGTATAGCAACCTTAACTTTTTTATTTCTGGTGCTGGCAAAGGTTTTAATAATGAACTGCTTTGCCTCTAGCAAGTTGCTTACTTAAATTCCCTTCTTCATCTGTAATAAAATTATTCTACATTTCATTTGTCAGAATTACATTATATTAATTTTCCTGCTTTGGAAGAATCTCCCACTTTGTACAAAAAGAGACACTGTTGAAAGAAATCTTTGCACTTTGCTGCTTAAACACATTATCTTTTTAAACTATTAAGTCTTTCTTGATTTGTGGTTTACATTTACTTATGTATAGCAATCTGTAAAGGTACTCCTATTACTTTCATGTCATGTCAATAAAAACCCTGTAGTTTAATACACATTTTAAGAACTAATTGCATAATAAGTGTAGGTTCTCTCCATTATGAAACCCTAACACACCCAGTATAAATTAACAATATTATCAATTCTGCATTAAACACAGAAAAGTAATGTTTTAGGAATAAACGTGTAATTATTCTAATATTTTAAATATAGCAGCTTTTAGTTATCCTTATACAATTCAAAATACTGCAATTCCACTTTTTTTATGCTAAGATGAGACTAATTTAAAAGGACACTGAGTAATTCACATAATGAACCAAATGCACAACACGAATGTTACTGAAATCCCTCACCACACTGCTGAAAGATACACTGCTGGAGTCTAGGAGTTTTATAAGAGGAGTATGGACAGAAAAAAAGCCACAAATGCAGAAGTGAAGGTTAATCACATACCAGTTAGCAATATCTTTGTGAGCTACTAGGTTCTGGAGGAATGCCTGCAGCCCCAACTGTCGATCTTCCAAGAAGTCAGGATTGTAATTATCCTTGAACCAGCGCTTCGGCGGAAGGGCCAACCGAAAGCCCGGAAACATATCTTTTAGCTGAAATTGAAATTGAAGACAAAATACTTAAAAATTCGAGAAAAGTATCAATTTTGCCACAGGCATGGACTTTATTCAGATTTATGAAACATTTCTGATTTCTGTCCAGTTCAAGCACAAGGTAAGTCTAAACCATAAATACAATCCAAATTACAACTTAAATTGCAGACACTGTTCTGTCACTTGCTGTGCTGCCTTATGCAATAGAGTGCTTTGTATTATTTTTCCTCAAATTTAACATATAAAAATAGGAACGAAAACCTGTGCTTTGTTACTTAATGTCTGAGTCTGCTATTTAAAGCCTTTGAGTCTGTAAACACCAGTAAACGTAAATAAAAAGTATAAGATGAATAATAATTTCACTGGTATTTCTTCTAAATTTCTTCTACTCAGGGATAACAAGGACTATATATACAGATATATAGCATAAAACCCCCTCACAGATCTACAACTCTGCAACTTATTTTTCTTGGGGGGCTAGAAGAATAAATTACAACACATGCATGAGATACTTCTTGAAAAGAGTAGTTCTTTGTACACCCAGAACAATAAAATTTCAATATGCAAGTATGGCTCAAACCCTAGTAACATGCAAAACTGTATTTCTGAATTACTTAAATAGCAACAGGGTATAGCTGACATCAGAAATACTCAGATTTTTTCTTTAAATTCAGAAATAAAATATACAAGTGAATGAAGGCATAAAATTAATTGCAGGCCAGTTAGTCTGACCTCAGTACTCAGTAAGATAATGCAGCAGTTTATATTCACTGTCATCATGCAGCATGTACAGGATGGCCAGGATATGAGACCCAACCAGAAAGGGTTTAGGAGGGGTAGCCTGGGTTTAACCAATGTGATCTCTTTTTATGACCAGGTGACCTGCCTGGTGGATGCAGGAAGGGCTGTGGATGTTGTCTATTTGGATTCCATCAAGGCCTTTGACACGGTTTCCCACAGCACACTCCTGGAAAAGCTGGCAGCCCATGGCTTGGACAGGAGCACTTTGCTGGGTTAGGAACTGGCTGCATGGCTGGGCCCAGAGAGTGGTGGTGAATGGAGCTGTATCCAGCTGGCAGCCAGTCACCAGTGGTGTTCCTCAGGGGTCTGTGCCGGGGGCAGTTCTGTTCAACATTTTTATTGATGACATGGATGAGGGTATTGAGTCTTTCATTAGTAAATTTGCAGATGACACTAAGCTGGGAGTATGTGTTGATCTGTTGGAAGGTTGGAGGGCTCTGCAGAGAGACCTGTAACAGTTGGATGGATGGGCAGAGTCCAACAAGATGAAGTTTAATAAGTCCAAGTGCCAAGCCCTGCATTTTGGCCACAGTAACCCCCTGCAGTGTTATAGGCTGGGGATGGTGTGACTGGACAGTGCCCAGGCAGAAAGGGACCTGGGGGTTCTGGTGACAGCAGCTGAACATGAGCCAGCAGTGTGCCCTGGTGGCCAAGAGGGACAATGGCATCCTGGCCTGGATCAGGAATAGTGTGGCCAGCAGGAGCAGGGAGGTCATTCTTCCCCTGTACTGGGCACTGGTGAGGCCACACCTTGAGTGCTGTGCCCAGCTCTGGCCCCTCAGTTTAGGAAGGACCTTGAGATGCTTGAGCACGTCCAGAGGAGGCAACGAGGCTGGTGAGGGGCTTGGAACACAAACCCTGTGAGGAATGACTGAGGGAGCTGGGGTTGTTTAGCCTGGAGAAAAGGAGACTCAGAGGTGACCTTATCACTCTCTACAACTTCCTGAAGGGTGGTTGTAGTCAGGTGGGGGTTGGTCTCTTTCTCCAGGCAGCAACTGACAGAATGAGAGGACACAGCCTTTAAGCTGTGCCAAGGGGGAAAAGTTTTTTACTGAAAGAGTGATAAAGTACTGGAATTGTCTGCCCGAGAAGGTGGCAGAGTCACCATCCCTGGATGTGTTTAAAAAAAGGCTGGATGTGGCACTCGATGCCATGGTCTAGTTGAGCTGTTCAGGCACGAGTTGGACTCAATGATCTTGAAGGTCTCTTCCAACCTAGTGATTCTGTGATTATACAACAATGAACCCCCTCCACGGGTGCCAATTATTTTTCTAACATGCATGATAATCAAAAAAAACTTGAACACTCTGATAAAAAACTATTTTTCCAAGTTATGTTTGACAAAGAAAAATCTAGGAGAGGATTTACAACCAACATGAAAAATCAATTAGGTTTTATAAAATTTGATAATTCAGCTACCACAAGAATTGTTTCACCTTTTTTTTCTGAATACAGGACCTAGCCAACTTCTGTCAGAGATGTTCTGCATACACCAATTATATTAACAATATACAATTAACAATTCATATTAACAATATGAATGTTGCAGTGATAGCAAATTCTAATGGGTAGCTCTTTCACCAGATTAAGTTTTAGAAAGGTTAGAACAGATAGAATCCTTTCAAATAGAATCTCTCTACACGCTTTAAAGGAAGAACCACATTACTGGATCACCTTTGCTTATGTAAGTACTGTTTCACAGCATGAGGTGCTTTTTAAACAGCACAAGTATTGTTTATTCAAACAGCCCATGATAAATACTAGTTCCTTCTTTACAGAATGGTTTATTGTCAAAGCCTTGCTCTTTATTTCTGAATTTAATTATTTAAGTATGTTTTCCTCTTACTGAATTTTATCTTGATATTAGACTCTTCTTTATATATTTAAGTTTACCTTTGGTCCCTCAAAGTTCCTTCATCTCTTACCAAGTTGTCATTAATACCATATATATAAAAAAGAATGTATCTGAACAGAACTCATAGAAATATAACAGAATTAGTTCCTGTTAGTTGTACAGAAGACTGCAGATAACTATTGCTGGGAAAGCTTTTCAACCACACAGATTTCTGCTTAATGGTACATTTACTTGTCTGGTCACATGGATCCCGTAATTTAATTCTAGGGAGAGTGTATGCCTACCCACAGATTAGTCCTTTTGTGGATCAAGAGTGTAAGAGCCAGCTGCTCTCAGTGGACTAATTCTCAACAGCACAGTCCTGGGGCATTCTTTCCTGAGCACTCCTCAGACACAGCAGGAAAACCCAGGGGTGAGAAAACTTATTCTGGCTGTGATTGCTTGCTTGGATCCAGCACCTTTCCTACTCCTTCCTACATCACCATGTAACACATTACATATGTATGAATCCCAGTCTTGGGGAGGAATGGTAAATTTCCTGGTTCTTAAGACTGGCCATTTCATTATGTGTTTTCAAACTATTATTACGTCACTATTTTATAATTCTCTAATATTTCCTGAATGGTAGTACATTAAAGCTCCTAGAAGTGACATTTCTGTATTATAAAAAGTATGTCTTACAGACCAAAGAGTAAGTGGTTTAGATGCATACTGAAAGATGAAGAAGCTTCAGACAGTGATAAAAATTTTTAAAAATAGACATTTTTACTTTAAACAGAAATATTAATACCTAGAAATAATTGCAAAAGCCAAATATTTTTGCCAAACATTTGATAGTAGAGACTAAGGGTTCATGTGTAAAAGTTAGATATTTATTTTAATAGATATTTCAGCATTTTAGTTTTCAAACCACTGACAACCACACTAAAAGTCAACGGAGGTAAGCCAATTCTTGACCTACACCTGACATAGCTGATTCAAAACCCAAAGTGCTGTATGACTTGATTTCCAAAATCTGGGTTGAAATACCAAGACCATTGTCACAAAAGCAGTCAGGCTTTTGCCAATATCAGGACATTCCTTAATTTAAGACAGACTATATTTAAGACAGGAATTCTTCAGAAAGAAATCTCTAAACTAATTCACATTTAGCAATCTAGTTTTAGACTCCACTGGTGTTTCAAAGGTAGCCTAGAAGATAATCAATAGGCCAAACCAAGAACCCAGAGAAATTTTTAAGTTCAAGTCCACTTTCAAAATTTCAGCTGAATTTAGCTTAGTTGATTCGGCACATAAATCCAAAGTGATAACCTATACAAAAAATCCCTTACTGTGGGTAAAGAAAGGGTGTGTTATAAGGTTCATGTCGAAACATAAAAGAACATACTAGCAGAAAGTGTGTTGAATCAGCAGTGAAGGATTACTCTTAGGAGTGAACAGTGGACAAAGAAAAGTGGAATTGTTTCTCTACTTTTGATAGCCAAACACTATTTACCAACCATAAAAACCTGTGCTTTTCAGACAAGTATTTTTTCCTTTCAAGTATTCTAAAAATATTAAGTTGTTGACCCAGAATCCCTATTCATCTGGTGTTTAAAGATCTGATAAGAGAATTTCACTATTAACTTTAAAGACACTGAAAACAACTCAAGACTGACCTACCTACAAAGAACACATTTATGTTCATGAAACTTCTGTTTTATGATGAACAAAAGCATAGTTTGCTACACAGAAAACAACTAAATAACTACTAGATCATTCCTGCAAGAGAATACAATCCCCTAGTTCTATTTCTATGCAGGAGATAAATATTCAAGAGTTGATTCCTTTATCATATAAACTAGGAATAAATATAAAGTTTGAAGCACACTAACAGCTTCAGATGAAGTTGTTACATCTTCTTTACATCAGTGGTAGTTTCATGTCTCTTTGAAAAAATGAGGAATCACATATTTCCAGTCATTCATACAGTATGTGTTTTATATGCATTAAAATCAGAAAAAAAATAGATGTGACAAAAATGTAAGACACAAAAGAAGCGAGGTAAGACAGCTGAGAATTTACCAGTTTATAATTCTCACCTTGTCATTAAGCCTGGAGAAATCTGTGTACCGTCTGAAAACCACCCAGCTTTCCTCTGGACTTCTTCTCACCAGTATTTTGTATACCTGTGTGGAAAGACAGAAATATCAGAAAAATGTGCAAAACTTCACACTGCATTGTCTGGAAGGCTGAAATGATCCTCTATTTCTTAATGAAACAAACTTGTGGATTAAAAAAAATCTTAATTAGAGTAAAAGAAATGCAAATAACAATTATCAGTACAAGAGTTTAAATTAATTTTGGAATTTAAGTATGGAGTTCCTGTAATTCCTAAATGCATGTAACTATTTCTGTCTGTAAGAAAGAATGTATTGCCCAGCAGAACAAAAGGCTTGGCTATCAAAAAGTAAGAGAGGTGTGTTGCAGTGATCTACTTTAACTTTTGCTAAATTGCAGTTTTACCCATTGATCCTGGAGGCTTCTGTTTTTAAGATGACTGCTAATAATCAGGTACTGAGTATGATACTGTTTCAAAATGTCTCATCTGACTTGCTTCACAAGGAAAAATGATGCAGAATAAAATTACATCCTCCCTTGCATTTGTTTCGAACATTAGGTTTTGTCTTTCCAGGCAAAATGTGACTTCACTAGAAAATTGCATCAGAATGATTATACCAGCACTGTACAACTGAAGTAATGGACACTCTGAATCAGATTTAGCAATACAACAGCACAGCAGTACCACACTCCTATTTAAAAGCAAATGGATAAAGAAACAAAACAATGATGATAATGATACTACAGTTACTTTTTAGGAGTATTAATATTCCAATGCCTGAACACAATGACTCTAACAACACAACTTCAACTAGAGAACATTAAACAGTGTCTGATGTCATAACCTTACTCTCTCCAAAGTAAGGAAAGACAGGTTCTGCAATTGTATGGGATTATTTTTCCCAGTCTGTCTGTAAGAAACATAATACAAGAAAGAAAAAGTTATTTTTAGAAGCATAATGATAAACAATCCCTCATTTAACCAAATTCTATTTGAAACATTTTCAGATCTGTTACACAGTAAAATCTTTTCCAGTACTTCATGCTGTCACAGCAGGTTGTCTTAGCTAGTATGTATATTTTTCTTACTGCAGTCCCAACTGTGATAACCCCAGTGCAGGCCAATTTCTGTACAGGTCTGAGACTGTTTCTAGCAATTTTGTATGCCATAATATATTAAGTTCCAGATAGTTACAGAAATTACAGGTAACTATGGTGCAAATCAAAAGCAATTTTTCAGCAATTGCTTCTTTTATCTATGTTTTAAACACAATTTCACTTTCAAGATGCCTCATCTGTGGAAGTCATGGATTGTGACAGAGGAAAAAGATATTAGCTTTTAAAATTCAGGCTGCAGTACATGCTTAAAAACAGCATTAAAATACATTTTTTCTGATTTGCATTTTATGTGTAAATGCTTATCCAAATATTTTATTACTTTGCTGTCATACTAAAAGTATAAGCAGTTTTATTTTCATAAATAAATTTAAGAAATAAATGTAAAATTGTGAAGACTCTGCTAGTACACAGCAAAACACAGAAGAAACTTTGGAATATGCGTGTGAATTTACTTGCCAATCAGTATTCTATTCTTGTATTCTACCCCAAGTTCTGCAAAAGCATTATTTAAACATGTATATGAGAAAAAAATGAATCATTTCCAAGTGAACATTAGATAACTTAAAAAAAAAGTTCACCAATTATAGTGAACTTAACTGTAACAGGGAGTGCCATCAGCTTGTGATTACTGGCCTCAAAATTATGGGCAACCTGAAACAAACATGTTTTGTTTTCCTGCCAAAGTTAAAAAAATGTGGTTGGGTGTTTTTTGGCTTTTCTTTAAGGTTTGCAATTAATGACTAAGACGTAGAGTATTACAAAAACACCTCTCAGTTCCTTCATATAAGATCCTGGGTAAAAATCACAAATTAATTCAACATATTAATTTTCTTTCACTGAATCATTAATTGGTTTAGTCTATAAATAAAAATCATCAATGAAAATATACCCAGATGTGGTAATATTCTACGGCTGATTCAGCAACTCATTATCATTTCTGCTTGGCTTAAAAAAAAAAAAAGAAAAAGAAAAAGAAAAAGGAAAAAGTGCTAATTGAACATTCCAGGACTGCAAATTCGGTGAAGACTAAGTGTTTACAAGAAGACATTTTTCAGCCTAGGTTTTCTCTCCCATAAGCTTCAGCAACCATGTACTCTACCACACACTAACATCTAACTCCTGAAGGTTGGACATCATTTAGCTTAATCAGATTCTTATTTTTGGAAACTATGAGATACTACCAACAGTAAAAAAATAATTCAACATTTGAGTCTGCTCTCTTTAACAAGTCATTTTAATTTGATTTAATTTGATTTCCACTGTCTTCCATCTCACCGATTTAGCACTGCAAAAGCAACTCAAATTCCTAGGACTAATTACTTGCTGGCTTTAATGCACAACAGCACACTGCATGCAGAACATGCAACTGAAAACAGACAGTTAATTGTGTTATTTCAGAAACCAACACAGCAATAGAAGTGAAATCAGGAAGAGCAAAAATGCATCCAAGCATTTTACAATGCAATAATGTTTCACTTGTCCTGTGACCTGGCCTTCCACATACAATAAGGAGACAAAGTTGTCATTGTTAATACAGAAGAACACCTTACAGGCACACTGGAATATGTCTCAGCAATGTCTTCAAGAAAGACACAGAGGAGCACGTTCAAAGAAGGGCAACAAGCTGGTGAAAGGTCTAGAGGGTAAGTCATGTGAGGAGTGGCTGAGGGAGCTGGGGATATTTATCCTGGAGAAAAGGAGGCTCAGGAGAGACCACATGGTTCCCTACAACCACCTGAAAGGAGGCTGTACCCAGGTGGGGGTCAGACTCCTCTCCCAGGCAACCAGTGACAGGACAAGAGGCCATGGCCTCAAGCTGCACTGGGGAGGTTCAGCCTGGATATCAGGAAAAATTCCTTCCTGGAAAGGGTGGTTAAACATTGCAATGAGCTGCCCAGGGAGGTGGTGGAGTGACCATCCCTGAAGGTGCTCAAGAAATGGATGTGGCACTCTGTGCCATAATCTGGTTGTTAAGGTGGTGATCAAAGGCTGGACTCCATCTCAGAGGTCTTTTCCAACCTAAATCACTCTGTGGTATTTTCAGAGTAATCCTCGTACATGTAACAATATCGACAAATGTTTTAGTTTTGAAGGTTATTATTTAAAACATTTTTTTTAATCTAACTGGTTAAAAAAAATACTGCTCTTTTATGCTACCATGTACAAAGATTTTTAGAAACTGAAAATCTCAGGAAAAGATGGTATCATTCCCAAATAATATAAAAGAATCATTATTTAACTTTTTGCAAAAATATCTTGATTTCATTAGTATTTTAACTGTCATAAAGATTCTGCACTTTTCTAATCTAAAAGAGAACAGAAGAAAAAAAGTTTGTCTGCTACTTCCTTCTCCTTACCTATTTCTGATTAATGTTCGTCTTAAGTAATAAAATTAATAATCAGTAACAGCTTCCATCAGTCCCACTGCTGTATTATCTCAAAGAAATGTTTCTACCACGCCTGTAGAAGTACATTGATATAAT
Source organism: Trochalopteron elliotii (assembly GCA_024734555.1). Classification (NCBI taxonomy): domain Eukaryota; kingdom Metazoa; phylum Chordata; class Aves; order Passeriformes; family Leiothrichidae; genus Trochalopteron; species Trochalopteron elliotii. Next base: position 5,617,349 of record JANPWX010000022.1, on the reverse strand, counting down.
TATGGCATGCAAAAAAAATGAACTCCAGCTACAGTGCACTTTGAGAAAAATCAATACAAACCAGTTAGGCTGCTGTTCTGGCAAAAGACATGGCATAAGTGACTTCCCAGCCTGCTCAGAGAACAGATTTCCCCTCACTAGAAACTGAGCTGGGCAAGAAGTTGAAACCTACATGTTTGCACTTTAACAGAAATGTTCTAAGTTAATTATAACTGGAAAGGGTTATATACATCAAGGTTTCTTATCATTCATGTCAAATAAAAGACTACAATTTATGTAAGAATTTTAACTACACAGAACTTATACAAGTTCAATTTCACAAGGAATTGTAACTGCAAGGAATTCCTGACTTTTCCAGCAGAAATTGATACATGAAACAGAATTAATTAATTTGTTCTATTCCACATACACAATTACAGGAAAGCCTACTTTCTAGTCCCAGTTTTCCCACCTGTATAACAGGAATGGTATTTTCCTGTCAGGAAGTACTTTGAAGCTAAACTGGTAACATCCCTGAACTGCAGGATTAATTCCTGAAAGACAATGCAAAGTACATTCAATTGTTATCTTTTCATTACAGGATCAACGATACTATGCTCAAAACTTACAGTGAATTTTGCCCTTTCCTCCATCACCTCATAGCCCAGAATAGTAGGTGTGGATGGTCGATCTTCCCAGCTTCTGGAATCTTCATTCTGCTCTATTTCTTCTACAGGCTGAGTACAGTACTCTATGGATGTATCCAGACCTGTAAATTTAGTCCTAACAACTGGACTGCTACACGCAGATGATGTGGAACCAATCTGGTCAGGCACACTCATCTTTTTAAAACTATCAACTGTAGAGTCCTCCAGCTGTCCTTTTGAGGAGCTTGAGCTCGTTGAGATGCTCCCAAAGGAAGAACTTCTTTGGTTTCTGTTTGTAAAGCTGGATGATGAACTTCCAATAGGAATAGGAACAGGAACATATGGAGTTGCCATCCTTCATGAAAAAAAGCCCTCAGTTTTTGGTCCAGGAATTTAAACTTCATTTGCTGTATAAACCATGTTTCCTCTTCTTTTCAGGAACAGTACCTGCAATTAAGGACAGAAAATATTGCTGTCATTTTTAAGTCAAAGCAACACTAAGACCTTTGGAAAAAAGTCTGTATTAGCTCTGAGATGGTACATAGCAGTACTGATGGTGAAACATTTTCACAAAGAATTTGGCTTCGTATAAAATGGTGCTTTTAGGTTGTACCTCAACCATTTGACAGACAGCTTTACAAGAGTTCTGTCTTCCACAGCTATTAAAATGGCAAAGAGGTAAAGCAAGATTACAAAAGAAAAAAAACCCTTTTGTCCTTTAAGACTTAAACGTTATATGGTTTTATCCAAAGAGTCAGCAATTTTTTGGCATATAAGAAGTAGTTTTGGTGACTGTTTCATCCAAACAGTACAAAAAGCTTTCTCCAAATTGGTTGTGTAAGACATCCACTGCAGACTATGCAAGCCAAACACACAGGCAACAATATACATGACAGGAATCAAAAGACATGACAGCAAACAACTTAGGTGAAAATATATTTGCATATTGCACATTCACTGAAGTATAATGGATCTGTTTTCAATGCAAAGTGTTTTTTCAAAACAACTCTGTTGTATATAATGCTGCAGACATTTGTCACAATGTTAAATATGCACATTTTCTGGAGCCTGAATTGGAGCAATTAAATTTTACAAGCATGCACATCAAAAACAGGGTTGTTACAGCAGGTAGTTTTCCATTCCAGAAGATTAAAATGGAAAAAAAAAAGTGCACAGGACGAGTCTTTTGTGTGCATGTGTACACATTTCTGGAAAAAAGCAAAATAAAATTAAGACAGCAGTATCAAACTGCCAAAAAACCCCATCTCCTCATTTTAACAAAGTACCCAAAGAAGAGCTCTTACAAGATGCAAATTAAATGCCACCTCTTTGGATTAACAGGATTTGAGCCATGATCCATTTCACCCAGGAATAAACCAATCAACTAGGAGGCTGCAGGAAGCTGTGAAATGGGAAACCACCAACCTGATTCACATCAGACAATCAATCATCTACTGCAGCAAAACCAAATGAGATTCCTAATTGTGAGGGTGAAACGATGCTTTCACTCTTGCTCTAAGTTAATACTAGAGCACATGAATAAAGAAATAAATTTTACATGAACCAGCATGAGCAAGACTGAAAAATTCTCTTGAACAAATTACTTGAGTGAAGGAAAAAACAAACTTAAGTCATCCTGTCAGCTACATCAGGAAGTCTTCACTTCACACTCTGTCAGAAAGCTCAGTTAACTTGACCAGGAGAACAATTTCAAGTCATTTCTTGGGCACATCTCTGCTTCACTGTGGAATGAGGCTGGACATTCAGCAGTATCTGAGGGAGCTGAGATGTCAGTATCATAAACTCCTACTGGTCAGGGATGGGATTTGAAGTATCCACCAGCTTCTGTTGGAGCACAATCCTGTGCTTAGTTGTGTGAGTGAAGCCACGTGTCAGACATCTGACCTGCTTCAGCCTCACGTAGTGTGAGAGAAGCAAGTCACACCTGTTTCCGAGACAAGATGTTCTCCTGGAGCTACACCAGATCTAAATCCCGTTTTCCCCCCACATCTCAATAAGAAAATCTATTTTCTGCCTTGAACAATAGCCTCTGCAGTATTTTTTCTTTAATGCAAGGTGTGAAGCATTGTCTCATAAATTTTCTCTAGCAATATTCTCTGAACAGCAGGTGTTTCAGCAGCTTTCATTTCAGACCAGCTCTAATTCGGTACCACTACCTGGATACTTATTAGCAGCTGGACTACACTAAACCTGCTCCCAGGGTACATTTTCTGGTTTAGTTTCTTTTGTACTCTGTGAGGCCATCCCAAATTGTGAGTCAACGAGTATTAATGGTGATGATGACACTGTTTTCTTCTGAAGGACATTCTTGACTCAATCTGTCATAGTAAACGTGCCCACAGACAAATAAAAGGGGCTGATACTACTTGTGGCACACAGATTCCCCTAACTTTGAAAAGTAACAGGAAAGTATTCTCTGAGTAACAGAAATGTCAGTTCAAGTGAGCAAACGGCACACAGCTTCATCTAACCTGAATACCTTTTTTGTAAAAGTTGAAAGAAGTATACAAAAATATTCCATTACCAGACTCACAAATACATATGTATTCCTAAATACACATGTAAATCCATCTTCAACTGTAGAAGTATCACAATTTCCGAGTATGTAAAATATTTACATGCTATGAGTTACAACAGGGTTCAAAATCAATCTGCACTTTATGAAGGCTACTGAATATTAGAGAAAAAATACAATGCTCAAATGAGGGTCACAACCCTAGGAATCCAGCCTTATCTACGAATATAGTTTACTGCCAATTCATGCAATAAAAGGAACTGAGAACAATTTAGCTAAAAAAACCCAATCCTTTAAAACAAACCACGTCACTCCCTACTTACCTTGGTGCAGCAAGGGGGGTTTGTTTGCTCCTACCCCAGCTGCACAGAACCAGCAGAATCATTGCAGCACACCAACTTAAAGAGCAAACTGCTTACGACACCTATGAGAATCCCCAGAGACTGCACTTTCTTGTCCAGCTATTTACTTCACTTTCTGGAAGAAATTTGCTTCCTGTTTGGAACCTGCTTTTTTTTGTTTAGTTTGATATTCAGCTGTAAGTGAAGAACGAAAAGAGAAGGAAGAGAGCATTTGCTGGAAGCGCTGAACTGCAAGATCTGAAACAGGATAGGACAGTCTCGGGAACCCGGCTGTCACATGCTACAAGAGCAGCGTGACACCAACTTATCCTGGTGTTTACAGCAGCCACCTCCCTTTTTGCGGGTGAAGCAAATAGGCTGTAATAAAACCACTTAAAAAGAGTTTGCCTGCAGCTTGCAGCTATCGCAGTTCCAAACCTTTTTAAGCTAATGGTTTGTATATTCAGTGAGAAACATGTAAGCCACACGATTCAAGGATAATAGGTTAGAAACAAAACAATCCGTACTTAACAGCTGTAATTGGATTTAGAAGACGTTCAGCTATGCAATACTATTTGTGATCTGGTTACATATATTGTGCCTCTGTTTGGACAACGCAGACAAGCTGATCTCTGATGTTCAGGGTTTAAGTGCTACTGAGGAACGAATGTCAGCTGAAGAACAAGTGGAATATATAAAGAAACAACTTCCAGACTTAGGCTTCATGATTTTTTAAATGATCATTTTGTGCTGACTTCAGCTAAGTTACCTAACAAAATTTTTACCCGCTTATGAACTCAAAAATTGGGGGCGTATTTATCACACCTCACACACACACAAAGAGGAGTAATTCCTACGCCAAAGAGTCTGTTACGGAACTAGAAACAACTGCAGGTACCTTGCTCCCAAAACCCGCACATCAGGGAGCGCTACTTCCGACTACGATCTGACGGTTCTGAAACCGAGGAGAACCAAACCAGACCGGCCGGCACCGCTGGGGCAGCGCCCGGCCCGGCCCCGCCGCCGAGGGGCCGCGCTCGGGGAGCGCCGCCGCCGCTTTACGTAACTCCAGAGGCGGCCCCGAGTCCGTGACACCGGCGAGGCCCGGGAAACAAGCCCGGTCCCTCCGCACGGCTGCGGGAACCGGCCAAGGAAACACCTGGAGGCGCGGCAAGGCCCCGCCCCGGGG
>JANPWX010000022.1:5475168-5607675 GCA_024734555.1 Trochalopteron elliotii | reverse complement strand
GTGGTGCATTTTGGGTCTTGTAGTTCTATCTGATGGTGTAGTCCCGCGGGATGGGGCTGCCTTTTGAGGGTGGCTGCGCCTTCGCGCAGGGAAGGAGGGCGCGGGAAGGCTCGGGGGTCTTCGCATTCCAGGTTCCTGGGCACAGGAAAGCCCTCGGCCTCTGCTGAGTGCGGGCTGTTAACGTGGTTTCACCTAGCCCTGCCACAAAGCCCCGCTGTACCGCGAGTTGCCTGCGTAGGGCAGCGCCACGAGTGTGGTTGTGGAGCGCCGTGTGAAATTTCACGGATCTAAGTGATCTGGGAATTTCCTGGCTGGAAAACGCTGTTCTTAACTAGTGGTGGGAATAAATCAGTGTCTCGCTATCTCACGGTGATTTAGGGTACGTAAGCAGCAGTGTGATACTCTGGAGAAGATGAACGCAGCACAGTTTTTGGTAAAAAGCATACTTTCTTCACGCGTTTTAAGTTCTTTTTACGTAATTTAAAAACGCAAAACGCGCTCTCCGGGATCTGTCCTGTGTTCACGGCTCTGGAAAATACTGCACCTCTTGTTTGTGCTGCACAACTCCTCTGCTTATCATAAGCTCGACACCTTTTGCAGGGTATGGGCACACAAATAACGTAGCAAAACTACACTGCAGGTGATCCGGGCTGTAGCTGCTAACAGGCCTGTGGCATTGCCCGTGTGAGTAAATACTGCCCTGCGGGCTAATCTTACCACTGAAGTGTAATTCTTTTGTTGGGGTTATATTCTTAGCATGTTAGGGATTTTTTTTTTTTTTCTGTGCTTAGTGGTGTTGTGTGGGTTTTGGTTGTGGTTTTTTGGTTGGTTGGTTGTTTGTTTGTTGTGGGTTTTTTTTTTTTTTTTCCCCTCCCTGCTCTGTCATATTGTTTCAGCAGCACACTGGACTGTCTGGAATTAATTTTGAACTTAGTGGTTTTTCTGGATGCTAGTCTTTCAAGAAATAGTCTCAGATTTGGCAGGGTAGCTCGCATTAATCATGAGTATAATTAATATATTCAAAAAGTATTTGTGAATGACTCGTTCAGAAGCCATGCAATGGGAACTTTTTTGGATCCAATTCTATTATAAATGTGTAGTACTGGGAAGAGACAATGCACTAGATTTTAATATGCCATATTAAATCTGAGGAAATGGATTAAATTACATTTTGAAAATTGCACTGCCAAACCAGATGTGGTGAGTATATAGTTATTGTGAACTTTAAACTTTGTCTTACTTAGGATAAAAATATTCCTTAACATAGAGCAGCAGCAAAGGAAAAAAAAGTTAGAAACAAGAGAATTCTAGTTTTCAGTTGTTCAGAACACTTTTTTTTTAAAATAGTAGTTGATCATGTTTGATCATTACAATAATTTAGTTGCATATTCTATGTTTGAATTTGTTCAACTGTAAATAATTACTTATAAATTTTCCTACCTACATGAAGCTCCTTTTTTAAAAAAAGTGAGGGGTTTTTTTACATCTAGAATAATTTGATAGTTAAAAGTGTATATTTTCAGTTTGCTAGTCTCCTTTCTTAACAGTTGGTGACATGATTTTCTTGCAGAGGTTAGCATAAAATTTTTACCAGCCCCCAGGCGATAGTGAGGTCAGTTTTCACAAATGGCACTGTCGATTGAACAGGAGTCCTATCCCATGCCCTTTGAAAATAACAAGATGTATTTTGTCACAGTTAGCAGGTGTAGGAGCAAGGCGTGAGGCTGAATTTCTTCATTTGGACATTCCAAGGAAGTCAGTGGGATTTTTGGCTGCTGAGCAATGTGGGTTCATTGCCTTCACGTCACAAGGTTTATCCGCCCGCAAAATCATCAGGGATGACTGTTGGCTCACTGGCTGGAGAGGAACTATGCAGGGTTAAGATGAGTTAAAATTTCGTCTGTGCTCTTCCTGGTTTTCTCTTTGCAGTAGTTGTTCCCTGTGTACGTCGTCTGTGGCAATCCGGCTTTGAGAAAGAACGGCTTTGCTTCGTTGCTTGTGTAAGCACGAAGGGCTGTGACTCGCATCGCGGGCGAGATGAGCCACCCTGTGGCAGTACCCTGCAATTCTCCTTTATTGAGGCGAAGGGACCACAAGGCTAGTTACTGAATGTGTAAAACAGTGGAAAGTATTTGCTGGGTCATCTTTTTTTTTTTTCCTTCTTCAGATATTGGTACCAGATGTCACGTGTTCTGATACTTGTTAAGTTTTACAGAGGATTGGTATATGTATATTATACATATACCAAAAATCTGTGCAGCCATTGTAATCCTGTGTGCCTAACTCATGATTTTTGCTGATGCTGGCTCACCAGCTTAACTTAACCTTGTTTAGGGGTTAGGGCTTGCAGAATCAGGAAAGCCTATTAATGTAAGAGAACTTTATGCAACATCTGTGAACTACCCAGCACTTTCTCTGCTGGGAAGAAGAATGCAGGAACTGCTAATTGTGTAACACCAGTGGTCCAGCAATGCCACCTTCTGTTGTAAAAGGATAAAACCCGAGAAAATAATCCTATAGGTGAGAATGCTGGGTTAATCTTATTGAATTAAATGCAGCTTCCTTTGTTCTAGTTAAGTATAATGTGATATGTTTTCAAAGTCCCACCTGCCCCCATGATCCTGTGAAACACTGAGGGCTTTCAATCAGGTTATGGGATTTAGGTACTCAAATCTAATTGCATTTTAGTTGGATGTAGGCACTTAAATTCCATTGTAGTTTAGAATGCATACATTCAATCCCATTATATTCCAATGGGATTTGGACCTTTCTCTCTCAGCATACTATGAAATCAGTGACTGGGAGGACATTTGTTTTATGACAAAACAGCCAATTTTCTTTGTCAGCTGTAGAGCCTTCATTGTTAGAAGCGATGGAAATTCTTCTAAAGACAATTCTTTAATTCCTTCCAAATTGTAAAAACTGAACAACTTTAGAAATGTACAGCTGAATATTCTGAAAGTAGACTTAAGTGCTGAAACTGGGAATTTTGTGCTGGCAGGAATTTCATGTGGGCATCCAGATCCTAAGTTGTGATCCTTGTAATACTTTCAAAAGTTGCGCTGTCCTACTAATGTCTCCACATCCAGTCATTTCTTGAACACCTCCAGGGATCGTGACTCCTCTTCCTCCTCCCTGGGCAACCTTCTCCAATGCCTGACTACCTTAACAGTGAAAGAAATTTTTCTGATACCTAATCTGAATCTCCCATCTCAGCTTAAGGCTGTTCCCTCTGTTCCTGTCACTGCAGGCACGGTAGGGAAGACTGGCCTCCAACTCACCAAACTTCATTTCAGGGTGTTGTGGAGAGCCATGAGGTGCCCCTTGAGCCTTCCTGAGACTGAAGAAACCCAGCTCCCTCAGCTGCTTCTCATAAGGCTCCTTTTCTAGACCCTTCATGAGCCTTTTGCTGGACACACTCCAGGACCTCAATATCTTTTTTGAAGTGAGGGGCCCAGAACTGGACACAGCACTTGAGGTGCAGCCTTACCAATGCCAAGTACAAGCAGATATCTGCAAATGAAAAGCTGGGAAAGCTGGAATTATTCAGCCTGGAAAGGAGCAGGTTCAAGGATGCCTTGCCCATGTGCAGAAATACCTGTTGGGAGTGTGCAAAGAAGTTGGAGCCAGGCTTTTCTCAGTAGCTCCCAGTGAGAGGAAAAGAGTCAGAGGGCACAAACGGAAATGAGAGAAAATTCTATCTGAATGTAAGAAAGCACATTTTTATTGTGGGGGTGATCAAACACTGGAATAGATTGTCCAGAGAAGTAGTGGCTTGATGATATTTAAAACCTGACTGGATGCAGCCCTGAGCTACTTGCTCTAGCTGACCCTTCTTTTAAGCAGGGGCTGGAGTAGATGATTTTGAGAGGTTCCTTGCATCAGCAACCCTTCTGTGATTTTGTGAGCTTAGAGACCCTCCAACCTGCTGTTGCTGAAGACAAAAAGGCACCGGCACTGTTTCTATTTCTGTTTTCTTAAAAGAATTTATTCTTCAGAGTATGGGAGAAAAAATTGTTCTCATTTGCTGTTGTGTGATGAAATAAAGTTCAACTTGTGGCAAGTTGACAGGTAATCTTTGAATGTACTTTCTGATACTTTTTTTTTTTCTGAAAAAGGTACATTTTTCTTGCCTTCCTTTTCTTTCCTGTAATCATTGTGAAAAGAACATTTTAAGGAAAACCCAGGGAACAGAGAATAAGGAATTATTGTTAATTTAGTAGACTACATGTTTTCTTTTCAATCTAAATAAAAGTATTATGGCAGGGATTACAGGCATTTAGATTGAGGAGTCATATTAATATGCAATAATGAGTTCTTTACATTGCTGTGAAGCTTCAAGTTTAAAAATAGTTGGTTTGCTCTTAGCTAAAAGTAGTGATTTTAAATGGTCTTGGTTTTACATCATTGAACCATTTGCTTGCTTTTGCTGCAGGGAAGAGGTGATTCTTTCCCAGTAATACCCTTTTGGATGCAATGGTACCCTGGGTTTTAATGCGATGTGACAAAGCTTCTGGTCCTTTGATACAGCTTTTCTTGAAAGTTTTGTTTTTCCTTCCTAATGCTCTACAGCTTACTGGTTTGTATGGTACAGTGTATTTTAGTATTGATTTGTGAGAGTCTGAAAAGTATTTCTTTCTCTGTGGGGTAAGGAGAGGAGACTTGGTCTTGTTAAAACATGAGCAGACACACAAGTGGGACAGACTGTTAATTGTTTCTAGTGTTTCTCTGTGACCTTGCACAAATCACTTAAATTTCACTTTATTGTTGATTCCCAGGTTTTGCTATAGGCTCATTCAACAAGCTAACAAAGTTGCAGTGAATATAATCTTCTAAATCTGAAAGGCATCACTATTACTCTGCAACTCTGTGTTCTGAATTTAAAGCGATGTGTGTCTTTCCTGCACAACACATGTCTGTTACACTGGGTTACTTTTGCCCAAAATCACTAATACAGCCCTACAAAGGACAGCATTTATTAACTGTATCCTGTGCACAAAGGATATAAGTTTCATTGTTTTCTAACAATAACACAGAAACCTTTCCATTTATTTCCAATGTTCAAATAGCTGCAGTGGTGTGAAACAGCTTTGTCTAGGAGAAACATGTGGCACATTGATATGGAAATGAGCACACCCTGTGCTCCAGTAAGTGCCAGGGTGGCAATGTTCAGTACTGCCACACTTAAGTAAGCTTCTGCATTGTGCTCGAATTCTGTTCAGCCAGCCAAAATTCTAACAGCTTTTCCTTCCGTGTTAGAAGTAGAGTTTGAAATACGTGACATGCTGCTATACCTGACATGCACACATGTGAAGTTGGATAGAATCATACTCTTCTCTTTTTCTTGTGAAGTAGCAATATGAAGTTAGTTTTAGATGAATATTATACAACAGTGTACTTAATTTATGGTAATAAACCCCTGCAGATAATTTGGACTTCTGGCTTTAAAGAAGAACAAAATCTCTTCTTCAGAAGGACTTTGTTTTCTATCGTTTTCTGTTTATTTAGCCTTTTGGTCTCTTTCTATTTCTACTTTTCTTTGTGAATTGCAGTTAAAGGATATGTTGCACACTGACATGTTAATTAACCATTAATATTTGCAGGCTATTCTAGGGCTGGAGGCTACTGTGTAGCAGTTATTGTTCTTGCTATCTTGCAGAGCCCAAGGTATGCTAAACATTTGCAAAACATAGAAAAGCATCATTATTTTCTGGATAGATTTGTAACTTTATATTGAACAGGAAGAAACAAGTGATGAAAAAAAAAAACATTTCAGACAAGATCATAAGAGGGAGCAAGGGTTATCACAGGAAGATCAATCACTTACTTACCCGAGGCCTTGACTTAGAATTTATTATCAGACAGTATTTATTTATGATGGATGATTACATGGAGCAGATTTTTTCTTAGGAGAGACCAGTTCTAGAGGGAGTGCCTTATCAGATCTCAGCTGTGTCCAGCCTCACTGAGGAAGCATGGTGGGAAACCCCCAATCACAGAAACTGTGAAGCAAGGTGCCTCACAGTGTTTTCTGCACTACTTGATTTGCTGTCATCTGCATGTGGTTCCAGGGTCTGGAATGCCCATACCTTCCTTCTGAACTGCCCACATGCCTAATTTCCCAGTGAATGTAAGAGTATGGGAGGGAAGCAGAAGCTGGGGTGGTCCCAGCATGCTGGTAGGATACAGCCATGTCTCACACCAAGACTGGGGAGAAGAGTCCTGGGTACCACAGTTCAGAGGCAGTAGTGGTAGTTTCACCTAGAAACATAGACACAGCTGATTACTGGCATATTGGAGCATTCCCCAAAACCCAGTAATTTTAAATGAAGGAGAAAATTAGATAATTGTATGAGTGAATAATATCCTTTATGTGCTTATGAGGAAGGCAGTCATTAAGATGCCCTTGGAATGAAAACATTGCTGTGGCTGGCTGTAATGGGAAAGGCAGGTGTTGCAAGCATAGGGTGAGGTGGCAAAAAACAAGGGCGGATGTAAGAAAGGTAAGCAATGTTCACTGGTGATTTGCTGTCAGAACTGTCACAGGTATATCAAAGGAGACATCATAAATGATGGAACAAAGCCAATATTAGAATGGTCAGGTTTTAATCAGAAATCAATATTGTCTTTCACCACTGCAGGCATTACCCACATCCCCATAAATGCATACTACTGGCATAATTGAAAAAATCTCTTATTTTTGATGGTGTTACTTTCATAAGTGTTCCTAAATGGTCTCATGTTATTCTGACTCACCATATGATAGTTAAGTTTCAGAATGAAGACCTTGGCTTATTAGGTCCAGAATTGACACTGCAAATTGTTTTAATCTTTTAATAAAGATATGGAAAAAATGAAGAGAAGTACTTGGAAAATTTGAGGTATAATTTAAGTGGGGTTTTTAAAGATACATTTTAAAATAAAATCTGTAAAAATATGTAATACAATAAAAAGTAAGAAGTGTTCATTTAATCGGCATCCTCTAATTGTTTTCCTTTGTATATAAAAAGGTTTTAGAAGGGAGTTCCTCTAGTTAAACTATATTATAGGTAATATTATAGACTTTATCACATGTCATTTTTGGAAAATGAAAAATGTATTTGGAATGGATTCAAGCTATTGGTTTCCCAAATTTTTTGCTCTGATATAATTTTGCTGGGAACCAAACAAGACAAATAGACATAAAAGGGAAGAGAACAACAAAAGCTGATGTTGCATTTTTGTTGTTTATGCTGATTTTTATCTTGCAGCTTTGTGAATTAGAATGACAGGTACGCTATACCATCTCTGCATCCAGCCCAAAATCCAGGCTAACCTGCATCAACCCCCTTTCAGGGCATGGGTTGACAATGAAATAAAAAGAGGTTGTGTCTTGGTTGGCTAAAACAGGTTTCCACCAAATAGAAAAAGTGAAATAGGAAAGAATAAAAAAAAAAAAAAAAAAACAGTGCAAGAAAAAAAAAAGTTACATATAGAATCCAAATCCTATGTTCTGGATGGTGTTCCAGGTCAATCTAAAGAACAGTGAACAATTTTAGGACAAAGGGAGCTGACTTTTCTTACTCTGTGCAATGTAGAATACAGGATTTTATACCACAAGATTTCTTGCCTGGTATTAAATGGAGCTTTTTTGGTGTGAAATGAATTGTGTGCTGTAATTTGAATGTAGCAATCTGACTATTGTGCAAGAGGGATGGTTGAGAGGAAGCATAAATAATAACCTTACTATTTCTTTCTGACATGTAGATCGTGCTGCACATTAGATGATGAAGATATTTGTCCTTTGATATCCTGTACTCTCACAACAAATTATTGCACATCAAAGAAATGAGCTCTGAGTCAAAATGATAGTAAAAGTGATGAGCTAGAAAATAATGTAAAGAGCTAGTACCTATGAAATTACTGCAAATGTCTGAAGAAATGGGGTAAAGGAAATTGCTCACAAAGTTGTTCAAATAACTTAAGCTGCTGTCTGAAAAAGAAATAGTCTGGGAGATGACTATTAAAAATGAAATGTGATTAGAAGCTGAAGTTTTTGAAGCACTGTATCTGATACTGTATTACAAGCTATCTTTCCTTAACCTCCTTCTCTGATGAAAGTTTTAGGGAGAGTGTAGTGTGGGGGCAAGTAGAGGGCAAAAGGATTGCTGATATCGTAAAGCATCTTTCTTATCTTAATCATTAGTCCTTTTCCAGCCATGTCAATTGTGGTTTGAAGGTGTCATCGCCAAGAGATTTTTCAGTGGTCTATTTGGTATGAATTGATTGTTTTGTTCTCCTTCCTGTTAGATATTTACATTAAAAAAAAAAAAATTGTCTGGAGTGATAACACCCAGTTGATACCAAGGAATAAGCAGTGGTTGAGGATTCATTGCAGAGAGAAAATTGTAATTAATAAGGCAGATAGTCCTTTTAGGAAAAAGTTAAGTGAGTTATTGGGAGACTTGTCCTTTTTGCTGACTAGATTCTTATGCCATCTGGTCTACTGTCACATCAGTGGAGTCTTTCCTACCCACTCAGGAACAAAGCTTCTTATCTTTGTTTAGCCATCTAAACTTCTATTCAAAGTGCATATCCCTAGTAGCCCATACTAAACAAAAGCATTTTCAGGGGACATTGGTTTTTCTGTGATAACCTTTTTTGAGATTCTTTTTGGATCATTTTGCATAGGTTTCCATGTGCATAAATATTGGATACCAATTCATCCATGGCTGGGTCTCAGTTTTGTTTGTATGGCCAGAGAGGAAATGCATGTAAGAACTCTCAAGTAAAATGACATATGGATTAAATTTTTCCCTGAGAGTTTAATCCACAAGATTAAGACCAGAGATGAACAGAAGATGTATTATGTATGCTAGGGGATACTCTTCCTGTTAAGAAAAGAAAAGCAAAAGAGGAGAATGTGATATTTTAGTGAATGTTAAATATTCATGCTGAAAATTTTAGTGATGAAATTCACCCTGAAGGCAGAAAGCAGTGTTTTCTGTTACTTAAAAGCATGGACTTTCCATGACTTCCTGCAGTGAAAGCTTGTCTATAAAAACTTTAATTTTGGGGGTCTCAAATTAGTCACCGAGGTGTCTGTTTCAGTTTTGGAGCCAATAAAATGGGAAAACCAGTATTTTCTCTCTCCCTCAAAAAATGCTACTTAAGAATTCATTGTTGAATTACAGGTCAACAGTGATAGGTATGTGCTATATGTGTTCAAAGGCCCAAACTATCACCAAGATCTCTTGAAGTGGGTGTTACAGACTTAGATATCTAACTATCACATGTCTATCAGGCAACAAACATAAGTTAGAATTTTTTCAGCTACTGCTTTTGAGCCCTCCCTTGTGCTTCCTTTTGGGCCTTAATTTTTCTTTTTTTTCATTTTCAGAGGGAACATAACAGAGGATAAGAGTTACTCTAAGGTGTGCACTTGGTTACATATTTGGATGTTATGGGAAATTGAAAAATGGATTATTGCCATGTTTTGTTAAAGATCCATGTGTCTGGACCAGATGTTTATTCTAGAGTCAGTGCTGCTAATGAGGAAAGAGATAACTAACCGTAACATGATTGATTTCTGGGTGAAGGTCCATCTTTGCCTCTACCCCTAGCAGCTGTATGTACTTTCTGTATTGCAGAGAATTCACATTTTCTGTATTGAAAAGAATATTATATAACCTGTCCACTACCAGGACTTAGGGGACAAGATCTACTGGTGAAGACCAACCAACAGATCAGCACTCTTTCTTTAGGACCACATCCATCCCTATTTATTAAATAAATGTACCTAGACAAGTGAGTTTCTTTGATTATACTTATTTTACTGCTTCTATTGCTTTGAAGTGTGAATTGTGATTGCTTAGATAAAGGCACTGAAACACTGTCTGTTCCCACTTTGGCTTCCTGAAATAGCTCATTATGTTTTTCAGTGAGATACTGTTTTGCAATTTGCAGCATCAGTCTCAATTGTGTGAATCTCTACACATATCTCAGCAACCTCTTCAGGAGTGATGGGTATGGGTACCATTTCCTTCTGCTTTCCAACAGTGAAAGCATAATGCTCTCACAAAGCTGTGCAAAATTAGACGAGTATCATTTTCTGTGCTAACTCCCTATTGTCATGTGTGATTTTAAGTCAGTGTGGTTAAAGAAAAGGATGAGGCATCCCAGCTTTCTGGGTGGTCTGAAAATATCTGTTGTCTCCCCTCAGGTTTTCCACAAATGTACTTGAGCTTTCCTTTAAATCTCTGAATTTGAGAATCCCCATAAAGGAAAGGAAGACACAAGGAGTCTCTGAATGCAAGTTTTAAAGGCTGGAAATAGGAGTAATGGAATCTCAGTGGGTGTCCCTAAAAGATAATATGGTGGTGGTTGCTGAATAGAGCGTGCTGTGTGATTTGCTGATGAATGCTGGGTTATTTACTTAGACGTAGGATCAACCACACTGAGAGCAGATCAATAATTCAAGCACTTCTCCTGGATGACAAAACTGCTGTCTTCCTGTAGCTGAGTTAGTGCTGAAAGGTGCAACAAGTTAGCTTATATATTTTCAACAGGATTTTTAAAATAAAAGGCAATAAATTTATTAACTCTTCTATAAAGTCATAGAAAAGGGACAGTGTGTAATAAATTGCCCATAATTTATTTTCAGAAAGGGTTTCTAATGAAAGATTAGCACAAACTAAATTTAATCACACTGGGAAAAAAATGGACAATTTTCCGAAACTTTTAGACCTTGTTCATAGTTTTTCTACTTTAACGCTCTAGATTTCTATCTCACCTGCAGTATCTCCACTTTTTTAAAAAAATTACTTATTCCTAAAGGCCAGAAACTACTTCCATTATGAACTATAACTGTTTATAGGCAAAATTTTGAATCTTGACTAACCAGTCCCACCAACAGAACAAACTTTTCCTTTTTGCTACAAAAAATACGTGGTCATATTAACTGTTGGCAATGTATATTGTTCTCTTTAATCTCTTTCTCTATATTGGCCTGTCTTAGCATTTTCCTGTTCCACAGAAAAAGTTGTGCAGTTTTAGAGAGTTTGGGGTGGTTTTTTTGCTGCTAAGCTTATTCTAAATTTATACCCATTTAATTGCATATGCTGTGTGTTTAGTTTAAAACTCTTCTGGTTTTGATGGCATTTGCTATCATCTTTGGCTACACTTTCAGTTAAGTATAATCAGAAAAAATTGTCATTTCTCTTTTTGCCTGCTTTCTTTTCTGCTTCTTTTCTAACTCTTAAAACTAAAGCGAAGCAAAATTTACCTGATCTTTAGTTAGGTTAACATCCCAAAAAGGAAAAAGATGTTAAAAAATTAGGTCTTATTTGTTCTGGGAAAACTGTCTTCTGTTTCTACTTAATTTGCTTCAATATCTTTGAGTCTATTTAATTATTTCCATTGGGAAAAGAACAAAAATGTGGTTTATTGCAGAGTAGATACATTGACACATAAAAGTTTGCATTTGATACAATTAAATATCCTTTACTTTTTAACCTTGATACAAACAGAGGATGCTTTCAAGGACCATGACAGTAAAAACTTGTCACCAGTCAAGTACATGAAATTGACTGCTTTACTTTTGAAAAGTCTTTAAAGATTTCTCTAGACTCCTCTGTGCATGTTTCTGCAGACTGAAAAGACTTCTACCCTCAGAAACTCTCTGTAATGGACTCAGACATCAGGGCTTTTTAGCACTGATAAAATAACACCCTGTCAAATACTTGATGATGGAGGGAAGGTAAGTTGATCACTCAGCTGACTGACCAAGTCACAGTCTTAAGATTTCAGGGTAGAGGGAAAAATGTTGCTTTTGTTAAAGCTTTCTCTCACCTTAAGGTGCCAAGAAGTCAGGTGATGTGAAGACAATCTTTTTAGGAGATAGTTTTTTGCCCAAAGCCACTTTTACATTTCTGCCTTTTACTTAGTTCACGCTTAACTCTTTTAGCATAATCTTGCGTATCGTTGGTAGAACACGAACTAATTTCTTTCAGTGAGTTCTCTCAGGCAATGCTTACTTTTTTTCAGTCACAACTTTCTCATGCTGAGTTTTGAGCCATGTTTCTTTGGGCCCCAGTCATGTCTCAATGCTTATGATAGACTTTTATAAAGTGTCAGGAAAGCTCCTATGGTCTCAGTGACTCCGCTGGTGGTCTAAGGATTGCAGTTGCTGCTGTTGTAGGGCATTTTCATTCCCCTCTTTCTATGCAAAGGTCTAGATCTGGACATTTGAACCTCTGATAAAGGAGTGGAACACTGACTCTTGGGTTCCTTTTATTCCTGTTGTTTAGCCATGCACATGCTCTAGTCACTTGTTGTCTGCTGTGCAGACACCACCTGTGTCCATCATTCACACTCTGTACCTTGCTAATGACTGTGCAGTATGCATGCACAGCACTGGTTTTGATCTGGCATTTGCACCCATTTCAAGGTCCTTTTATACTTCAGAGCAGTGCAAATGGGCAGTGGTGGCATGTATCTACAGATTAAGCCCCTTTTAAATAGGAAGGGTTTGGTTCTGTCACCCTGACTCGTTTCAGGTAATAAAGTGCCTTGCCCTAAAAGTGCTTCTTTTTTCAGGGTATCTGTTTACCTGACAAAGTGCTGTTTATGTGAGAAAGGGTGACGAAATCAGGGTGTTTGCTCTTGAGCCCAGTGTTAGGATATTAACTCACTCTGCTACAGGAGAAGAGCTGTCACCAAAGAAGTGTTTGATTCTGAGAGAGAAAGAACAAGTCAGTAGGATAACGCACCTGGAGGAGCACAAGCAGTGATTATACTTCATTATTTGTCAAAATTCCCCTTCTGTAATCTAGAACTGTGTTGGCAAAATTGGTTGCAGAGCTCAGGATTAACTCTAGTGGGTTGCTGGCATCCCGGTAAACCAGATGACTTAACTAATGTCAACTGAGTGTGATTGGTTGCAGGCAAATAGAAGACAACTTGGTCAAAATGCCTTCTATTATCTGTTCAAGGATGTTTCCCATAGAAGAAAACATTGCTTTGAAATGTATTTGTTTGGAAGAAGCTGCATCCACAGGGCTCATATTACCTCTGAAAACTCGAGACTGAAAGTTTGAGAGGAATCTCTGTGCATAACAGACTCTACACTTATGAACTATATTTTCCCAGCATGCATAATTCTGAATATTGAGTGATGGCAATTACTAAGGGCATTTGAAGAGTGAGACATTGAGGAGCGTTGTCATATTATATTAGTTATGGGTAATAGCTGCTGACTTTGGAACAGTGATGTGAAAATTAGACCACTTCAGAAGCTCAGTTTGGAAGCTGGGAGAGTCATGCAAGGTGACAGATCTGTACCAATGTAGGAGATGTCTTGGAGGTAGATAACTGCTGTTTTATGCATAAGTAGTCAGTCTCAATATTTTTTCTATGCAAATCAATGTCAAAATTCAGGTTAACCTGATTAGGATCATCTCCTTGCAGAAAATGATTTTCTGTTGCTACATCACAGATAAGAGTAATAATTGCATTTTAGATGGAGAAAAGTTATGAATTCCATCATTTATATAACATGTTGAATCTAGCGGCCCTAGGAAAGTTCTTAATATCAGTTATTGTCTGTATAGAACAATTCTTATTCAGAGAAACAAATGAGGAAGGTGCTCTTCTGTGAATTTAGGAGGGCAATTTGAATTGATATGCATGGTGCGCATTTGTGCTGATCCTGCATTATGCATTTCTCATAGATGAATCACTAACTCACATTTGGTGAGAATACTTTGAACATTCCAGCAAACTGCATGCTCATCTTTGGTAGTTTGCCTAAAACAGTGTGATCTCCATAGCTAATGATGCTTAAGGTTTTTTGTTGCATCTCATCTCTCATATACATGGGGTCACCTTTGCCATTTTTGAAGAAAGACTCCCACGAAAGAAGGGTGTTCAGGAGACATTGACAGAAACCTGCAATATTTCTTGGGGAGGAAGGAAGATTCTCTCTAATCTGTGCTAGAAGTAATAAAATGTGGCCAGGCAAATAATTTTTCTTCTCTGCAAAAGTTCAAATAAACCATAAGGGAGATATTATGAACTCATCTGGCATATAAAACCCCTCAGGTTCTTGTTCATTCACAAAGTGACAATAAAGAATTTGTGTCTTGCATATTTATCATTTTTGGATGTCAGAAGTATTGCTTTCTGTTATCATTTTAAAAGATTTTCTGGTAAACCCCTCACGTCTTCCAAGGAAGATGTGTATTATACTAGGAAAAGAATTCTTTTGCTATCATAATATAATCTGTATTATAGAATGGAATTAACTGTATTCACAAAGAACTGTTTTTAACATCTCGTTATCTAGATTAGGAGTGTTGCCAATATAAACAGAATTTTCAAATGGGAATTTTTTTTGATATGTAATTACCATGGACTATGTAGTGGCTTCCTAAACACAATAAAGTATGTCAGTGCTAATATTTGCATAAACTGTCTTGTTAGGAAGAAGTATGTGTTGCAGTGAGGCTGCTTTAGTAGGTTGTTTTGCTCAATATAGAACACTCAATGGTCTTGGCAAATAAAATAATTTCAAAGTTACTTCCCCTTGTTTGTCTCAGTTTGTTACCTCATTCCACCTTTTCAAACAGTGAGACTCCTATTTCAAAAATGGATCTAGTGTTATCACCAAAATTAGTCCTTAGCTGATAAATCCAAACATTAATGCTATTTTTTGACCATTGAAAATTATAGAAATGCTTTTTGAATATGTTCTTTCAAAGAAATTTCTTTTCTTCTTTGTTCCCATGCCACTTTTTGCTTTTGTAAAACCTGATTTTCTTCAAGTGGTCTGACAGAAAAATACATGGGCTGCTGTTTACATTATTGTTCACTTTATTTTAGGATTAAAATGGGAATGTTGTCTTTTAGTGTGCTATCATGTATTTACAGTGACATGCATCCTTGACTATTAGCCTTTTTTAAGAATGTAAAAGGAAGGAAAAGCAGAAAAATGAAGAAACTTTGAATACATGAATTCCTATTGTTATGTCTTATATATAGCTCCATTCTCTAAGTAGTAAGAGTCATGCTGATTGTAACTACACAAGAACTGTGCAATTTTTAGTACTTAAAGTAAGGTTTGATTTTGTGTCTTTAGACAGCTCTGGCCCCTATTTCTTTATATTTCAAGCAAAGTATAATATACCTAAAACTCAGAAAGAAAAATGGAGCATAATATGCACTGAAGCTGTATTCATTATATGATGGTAGGTGTTAGTTATGACAAGATTGTATTGTTACCTGCCCTACTTTTTGTGTAATTTCTGTATTAATTTTCATAGTCTTTCCCTTTCTAAGTATTTGTCTAAAAGGGGTTTAGAGATGAAATAGTGGGGCGAATTTTTTCTTTTCAAAGCAAACACTTGGCTTTTCTCCTAGAAAGTGCTACTGCTATATTTATCTTTCTCTTTTGATAACTCTGGGGTACAGGGGTTAAACTGCAGTAAGTCTTTAGTGTGTGCTGTGTATTGCATATTTAATTATGTCTGTTCCCTGATAGACAAGTAAGAACCTTAACTTTATCAGTTCTGCAGTCTAAAGCTATTTATTGCATTTTTTTTCCATAAGTGAATGCAGTGATAGTACAATGAAGCTTTTTTTTTTGGAATTAGGTTCCAGAATCAGGTCTCAAATGCCCATTTGAGAAACTTGAAAACAATAGGAAACTCTTGAATTTGGTGCCTTTGCACGTACTTGGAGAAAGTAATTTTAAATAGTACAGCACTGTATCATTTTAAAGCACTGAAGAGTAAGTAATACAAAATCAACCAAGAGTATAATTTCTGACATTTACAAATATTTATAATGGCATTAATTCTAAATAAGCTAGCTGAGGCAATTTGAACCTGTAGACCTGAACAAATAAATAAACGTGGCTTGTCATCAGCTTTTTTGGAAATGTACCCATTTTGCTCTGGAGCTTTGTGCATCCAAGTAAGTAAGGAGATCTATCAGATTTCTCTGGGGCTCCCTTCAGTTAAGACACTGTCTGCTTTATTAGGAAGCATTTCACAGATGGGTAAAAATGTTGTGGCACAGAATTTCTGGACTTTCTAGAATTTTTGCTGCAGTGTTTTAGAGCTGGTCTAAAACTAATGGGTTTGCCAAAGACTCAGAGACAGGGCTTAAAGTTGAATTTAGTTTAATGGAAATGTCCCAGATTGGCAGGTCTGGCAATAGTTTCCTGCTTTCCCATGAAATGACTTTGTTCTTTATGTAACTCGGTGCAATGGTTAGAATGTGTTGCCAGTGTGGGTCAGACCTTACACTTGATCCCAAAATGACTTTACCAAATTGACTGAACCCAAGCCAATGCTGGAGCAGTTTTCCACAAGCTCTGAGGAGAGCAGGAGAATACTAACTGAGCTGTGTAAATTTTTGGCATGAGTGGAGTGTTCACTTAGAAAGGAAAGCTAAGCATGGGTGTGCCTGCTTTTGCTTAGCATCTGTCCCTTGTCAGAGGGCTAGTGGCATCCTGGCCTGTATCAGGAGTAGTGTGGCCAGCAGGACCAGAGAAATGATTCTTCTACTATACTCAGCACTGGTGAGGCTGCACCTTGAGTCCTGTGTCCAGTTCTGGGCCCCTAAATTTAGGGAGTATGTTGAGGTGCTATAGCATGTCCAGAGAAGGATGATGAAGCTGGTGAAGGGTCTGGAACACAAGTCCTGTGAGAAGTGGCTGAGGGAGCTGAGAGTCTTCAGCCTAGAGGAAAGGAGGCTCAGGGGAGGCCTTATCACTCTCTGTGTGAAAGGAGGTTGTAACCCCATGGGGGTCCATTTCTTCTCCCTGGCAACCACCAATAGAACAAGAGGACATAGTCTTAAGCTACACTAGGGGAAGTTTAGGTTGGGCATTAGAAAAAGGTTTTCACAGAAGGAGTGGTTGGACATTGGAATGGGCTGCTCAGGGGGATGGTGGAGTCATCGTCTCTGGAGGTGTTTAAGAAAAGACTGGAAGTGGCTCTTAGTGCCATGGTCTAGTTGACATGGTGGTGTTAGGTCACTTAGGTTGGACTTGATGATCTCAAAGGTCTTTTCCAATCTAGTTGATTCTGTGATTCTGTGTATCGGCAGTCAGGGCCAAAGGAGTTTGAAGACTAATAAGCAGACATTATGACAAGTCATGTTCAGAGACTCAAGTGTGCAGGGTGAGGGTGGCCACTAGCAGAGACCCTTCATAGGACAATATGCATCAGTCCCAAGTCCCTGCATCAGCAGTGCTCCTATAACCTCTAGTCCTCCAAACTCAACTCCAAACCCTAAATATTTGTCCTGAGAACCATCTAAGGTTTAAACTAACCTGATGTGGTGTTCAAAACTAAAAGCTTTCTTTAAAAGTAGGGAATTTACAGAAGCACTATTGAGAGTTAAATTTGTCTTGTGAAGCCTTTATTTCTGGTAGTAATGTTTAAGATGGAAAAATCCCAGCTTGACTTCCTGTTCCCCAGAGTGAATTTGTGGGCCTGAGATGTGGAAGAAAAAGTAATTTTGCTGGTATACCGAGATATTTAACCTGTAAATCTATAAGAGAAGACAAAAATGCAATTCTCACAGTGCTTTTGGTTGCATTTATTTAGAGGAAAACTACATTTAGAAACTAGAAACATTGCTAAATGCCAATTGTAAGATGTGTGCTTTAGTGCTGATTTTCTGCTACCATCTGTTCTGTAACAAAAAGCCAGTCTCAGTTTCTGGGTCAGAAAAAAGGCTCTGGTTGTAACTTTATACTTGGAGGATGTCATGTGCTTTAAACCAATTCACTCCTGTGGTGCTGTGCAGTAGGAGGTCATCTGAGAAGTTTAAGACAACCCAGGACAATTTAAATCACACAGTTTTAGCAAGGGTTTGTTAGTTTTAAGCACTAGCACAATTTGGCCAAGGACTATGTGTAGATTGATTCTTCAGGGTTAGTGCACATCTCAGTAGGACCTGGAGGCTTGCTGGAAATGGTTTTACATTTATTCTTTTTCAAGAGTCTTTATACAAGTTTCTAACTGGGTGATACTTTCTGGTTTATACCAAACTTTTGTAATGGTGAAATTTAGAGTACAGGATCATCATCCATCCTGTCTGTAACTGCAGCTACATCCTCTTGGAATATAAATCTGTTGTCCTATTCTCTATATTATTGTGTAAATGAATAGCAGCTTTTTGTAAAAGATGTCACACAAATAGTCTTCTGAATTAACAGTATACTGTATATTCAAAGTTTTTCAATCGAGTTTTTATAGGTACCTGAAAGAGCAAATTATTCCATTTCCACAGTGTGTGATGTAATGGTTTTGTGTGTATGGGGTTTTGTGGGAACTGAAAAACTTGCTTTTTGTTACCAATTTTCTGAAATTACTCTTCTGACCTATTTTTTTGTCCTGTTTTTGTTCTTTTTCTAAATGAAGTTCATGTATTCTTCATGAAAAAAAGGATACTAGTTGTTAAAGATTTTCATTTGCTGGAGTACTGCTTTATCAGGTTTTGTTTGGGTTGCATAGAAGAAACCCAGGACATGAACTTTTGAACTTTTAAAAATATCACCACTTTGGCAATGAACTTTTAGTATTCTAAGTAAGGATGGAAATGTCTTGAAATTGGCATAAGAAAAGCCACCAGCATTGAATGAGGATCTAGTCTTCCTAATGTGGTCTTCCTTCCTCTCTCTACTGGCAGCCTAGGGAATGGAGCATCCCCAGCATGTGTTGGAATTCACTTGCACTGGGACATTTCATCTGAGAATACAGGACGCCCACAGGACAGACAAGCGTGGTCCTAATTGCCAGTCCAGTGTTGGGATTGTCACCCATCTTCTGCAAGAGTCAGGGAACACTGAAAATCAACATCATTTACACAAGAATCAAGGGAAACTGAGATTACAGGCCCTGTTCCTGGGGAGTGGAGTATGCTTTGCATGGCTGGATTGCCAGATAAGCACAGGCATGCTTCCCAGGGAATGGACATCACTGACCCCTCTTTCACTTCATCTGTGGCATGAGTGGGCTTCTTGGAAGCCCCCCTGCCTGTCCCTGCCTGTCCCTGCCTGTCCCTGCCTGTCCCTGCCTGTCCCTGCCTGTCCCTGCCTGTCCCTGCCTGTCGTGGTTCCTGGAATTGTGCCCTGCAGGCTGGCCCGCTATCCTGATGCAGTGAATACAGCAGGCCTGTATTCTTCCCTCCCATGCCAATGTCAGTAAATCACTTGTAACTTTTTCAGGGACTGGAGTCCTTATGTTTGTCTGCCTTGTCTTTTCTTGCTCTGGATCTTCACTTTCAGGTTCAGTGATGGCCTCCCAGTGCATTTAGCAGCCTGTAATGTTGATAGGTGGATTTAGTCACCTAATCATATGTTGTGCTAGAAAGTAACTGCTTGGATTGCAGTCTTTGACATTCAGTGCATTTTTTGGAACTTTCTGAATAATTTTCTGTCTTCTTTTTTTCTCCTATTAACCTTTGAATGCTAGTAATTGAATCCTGTCTTTATTCAGAGAAACATGGTCAGTGGCTCAGCAAGGCTGCATGTATCACAAACACTTGTGAGTTTACCTTGCTGTAATGGAAGCTGAGGACAGAATCCAAATGGAGAGATTAGAGATAAAATTTGGAAGTAAAATGGAGTTCACAAATGGTTTATTTGACAATTTAGTTTATTTTTCTAGCTGCTGCCATCCTATGTAGTCCACCTGTTCCATCTTGATAAAGTGATCATTAATCGTTCAGAAACATGCCTCAGTTTTTTTCTGTACTGGTGCACACAACGAATGCATGTCATTAATGTCATCCAGAGGGAGCAGTTTGGAAGATGAGAGGATAATTTACTCACCATGTGCATTTAGTCCTTGGCCTCCTTGCTGAGATACCCCTGCTGGTTTGGAGTCTGTTTTCGTATATAAATGTGCCCCACCTGTGATAACCAGAAATATAGTGAGTATACTAGTTTAATTCAGGGATAGGATGGTACAAATTCTGTTTTCAGTCTTTGGAAATCAGAAAGCTCTGTTCTGCTTTAATTTGCACACAGATGCCCAGTTCTGGCATTGCTACCTGGGTAGGAGTTGAGAGCTACATTAGGGAAGACTGTGAGATAATTACAATCACTAAAATATGAATAGACTTTCATCTATATTAGAGAAACCAAAGACTTTGTACAACAAGTAGATAACAGTCATCCAAATGGTCAATAAACATTATCCAATAATATAAGTGGAAAAAAGCTTAAAAATAAGCCAATGTACAGTGCTTGCATCATTTTAGTGCACTCTGGTCTGTGCTAACACCATCATAAGCAGTAGTGATTCATAGGGAATTTGAGTGTGTTTCAGTGAAACATTTAGGATGAGGGGAAAAGTCCTCCTCCTTCATCATCACTGGAGACACTGTCCAGAGGATGAGGCTCATCTGGGACCCCACAGCTGCTTTTACTGGCTGGCCTCCAGAGAGTTTTTTCTCCCCCTCTCTGCATTTTCCTCTCTCCTGTTCTCTTTTCTCTGCCCTTCTCTGCTTTTGTTTTTGTTTTTTTTTCCCTCAAGATTACTTTGTCTATTAGAGTCGATGTGTGTCATCGGCAGTGGATCCTGCTAATAAATCTTTGTGCACATTACCCTGCCTCAGCATCCTTTGTGCAGCAGGGAAATTGATGATCAAGGCTGAAGGAAAAGGCTGTAAGAGGAAGTGAAAGGTGGTAATTCAGACAGGTGAAAGCTGAAGACAAAAGAGGGGTCAAGGTGCAGGACTTGAGGCCAGACATAGTGCTGGTATGGATATGCTGCTGTAGTTGTGCTGATCTCTGCTATCAAAGTGCTCTTTCTGAGGGTACAGTTTGTAACAGGAAAATTATGGGATGCTTTCAGCATTGTCTGCAAAATTGCAGTTTTTCTGGAATAAACACATCTGGGCAAGAACACCAGGGCACTGGTATGTCAGGCAGAAGGACTCTTAGTGCCAGCAAATGTTTGTAGGGGACCAGAGTGTGTCTGTGCATGTTGAAGAAAGGAGGATGCATGCAGAGGCACAGGCTTGCATCCTTAGCAGGGCCCAACATGTTTCCTCTGACAAAATAGGATGCAGAATGTGTCAAAATTATTCTTCTGCCCCTGAATCACTCTGGACTTTCTAGTTTGCTTAAGTGTCTGTTAAATTGTTTCTCCTCTTTCCTGCTGCAGAGGGTTATGGACATTGTGTTATCATAGAATCACAGAAGTGTTAAGGTTGGGAAAGACCTCCAAGAGGATCAAATTACCATTAACACATGCAGGAAGGCGAGCATCCCAGTCAGTGAGCACTCCTGAGGCTGTGTTAGCCCAAAGGCTGGCTCCTGCAGGTGCTGCAGGGCTGAGATCCCCACTGTGGGGTGGGCTGGGCATTGCATCACACCAGCAATCCCTGCCTCTGTCTGTAACTCCCAGCAGAACTCCCAGCACCCATCAGAAGCCTGTCTGCAGATCTGAAGGGCCAGGAGGCTCTGTAAAATGACCTATTTCTACATTTGCTACTCTTTCTGCTTAGAAAAGCAGACTTAGATTGATCCTTATTTTTAGTTTCGTTTCTCTTGTGTGTATGGCTTAATTGTATATTCCACGGAAAAGTATAACTGGGTGACATTCACAAAGAGATACAATATCAAATATAGTGTTATGTTTTTTCTATTCATGAGTATTTGATAGAAAACAGCAGGTGTTATATTTTATCTTGGAGCAGAAAACATTCAAGGAAGTAGAAAAGAAAAACCTCTCCTTTTCCCATGGGTATGGGACTGATAAATTATTCCAATGATAGATAAGGGTAGAACTCACTCAGGTAACAAAGCTTTGGGAAAGAAAATCATGTAATAGTGATAGTAATAATAGCAATAATAAAAGATGAATGTATGCTTTCACTGCTAAAGCCTTGTTTGGATGCAGAGCGCCAAAGCTTTGTATGTTATTCATTCTAAAAGAAAACTTTTTATTGCCCTTAAATTAAAAGAAGCAAAACCAATCTACTGTACAAATGGAGTGGATTTGAGGCTTTGACTGACAGTAGATGTCCCAAAGTCTTTAATTTTGACTTGCTTTTCTACATTCATGTGTGGCACAAAACTGAAGTCCCAGTATATGAGGAATTTGTAGCTCCAGCTGTCTTTGCATCTATCAAATAAGGAGAATAAATATCCAAATTCTTCTAAGACCCAATAAAATTCTCAGGGAAGGAAGCTGAAATAAGAGAAAAGAAGCCACATGCCTCTCCCCCTTGTTTCCATTGGCTTGCTCTTGATCATGAGGAATATTCCTTCAGCATGTTTCTCCCACTGCTTTTGAGCTACTCTTATTACCTAGCAAATATATCATGTACGCAATGAGTGGTTGGAATTCATTCAAGGTTCCTGGTCTATTATACAACATCTCTAAGCACATCCTCAGCGTAAAATGACCTATTTCAAGCCTGGCTTGAGAACAGCATCACAGTTTCCACCCCATTTTTTGGTCACTCTGAACCCTCCTTTTTAATTTGATGCTCCTCAGTCCTTGGTGACTTGCTGACTGCCCTTGCCAGGGTCTGCTCTGCCTGAAGCTGTGTGCCAGGTCTGGGTCTGCTGTGCAATCTGCTGTGCTGTGTCTGGGATCTGCTGTGTTGCTGGGGCTGCTCTCATGGCCTGGAGGATGTTGAGAAAAATCCATGTGGAGAGTTTCACCAGTGAAATCCACACCTAGACCCTAGCCAAGACAAAATTTGCCAGATGGTCTGGGTGTTGGCTAGAGTCTGTCATTGGAATAATTCTGTCAAGAACAGTAAAGAAACCCCAAACCCTCTGATTTTTATGGACTGGATCATGAGCTCTGTGCACAGACTTACACTATTTAAAAAGTTTTGTCTTGTTCACTCCACCCAATTAATCAATATGAGAAACAGAAATGATTGAAAGCTGTTTGTAATGAATACAAGAGAATTAACTCACAAAATGGGTCCACATTCTTATATATTCATGCAGTCCCTTGCTGATTATATCTTTTTTAGTTATCCATCTGAATTGGTGATTAATTTTTTCCGTGTATTCTTCACTCCTTACCTATCTCAGGTATATTTAGATAATTAGCTGGCTGCAGTTTTGTGCAATTGATTTTAAATTAATGCTGGATAGTAGAATAGTTGCTTGTGGTACAAAATAATAAATGCAAGCAGCTCTGAGGTCTGCTCAAAAACGTTTTAGAGATCATTGTTTAATCAGACCTTGAAGAATTGGGCACAAATCTGTGCAAGTCAATGAAATTGCTTATGCAGAGCTGAGTGTGGTATAGTGAACTATGAGTTGGGTTTGCAAAGCTTCTGAGTCACAAACACCATCTGAAATAAGCCTTTCTTGTTGGCCTTGGTTGAACCTAGGGAAAACTTCAAATACTTTGAAATTTGCTAGAAAATAATGAATGCAAAGGTGAAAGCCTGCTATAATGGAACAGAAAGTATTCAGGTATTTAGGACCCTAAAATGATATAATGGTAAATAAAAGTCTGAATCTCTGCTTTTCTTGGCCTGAAACAAGGACTTAAACTTAGTTATCTCTCTTTTCTGAGGTCAATACAACATAATTTACCATTTGGCTCTTCTTTAGGTCATTCTTCATCTATTCTCTGACATGGCAAACAAATCTAAGACATGCTTCCAACACAAAAGTACAAATGCTTCATTCTGGAAATCTTTGCATGTAATAAAGTTTTGTTAGAAATTAGGTTAAACTTAACATTTTTTTCAGCTAGCTTGCCAGTACATCCCCTTACCTGAGTAAGGCCTCTGACCTGTGTCTTCAAAACAAGTGAATTTTGTGTTAGGCATTTACCTACTCTTTGAAGGTAAAAATGAGTGATACCTTGTGATTTTAAAAGTTGCAAGTTTTAATTTGGGTGTCAACATAGATGTTTAGACTTGATGATACATTATGTAGAAGCTCATAGCAGCTTCACCAGTTGTATTTACCCTGGGAAAATGATGCCTCTCTGCTAATGTCTATATATTAAAGACAAGGATGGGTTTATTTTGAGTTTAGCTTACTAGCAAAAAACTCAGGATCTACTCTTTCTTGGGCTGATGGATTGTAAATAGGCTCAGAACTGAATCAGAGATTTTGTGTTGTGTTGCCATTCATTAAGAAGACTGAAGTAAGGAGAAAGGGCTGAAGGTCTGACTTGCTTGGCAGGCAGCAAGGGAGAAATCCTGAGCTTGCAACTTTGCCATTCAGTTTAAAAATGTTGAACACATCTGACAAAATGGAACATTATTCCTGCCTGGTTTAATTCTCTCTGAAACTTTTGTAGTCTGACTTTCCCCAACAAATGCAAAGGTTTCTCCTCTTTGGGAATGTCCTGGAAGATACTTATTGTTTCCAGCTACCTTTGAATTAACTAAGCTGCAACTCAGTTAACAAGACTCAGTTTTGCCAATTGTATAATTTGAATTGGTCAAGCAGGTGAGAAGAGAAATTAAAGTAACTGAGCCAGAATTACATTTTTGTGGCAAAATTTGACATAAGGAAAATGTCCTTTTATGGATTCTAGGTGAAGGAGAAGATATATTTTACAAATGCAAAGGAATTTTTGTTGAACCATTCTTATCCATTTTTCTTGAAATGAAAGGAGGGACCCAAGTTCTGAAGCAATTTATTTTAAAATTGAAAACCTGACTAGCAGGTTGCAAGGAATAAAAAATAATAAAAGTGTGTCTGTGGGCTAATTTATGTACTTGGAAGGTTTTGTCAGTTATTTCCTTTGATGTTGTCCTCTGTTTACTTGAGATACTACATGGATAAGAGTGTTTCACTTTCTTGACACACAATAGTACAGATGTTTAATACATTTCAGTAATTTTAAAATAGTAATATTTTGCAGACCCTAATGATGATTTTGAAATCTTACAGTCATGGTCTGTTGATAGTTTTTTTTTTTCTGTCTGATCAGTGGTCCAAACCTTATAAAATGGGCATGTTATAGTAAAACATTTACATCAGCTTTCACATTTTTTCAGTGATGAAGGCATGCTTCCTTATTGTTAGAGTATTGCATTTCACCTTATTGCCTACTCTTCTATCCAGCTGCATGCTAAAATTACTCTTGTAATAGATAAAATTTTTTGATGTTAAAATTATTAAACAGTAGTAAGACTAGTGCTAGTACCAAGCTCTGTCACAGACATTTTGACTGGTCCTGAGCCTTCTTCCCTGTCCATTAAAAGGAAGGAGGAATGTTGATCATCCTTTCTCCCATTCTTCTTCTAGAAGAAACTTATTTTGCAGTGTTTAAACATAACTTAGGTGCCACTATATCAGAAGTTTATGTTTCCAGCTTTGCTTAAAAAAGCATAGATATATGCCATTAAATCCTTTTTTAAACCAGAATCATGGACTGAAGGTTATCCAAGGTAAGAAGCACCCTGAGAGTGTGCCTGTGCTTGTACCCTATATAGGGGCACCTGCAAGGAAAGAGAGTTCAGAAGGCTTGAGTGGTATAAATGCTTTTGAAGGGTTTTTAGTACAAGGCCACTTGGATAATCCCCACACAGAGAGAACGTTTTGTTTTGTCTTGGGTTCTCTTCAGAGAAAGGACTTCTCTTCATGTCTGCACAAACATTTTCACACATCAGCGTCACTCTTCAGGCTGTTCCTGGTGCCCTGGACCTACATCAGTTCTGCTACCACAGTGTGTCTGGAGATTGGGCTGAGGTTTCTATTTATCACACTGAAGGACTAATTTATGGTCTGTTTCTTTGATTTCACCATGATTCTACCAGGGTTGCACGTGAAACTACTCTTCAATCCTATTAAATTGGGAATGACTTTGTCCCACTGTCTGCAAAGGAGAAGTCAGCAGCTGCAGTCAGAAACTACTGAGAAATTGAGACACTGAGTTCTTCCCTGTTTCTGTCTTGCTAAACTAATGGTAAACCAAACAGCCCAGCTGGGAGTCAAGTCTGGTCTCTTTGCCAGTCAATGCTGACTGTGAACATGGTGTAAATAACAACCCGAGATACAGTCCTGACAAACATTGGCTTTATTGGCAATCAGTGTGAAAGGAGTGTACTTGTTTCTTTGCAGAATTGGGCTGCTTATGATTGGAGTTGGTAGAACAGAGGACAGATGGTAATTTTACTTACTTAATCCCATGCTTGAACATTAATTTAAAACTTCTTTTTTTCTTCCCTGAGGAGAAGATTATCTGTTTGGCTTAACATTCAGTGGTGTTTACACTGTGCCTGGATGGCTCACATAATTTCATTTTAAAGTCTGAAACTAATTTTTCATTTTGAATCCCCTTTCTCCCCCCAGAACTCAGAAGGGAGCTGGGGATTGTTTTAGCTGTCTCATCACCTATGGGCAGTTGCATTATGTTTAGTTTTAACCAAGTTGTGTATAAACAAAATGCTTGCTCTTAGGCATTTCTCCTGAACATTGAGGAGCTAGGATTCATATTATTCTGTAGGAAATATGAATTGATAAACACATGTTTTTTCTCAATACATGATTAGTAGGAGCCATGTGAGGGTAGTGAGGATTAGAACTATCCAAACAGCAAAAGAATTAAAGATAAAATCTGCCGATATTTTAGTTATTTACTTACTTAGGAAAGAGACTGTAACAAACTGTATATCGCTTCTCAAAAAATCTTATTTGTATTTTAAAAAAATCTGAGTTATAGTTGGTGCAGCTGAGTGTTTCCTTCAGGTACTGTGTGTTGAATCTGATTTGACCAACTTTCTGTGGGGAGCAAGACATCCTTCTGGAAGACAGTAAACACACCTACATTTATCTTTCTCATGGGGAATCAACCCCCCACCCCAAACTGCTTAGAAAGGTACTGATGCTTCCTTTTAATTCTTTTTATTTGCATAATTTTTAACCTGTGTTCCTTAGTGCTTATTTTCCAGTATAAACTATGTATGACTGATACTGTGGGGTGACTAAAAATTAAAGCATGATGTAACTAACTCTAACTGCACTTTCATTTGTAGCTCAAGCTGTTGTCTCCTTATGTCCCATGAGATCAAGTTCTGTCATCAGCTCTGAAGCCAATTTCCATCAGACATTTTAAACAAGACATAGAGAGTAATGTGTGCAAATCTGTAAATTAAAAACAAAAAAAAAGAGTTCCTCTCAGATTTGGAATGAATTTCTTGTTTTTTCCCCAGTCTCATATACTGTGGTGAAGGTGTTTCATTCTAGATGAGTGGGTATGTGAAAGGGTATGTTGTCCCTTTAGACAACTTGGTGGAGTTTTGAGTGTAGATGAAAGCATGCCTGATATTTATTTCCCAGACTGTATTAGCAGACAGGGCTACTCTATTCAGTGTCTGAGTTTTGTTCGTGCTGAGAGTCAGAGCATGCTGATATACCTCAAAACCTTTTCTTACAGGTCCTAAATAAACTGCACTTGGATTACATAGACATAGTGTATCAGGCTTCAGCAAGGTAAATTTTGTTAAAGACTTATGCATATTCAGTAGTGGATGTCAGTGAGTGGTCTGGTGCATTTATTGAGATGGTGAAAATGGAAGCCTTCAGAATGTGTTGTGGAATTACTGTGCTCAGAAACCCATGGAGCAATACTGGCTCTTTTTCATAGCATACCAAATCATCTTTAAAATACAGAATTCAAAGGTAGGTAGTTTTATTGCACAGATATAACTGCAATGAACCATCAAAAGCCCACATCTACCTCTAGCAAATTTTGTTACTGTTCCTAATGGACAAAAGATCAAATCTTTCTGGTATGGATTCTCTTCTGCTGTATGGAATAGGAAAAAAGGAGGATTGCTCAGCTGCCATTATTGGTGGTGGGACAATATGAAGCTTGAAGCTGAGTGTTTTATGAGTTTGCAGTATCTTCCATATTAGCTGGAGACTTCCAGGAAATATTATGTTCCTGTCAGTCCCCATCCCTGTTTTTAGAGCTTTTTGTAAAGGTGATGATGAGGATCTTTTTCTTCTGAGAGCTCCCTTTACCTGGGGGATTATGAGAAGGAGGAATGTACAACTCATTTCTGCACACCGTGTACATGATTGTAGAAGTAGAGCATTTGGCCTTACATTCTGTAGATGTACTAAGCTGCTCGTTGTCCTCAGAAACTGAGAAAATATATATAGCAAAGTTAAGTTCTGTGTCACTTTGATGTCTGCTCATGAATACCCTGAAAATGTCGTGGTTTAACCCCAGACAGCAATAAATCCCCACACAGGCTCTTGGCTCACTCACCCCTGGTGGGGTCGGGGAGGGAATCAAAAGGGTACAAGTGGAGAAAACCTGTAGGTTGAGATAAAGACAGCGTTAACAGGTAAAGCAAAAGATGTACAACCAAGAAAGGCAAACCAAGGAATTAATTCACCACCTCCCGTAGGCAGGCAGGTGTTCATTCATCTCCAGGAAAGCAGGCCTCCATGGCACATAATCGTGACTTGGGAAGATAAGCATCACAACTCTGAATGTCCCTCCCAGCCCCCGCCCACTTCCTTCTTCTTTCCCCCAGCTTTTTATGCTGAGCATGATGTCATATGGTATCAGATATTCCTTTGTTCAGTTGGAGTCAGTTGTCCTGGCTATTTCACCTCCCAGCTCCTCATGCACACCTGGCCTGCTCACTGCTGGGGCAGTGGGAGAGGCATAAAAAGCCTTGATATTGATCAGCAATAGCAAAAACATCCCTGAATTCATCTGTTATCATAGCCCCACACTGTGAAGAAATTTAACTCTACCCCAGCCAAAAACAGCAAAAAAAGTAATTGCATTGTTGACTTTCAGTGTATTGTGAGCCAGAAGCCTTCTTTCCCAAAAAGCATGCAGGCTAAACCCAACAAAAGAAAGAGATGGTGTGTTGGAAAGACATACAGCAAATATATCCTCACTGTGCACTGAATTCACTGACTGTCAGATGAGGCCCAAGGTAATTTTACTATTTATACCAGTTTTTGGAAGAAATCAAGCTGTGCAGGGTGGGACAGGTTCTGGTGACTTTGAGCCCACTCCTCAGCTGTCCTAGACCTAAGTGTGGAGCTCTTCCCAGTGGTAGCTCTGTCATTGCTGGAGATCGCAAAGGGACCGTCCTCTCCAAACCTCTTCATTGAAACATAGATCAGAAAGGACAAACTTTTGCATAATACCTGGTTGTAAATGATTGAAATTTTTAGCATTCAAAATTCTTGAAGGAATAGAAAGAGCCACTTGTTTTCCACCTCTGCTTTAGGAGCTTATCTGCGCCTATAAGCCCTGGGAACAGGTTGACCTTGGAGTCGTGGAGGCTCCTGAATATGGAAATATCTTTTTCTTGTGTTTTGGTAGACTGTTTCTAGCCCTGTAGTTCAGGGCTTGTCCTTGTACTGGTCTCCTCTCTTATCTTCCCTGAGCCTGAACTATGCTCCAGAAAATAAATTTTCATGTGGGGAAAATGTGTTTCCAATCCTTTAGTTGCAGAGGCACCTTTAAAAGTATAAGTGAGTTAAATCTGTGTGAGCTCCCAGGCATTCTGGCTAAATCTAAAATGAAGATATAACCAAGCTGTCTTTGAACTGTGTAGAGCCTGTATAACAAGGATAGTGTGCTGAATTAAAGTAGCTAATTAGCTGTGATGAAAAGCTGATACACAGGGCTGGGTCAAGGCAGCCGCTTTGCTTCTGGACTGGCTTGTTCCAAGGAGCCTCGGGGCTCTCTCTGCAGTACTGCACCACGCTGAGCAGGCACACCTCCAGCAGTGGAAGGTTGTACAGCTGTAAGCTGCCATTGCTAATCTTATTGGGGGGCTGTCAGAGGCTGCATCCTGGCTCCTGGTCAGGCTGTGACCCTGGAGCGCACAAGGCTGCTTCCTCCTTTCATCTCATTGCTCTGATTTCTGCAGAAAGGAAAGCCAAGCAAAGTCCTGGAGGATCCCAGATCAGCAATCAAAATCCTGGAGTATACCCTGTTTTTTTCTTGGTAATTAGGTACAGCCTCAGGC
This sequence comes from Trochalopteron elliotii, assembly GCA_024734555.1. Classification (NCBI taxonomy): domain Eukaryota; kingdom Metazoa; phylum Chordata; class Aves; order Passeriformes; family Leiothrichidae; genus Trochalopteron; species Trochalopteron elliotii. The sequence goes on along the minus strand of JANPWX010000022.1, from coordinate 5,577,729 downwards.
AGTCAGGGTGAGAGTCATCTCACTTAACTGAAGGTGTTGGAGGGTTAGCTATCAGTCCTGGACTGGTTGGTTGCCTCAAAAGGAGAGAGGCAGGTATTTCCAGTCAATGCTTTATCTCTCCTGGAACAGAAGAGATGAATCACACTCTGGAGGTGTCAATCTTTCTCCAGTGACTGCAGAGAAGAAGCCTCAATGGTAACATTGAACTTGATGCTGGTCTTTGTGACAGCTGGCGTTCAGTAAGGTGCATCTTTTGGTATTTGAAGTGTCACCTCAGCCATGTGCTGGAACATTTGATGTTCAGGGTATAGTAAAAGAAGAGGCATATTCCTAGTCTGAAAAACTGTACTACTTAGTGTAAATAAGAGCTTGTTTATTGAAGTGATGAGAAGGTGATATGTGGGAATAAACCGTCTGAGACCATTTAAGAAAAATACAGACTCAGAAATCCTACAAAGCCTAGGAGTTCAGACTAATCAGTCTATGAATCTAGCTGAAGCAATTGCACAAGTAAGTAAAACTATTTTCTTATTAGATCAAGTCAGCAAGGCACATATTATGGGTAGTATTGTAGGGAGTATGCTGCTTTATTTTCCTTGGTTTCACTCTTATTCTAGATGTATATAAACCAAGTGCCTTTCTATTTAATTTCCAGTAGATAGCAGAAGTTCACAGACAGTATTTTTTTCTTGTTTTTCCTTTTTTTTTTTTTATTTTCCAATGAAGGTGCGTGTGATTCAATGAGGACCTTAAAATGTTTCCTTTCCACTCAGAAACTTCAGTAGCATTTTTAACATGCAATATGTGCTGGTTTTGTCACCACCACTAATTTCTGAGGAGTATTCTTGAAGTATTGAACTGATTGTGAGACTGAGTAAGTTAGAAACACTTTTATTCACAACACCATGGAATAAAAGAAAAAGAAGAGGAAAACAGGGCTTTTCTTAGTAATTTTTTGTAGATTAATGCTCCTTTAAGTTCATTAGTTGAAAGAGGATGTATTTTCCTCAGAGGCTTGATTAAAATCAAAATTTGTTTTAGGATCAAGAATCATCAATGATTTGAAATGTCCTGACAAACCACGTTTGACTTGTTGAACCAAATTCTTCAGAATTCCTGAGTTTGGTGCACCCTGGCTGTGGCAGAGGGATGGTTTCAGGATGTAAAGTTGGAGTGGCTATGTCATCATGCACCTGCAAGGTATCTCTTGAAAAGATTGTATGGACCAGGTGGGAGCACAAAGGTATGCTCTCACAGGAGTTGATTCTGTTTGGCTTCAGCCACCAAACATCCTTTGAAACTTTTTTTTTAGTAGATGCAGAGCTGATTTTGAGGGAATGATGAGAAAAATGACGCTACTAGATCAGATCTGTAGTCAGATCCCTAGAAGATAGGAGAAATAGATTGTGAACAGGAAAGTTGAGTCATCATTCTTGTGTCACACTGTACATTTATTCCACCTAAACTTCTAATTATACTTACCACACTTTGATTTGAATAATTTCTTTAATCTTACCATTTGTATAGGTAATTTTATCTACTCTAGGTTTTTCAATATGTTCAGAATTAGAACTGCTATTGACTTGTAATTGTCTGAAATTCCTGCATAGCATTTTTCCTCTGTAAGATTGGTTGCAGCTGGGTTTGGCAGAGGCAGCATGCTGTGTACAAGCATCTCACTTCCAATAACCGAAGGCAGTTGCATAGAAGTCAGTTTCCTTCATATCTGCAGAACAATTTTGGGAATCTTAATTTGAGTCTGTGTTCTGAAAGTTTGCAACATCTTTATTCAGTAGAACAGTACAAGATGAAAAGCATTAAAATCAAGGTCAATTCCTCATCTTTTCTTTTTTTTTTTGAGTAGCACATTTAGCTATTGCACTTGTTTTTATGTATTTATTTCAGCAGAGGTGAAAACTGAGATGTTACATTCATGGCTTAACTGTTAATGTTTTTTTTGGTCTTCAGACCCTACATGAGTTGTGAGAAGGATGCCACATATGGTGGAGTCCTTTACTGGACTCCAAGCAGTTTGCCTGACATAAAGGATGAAAAAATCTGACTGAGTGGAAATAAGATGGAGTTATTTTTGAATTGTTGAAGTTCAGTTGATGAAGTTCAATACAAGAGACTGACAAATGACTGAAATCCGCATTTCTGGTACATGGCCTAAAAACGTCTGAAGGCCAAAGCAAACAGCTTAATTCGCAGCATGCTCAGGACTGAGCCTGGACTGAGATTTGCTTTATGATGATCTGACTTACCTCTCTGGCCTATCCTTATTCCAGTTACCTAGCAAATGGATTAATTATTTGGCCTTACTTTTTTTAATGTTTTTGAAGACACTGAGTACATGACTAAGCTTATTGGCATTAATCATCTGTATTAAAGTTTTAGGAAAATGTGAACTACTTCTTTCTTGTACAGTAGTTAACCTGATTTCATTATTGCTTGAAGCTTGGTTGGAGAGCTATCACTAAGCTCTGCCTAAACCACTTCCTGGGCAAGGACCCCACTATCTTTGGACTAGTGTATAAAGCTCTAATTTTAAGAGGAACAGAATAAAAGCCACTTAAACATTTAAAATAATTGTCCAAATATGTGAAGGACAATTGAAAAATCTTTTAATTGATGCCTGTCTTTCTTGGCTAGATTTATCAGAGCTTAATTGCACATGATAAATAAAAATTTTTGCTGAAAAGTAAAATGGTAGTAAACTGCACATCCAATAAGTGAAAAACCTAAATGGGTCAAATTTGGTCCAGTAACTAGATCTTATTCCATTATTTTTAATAGAGTGACTGAACCTGTCTCCTTGTTCCTGTTTCTGCAAACAATGAAGCAATTAACTCCACATATAAACAGTGAATAAAATACATGAAAAAACATATATAATAGCTTGGAAGATTCTTCCATACAGTTCTATAACACCTGTGTGATTTGTTTATTCTCAATAAAAACATTTTTGATATAAATTGATTTATTCTCAAGCTCCACAGATACATTAAATAAGCAGATCTTTGTGTGGCACAGTAGAGCATACATTTAGGTGACAGCTGCAGTACATTTTAAATTATTAGTATTATTTTAAGTAGATTTAATTACAGAAATACATTAATACATAGGTAGTATCAAGCTAGATTGGAAGATATAGACTGGCAAAAATCCATTCTAATGGTTGCATTTTGCTGCTGTGGAGTAAATTGATTAAAAGGAGAAAGTTAAAAATAACATGAAGCTAGAGAAAAAGTGAAATGAAATTTTACATCAAAATAGTAAATTTGATGTTTGGAATGGCTTCTGGCTATCAATTCAAAATCCAACCCATATGGAACAGGGGACCCTTAGAATTTAAAAGATTATAAATCCTCACTAGTGATTTCTTTTCAAATTTTCATCAACCCTGTCCCTGAAGATTGCTAAATGCTTCTCATGGAAAGGAAGAGACTTAAGCCACAAGTATTCGCTGAGCATTTATACTTGCATGTAGTATTGACTAGTGATTTTTAGAAATTGTGTACACCCCTCTCAGAACAGAATATAATTCTCTATTATTAGCAGAGGCAGCTTCTGTGTACTTAAATATCTGGAGTTTCTCACAGATAAACTTTTCATGATTATTTTGGCGAGTGGCAGCCACCACATTTAGTGAGATGGCTCAGTGATATGGGTAATTCAGCACTTATTCACTGAAAGGGGAAAAATGAAACTCCTCAGCATAATGGGTAATGAATGTGTCTGACTTCAGTGACTACAAGGGGCGGATGGTGAATCATCTTCCTGCAAGACTGAATAGAGCTTTTTTTCCCCAATGCTTTCTGACATCTTTCATATGAGAGAATACATAAATCTTTTTTTTTTTTTTTATATGCAGCTTGGCTTTAACAGCATCAAGCAAGTTATGCTGAACAAATCAGTCTTACTTGATGTCTGTTGTTAAAGAGTTTATTATTCTTTCAGATTATCATGCAAGCTATTAATTGTTACAATTCCAAGTGCACATTTTTGTCTATAGTCACTGTTTTATCTATATTCACTTAGGCAGTTATTTTGCATTGTTTTAAGGAACTGATTGATTGTAAAAGGCATAATACATCAGGCCCTCGATATTACTTTGGAAGCTACGGTTTTCCCTTCTTATTTCAAAAGGGAGGCACATAACTTCTAACAGCTTCAGAATAATTTCAATGTACGCAGAGCTAATTTCTTCTGTTGCTGACTGCTGGTTTTGCTTTCCATGTCCAGATGAGTTGATTTATCCTGCGGCAGAATACAATCTGCTCACTTAAACCATAAAGGCAATTTTTTATCAAAAACATACCTTTGAGTTCTGACAATTTTTTTAGGATTTGTCATGCAGTCAAACACTATCTTGGTCCATGTTCTCCCTTTCTTCCAATCTTACCCTCTCCCCATCTTGAGAAGATTCGTTTTTCAATCTTTTTTTCTGTAGTTCCAGCACTCTCCAACATGGTTCTTAGTGGTGTATGTCTGTGATTGACTTTGCTGTTGGGCAGCGTGACTGGCACTGTGCTGCTTGTCTCTGAACAGGACTGCAATGTGGACTGTGTCACACATCCAGTGACAGCATTCATAAAGTGTTTTCTTGTACAATAATGTAAAACTTAGTGCAATGGTTTCAGTCTCACTGTTTGGCCCAGACAGGTGTATGATTGGCATTATTACTTATTAATCCTATTTATCTGGGATAGTCTTTTTAGTTTAATGAATCGTAGCCCCCACTAAGGTCCCACAAGACAGCACAGGGTTTTAGAAGCAAAGGGAATCAGTCCTTATTTTTCCCTCCCTCAGCACTTCTGTTTCTCAGTGCCAAATACTGTCAACCTGCCAAAATAAGTATATATATATATATTACATTTATTCATCTGCTCATCTTGATTATCTCAAAAGACATGTCAGTCTTGAGCTCTGAGCTGGAATCTTACCTGCTGACAAGTTGATGTGGGATTCATCTGAGTTAAGAACAGATGAGGTCTTGATGCATCATCTCAGTGAAGTCCTGGAGTGAGAGCTCATGGGAGCCATCCAAACTGCAGGATCTAACTGGCCATGTGAGCCTCTATTACCAACTTAAATCCCTTCAATGCCAGTCCTAGATGCAATTTGTAGGTGAGATATCACTTGACTTTGAAAGTGTTCCTGAAGGACACAGCTCTTGCCAAAATGCAGTCTAATAGCTCTGCTTTGGGACTCTAAGAAAAAGGGGTTGTCATCTTGGTGAGAAATTGCTTATAGACAGAGAATTTTTCTTAAAGAAAATTGATATTTATTGATCATTCCTTTTACAGGAAGAAAAATGCTCTTTGTAGAGTCTTCACAAAAGGCCCTTTAACATGGGACCAAGTGAAGTAGCTTTGTTCCTCGCTAAACAGCTGACTTTATCTTTTTTCTTCTTTATCTAAAACCAGTTTTTCTCCATGTGGGTTCATTTTCAGGGTCAGGGCTTAATAGGACTTTGTTGTGGAGATTTACGCTGCTTCTAGGTTCCACTTTAGAAATAAATTATATTACTGTGATTGCACTATGAATTAGTCAGTTAATAAGCTCTTTAGCAGTTACTAAAAATATAAATGAAAACCTTGCAGAACTTACTAAAGGAGATTAAAAGATCTGATTTAAAGAAAAGATTGTTTTCTTTATCATTAAAATTTCAAAACCCAGCTTGATGTTTGATGGCAGATCTGAGTGCTTAGAGAATTGCAAAAGTTGTTTATACCAGTCTTTGTTGAGTTTGTCTTTTTAGCAAAGGAAAAACTAAATAATGTGAAGGGTAATATAAATTTGAACTAGCCCAGAAATGACATCAGGATTTTGTGAATTTGGGATTGAGTATGAAACAAATAGGAACAGAGTATTCAGTCCTTGTTCTCTGACTGCCTTCACAAAGCTGCATTCAGAATCACTCATGAACAAAAGCTTCTCAACCAAAAGCTTAATACAACCAAGTATATAGTTCATGTTCAACGTTCAAAACCTTTGAACAAATGAAATTTTAGATCCAGAAGGCTCCAGTTATATGGAGACTCGATTTTACATTAGGAAGATCTTGGTTGATAACCTTCTAAACACCTCATCCTCGCTGTGATTGTAATGAGGTATTGTATGTGTTAAAATACTGCTGAGTCAGCCCCACTCCGTGGAGATTACAGACCTATTATCATCTGCAAAAAGTTAATCTAGCAGTGCTCAAGGCTATAGGATTTTGCTTCTTTCTTGTTGCCCTAAAATACTGATCTGGGAAAGACCCATTTGGTCTTAGTCCTTGGCAATGCAGTTGTCCATTTTAGCTACTCACTTGAAAACGTAGACCAAAGCATTCTATGCAATAATATTAGCTGTGATGAGATCATTGGACATATTACTGGTGGTTTTATAATTTTTGCATAATCTATTCTGCTGATTTATATTAGGAGGAATGATTGTTTGGAGTGTTGAAATTTGGAGAGTGAAGCTTTTTTTATTTTTCTGTCCTCCTTCTGCTATCCAGTACATGATTGGTTTCTCTTTGATTCTTTCTTGGCACTCACACTCATATTATTCCTCTTCCCTTAATGTGGATACATGCTTTTTGTTTCTTTTTGACCTTCAGAAAAACTCTTTTAAGATGATTGATCTTAAGGCAAACCAAGTGTGAGGATGTGTCTTGAATGAATGCTGCCCAAGGGAGTGGGGAGGGTGGAGGGGCAAGGCAGCTTAGTGGAAACATTCAGTGTATTTCTTGATTATATTTTCAAAAGGTGTTTTTAAAATTGCTCAAAAGAAGAACAAATACTTTGGGCAGAGAGCATTATTTTATTAATTTTCCTTTTTTTTTTTTTTTTTTTTTTAAATTTTCCCTTGAATTACCTCCATGGGTTATTTCTTCAGTTGTGTTTATGTAACATTTTCTCCTTGAAATCTTAAAGATAATTTCTTTACGTAAAGAACATAATGAATTCACATTGTATTTTTAGACACATTTTGTCATATAGCCAGACGTGCCTGCAGCAAAATAACATTGGTGCTGGCAAAAAACAGGCAGTTAAACAGGTAGGTGGTAAATATCTACAGTCATTGCTTGAAAGCTATTGATTATTTGTGTTCCCAAGTTTAACTGTTAAACTGAATATTTACCCTGCAAACTGAGAAATGGCAGCCAATCTAGGCAAGTCATTTGCTTTTCAGTATTAATGTTGCTTCTTGTGCCAGGCTCTGTAAATATTTCCTCATGTATCATTGTGACAGTGCCATACATTTGAAATGTCAAATTATGCAGTGTCTGGTGTCATAAGAATAATATCAGCAGGAGGGAGAGACAAAAACTACCATGCAGAGAATAAATGCTTGTTTTCAGTATCTGCCTTGCCTGATGTTGCAGTGCAATGGACAGAGTAATCTAAGGGCTGTTTGGATATATAGAAAATACGTCCTTTGAGTATTTTAGCCACCCCTTGAGGAGCCTTTTTCTTGCACTGAAAACAAATGGTTTGTGCAGTTCAGCAGCAGTATTTCTGTCTTTCCCTATGCTCTTGCATCCAAAGTGAGCATACCAGAAAGGGCAGAAAAATGCTATTCTTGTTAGTACTTATTTTCCAATTATTGTTAATTCACTAGCCTTTTGTGAAATAATATAATGCTAAAGCAAAGTAAGAGGTGAACTTTCAGATTTACATGCAGCACTTTACTCTGCTCTCCTGGCATCCCACTTACCATCAGATTTATACCATACTAGCACAGCAACTGAAGATTAAACAGGGATTAACCTTTTTGGTTATCCACAATTTCTCACACTATTTGTAGAATTAATATAATTTAACACTGTATTATTATTGTCCTGGTGGGGTAATACTTCTAATACTTCTATGGAGGTTAGAGAAGTCAGGGCTCTGTAACAACCTATTTATAATAATGAGAAAAAAGTGATCACATTATTATTCTCAAGAGGCTTCACAGGAGAAGGGCCATGTTATATTGTGTTTTGTCATTCAGACTGGGTATTTTTACCCAAAGTAAGAGACTCTGTGCTGTCTGTCCCTGGAGCTAAGCAATGCCAACTTTCTTCCACCATTCCTGACCCCTTTTCATGCCTCTTCCCACTTCATCAGAAGATTTAAGAAGATGGTACAGAGCTATTTCTCTCAGCATTTTCTCTTAAGGTTTGAACATTTCAGGCTGGTGTATAAGTTGAAAGGGATGAAATCTAAATTTAGTGTCTCTGGGCTTGATTAATTTGCTCATGCTTGAACATCCTAGTGGTGTCTGAGCTATCAAGAGTATCCAGCAGCCTCTAGAAGCAAATGGGTCTCACAGAGGTCTTGGGAAATATATACCAGTTCTTCAGGGATTGTCAGATACTCTGGTGTGTCTCAACTAAGGCATTCAAGTATGAATCACCACACCAGACCCTGGATAATCAGTTTGCAAACTGGAAATATATCTTCCATTTTCTTAATATCTAGTTCTGTAGGAAAGCAGTAAAGAGGCTGTGATGTTCCTGAAGGGAAAGCAATTGCCTGGCAAAATGTCTAAATGCCCCACACTATTGATCAGGTCCAGGAAACAAACACACAGGAAATTTTAGACATCTCAACCAATTGTTTCTGCAGGTGCAGGGATGAAGTGAAATTGTCATCATGGTGCTTCTATAACCTTATACATCTTATACAGCCTTGTAGATAAGCTCAGGAAGTGTGGGCTGGATGGGTGGAGATGATGTAAATTGAGAACTAGCTGAATGGCACAGCTCAGAGGATGGTGATCCATGGTGTAGAATCTGACTGGGGACCTGTAGCTAGCAGTGTTCTCCAGGGACCAGGACTGGATCCAGTCATGTTCGACCTGGAGGAAGAGTCAGAGTGTACCTGTAGGAGAAGAGAATACAGTAACTTCACTCCTGATAAGTAACAGCTGTGTTAATTGACAATACAGCCTTGCCCCTGATGAGTAACAGCTGTATCCAATGAGTGAGATAAAAGTGGGGGTGAGCTGGGAAGGGGAGGACCATCATGGAGGAGGAACAATGAGGGGTATGGAGGGGAGAACCATGGAGCAGGATTCTGGGGAGAGAGAATGACTGCTGCAAGGTCAGTCTGGGTCTGCAGTTAGAGCCTGTTGTTGGAACCTGTAGCTATAGTCTAGCTAGGTAAAAGCCTGCATTCGAAGTCTGCAAACTAATGTAGGCCAGTCACAGTTTAGCAGGAAATAACCAGCAGTCAGAGGCTGCAAGGGAAACCTACAGGAGGAGCTTGCTGCAGCCAGAGTCAGTGAATAGTTGGAGTTAAGACGACTAAGCTGTGAAGAGGAACAAACCAGGATCCTTTTAATGCTGTGTTTGACGAGAAGTCTGTGTCTTGGCTCATTTTTACCCTCTAGTAAGAGGGCTGCTGTAACATGTACCCTCAGCAAGTTCACTGCTGATACAAAACTGGGAGAGTGGCCGATACCCCAGAGTGCTGTGCTGCCTTTCAGTGAGACCTGGAACAGGCAGGAGAGTTGGGTGGAGGGCAGCATAAGTGAAGCTCAACAAAGGCAAGTGCAGGATCCTACACCTAGGGAAGAATACCCCTGTGCACCAGTGCAGGATGGGGGCTGACATGCAGTAAAGGAGCTCTTTGGAGAAGACCTAGGGGTCCCGGTGGACAACAAGCTGTCCACGAGCCAGCAGTGTGTCCTTGTGGCCAAGAAGGCCAGTGGTATCCTGGGGTATATTAGGGAGAGCATTTCCAGCAGGTTGAGGGAGGTGATCCTGCCCCTCTGCTCAGTCCTGGAGAGGTCTCAGCTGGAGTGCTGTGCAGTTCTGGGCTCCCCAGTTCAAGAGAAACAAGGACCTAGTAGAGAAGAGCTGGCAGGAGATGACAAAGATGATTAGGTGACTGGATTGTTTCTCTTATGAGGAAAGGTTGAAGCCTGTTCAGCCTCAAGAAGAGACGACCCAGAGGGATTCTCACTGCTGCTTACAAATATCTTCTGGGTGGGTGTCAAGATGATGGGCCAAGACCCTTTTCAGTGGTGCCCAGTGACAAGACAAGGGGCAAAAGGCACAAACTGAAACATATGACATTTCATCTGAATATGAGGAAAGACTTTTTGAGGATGGCAGAACACTGGAACAGACTGCCCAGGGAGGCTGTGGAATCTCCTTGACTGGAGATATTTACACCCAAGTTGGATGTGTGATGCTGTGCAAACTGCTCCAGGTGTACCTGCTTTAGCAGGAGGGTTGGACTGGATGATCTCCAGAGGTCCCTTCCAATCCCAGCTGTTCTGTGATTCTCTTCATATCCACATAATTTCTAGTATCTTTTCAATATGCTGAAGCCCAGTGTCTGCGATTTCCAAATAACGCAAAACACTGGATTTCATTTTTTAAACATGTGGCACATCTGTTTTCTGTTTCATATGAAACTTAAGGCCTGTAATGCAGAAGACATCTGTGAGCTGCTGTGCACAATTCAGAATGAATACTGTTGTGTTAGGTTCCTATTTTTGGTACCTTCACTGGCTCCTAGTGTTTTATCTTGTGATAAATCTTTTATTTTCTATAAAATAGTCCATTTCAAGCAATATGATTGTATTGCATTGTATATATCTAGTTCTCTGGATGTCTTTGAGACTTATAAAAGCACGTTATTGTGTTACTCAGGTTTAAAATATACAGATGTAAAAATACTACACATACTGAACAGTGTATATGTCTTTGTTTCATGTATGTTTACCTATTAAAAAAAATGGTTGAGCATTTAGTGTTCTTTATCTTTAATATTTGTTTTGATTCCAGTGTGGTTATTCTCTCAGCGTGAAAAGTTATGAGCCAAACTGGAAGGTGTGAAAATATTTTTGGCTTCATGAAATGTGAAAGAAATGATGTGTATGTGTTCTCCTTCTGTATTCATATTCATACATTCGTATGTGTCATTATAGTTGCAATACGATCATGGCTTTTTAATCTGCCCATGACTACAGAGATACTGATAAGAAAGAATCAAGAGAAATCTGAAATATCATTGCATCTCTTGAATTGACACTCTAAGAAGTCCAAGTGGAAGGAGTCCAAATAGTGCTGCATTTTTTTCTTAAAAATCTCTGAACACAAGGATTTCTTAACTTCCCCAGCTGCTTCAGTACTTAACTCTCCTTATAAACAGATTTTTCCTGCACCCTACAGAAATGTTCTTTGCCAACATTGCTGATTTCTTGTATAGATGATGCACAGAAAACAATTAATCACTGATGTGTTTATGACAGTATTTCCCATAATCTCATTATGCCTCTCCTGTTTGAACCTAAGTTAATCCTATTGCTCTATACTCTCTCCTCATATACTCTGTTTATCAGTCTTGTTGATTTCTGCTGATCCTAATTTCCTGAGTTGTCACCACTGTGTCTGATGAACCACATCCACATGTCCCAGATTTGCATTTGCCTTTTTGTGTCAGGATTGTACAAGTGCTCCAGTGCAGTTTATAGCATTTCAGTCCACTTCTGCTAGAGCGTTTGGGGTTTTTTCGAATCATTGATGATGATGGTGGATGTGACGTACCTCAAGAAGGATCAAGAACAGGACCCAACCATGTGAGGTGTTCTATGAGCAGAGCACATCAGACAGCTCTGCCTCCAGGCAGACCCTGTTGCCTTCTTGCACACCCCCGTGCTGTCCTTCCTAGGAAAGTGGGGCATTTCTTTGCTGTGCACTGCTTGTTGTAGCTCAGATGGCACTCTGTCTCTTATCTACTACTTGAAGTTTGTTTGAATGGATTTCTTGTATAAAACCTCCTTCTGCTTCCAGTAGTTAGTAATTGTTAGCTGAAAGGACCAATTCTCTGGAGAATGTGTGCAGAGAGTTTTTCTTTGTAGCACAGGCACTGCTGCTGTTTTTAATCCAGCATGTGCTCAGAAAGCAGCACCTTTCAACCTGTGTTTGGCATCACACTGTTGGAGTTGCTTTCTGCAACATTCTTTTTTGCCCTTGACATTTATAAAGCCTCAACTAAGAAAAATCTCACAGTCATTATATCCAAACTGTGGATTTAGCAGGATAGTCATATGGATTGGTGAAGGCTTTGCCTTGGTAATCGAGATGGCCAAGAATCCACATGGCATACAGTATATTTTTGTATTCTTTGATTCTCCTTCCCCCTGTCTTCAAGAAGCATTGAAAAGATATCTGGAGTCTTCATCTGACGTGCACCTGGTTGGCAGATTTAGTTAAATCATCCTGGACAATTAGACTCTTTGAAAGCCAAATAATGCAGTACTTCCTCTAAATTCTGTACTTCCTGTACCCATCTTCCTCTCTCCCCTGTTGCAGTCATTAGGGAAAGAGAGAATGTTAATTTCTAAAGTGGTTTATGTGCCTGGCATTGCCTGGGACCAGCCAACATCACAGACAGGGAGATTTGTTGAACGTGAACACGCCCTCTGTGGCTTGTTCTCCTGGGAGGTAACAGTCCTGCCTCTTCTCAGCAGTGTAGTTACAGTTTTATCATAGAATCCTGAGGACTGGAAGAAACGTTAAAGATTATCTAGTCCCAACCTGCCTTACCATGGGCAGGGGCACCTGGCACTGGACCAGGTTGCTCATGGCCCCAGTCTGGCCTCAATCTGGCTTTGAACACTCCCAGAGTTGGGGCATCAACAAGCTCCCTGGGGAACTTGTTTCCAGTATCTCACCACCCTTCCCAATATTCCAATATCTAGCCTAGATTTTCCCTTTTTCAGTTTGTACCCATTATCCTTGTTTTATTAGTACAGCTCCCAACAAAAAAAATCCTTCTCCAGCTTCTCTGTAGGCCCTTTTCAGATACTGGAAGTTTGCTGCATGGTCTCCACACAACCTTCTCTTCTCCGGGCTGAACAGTCTGTACTTTCTCAGCCTTTTTTCTTAGGTGAGGTGCTCCAGCCCTCCTACCAACTTCGTGGCCCACCTCTGGACTTGCTCCAGCAGTTCTATTTTTTTTTTATGTTGGAGGCATAAGAACTGCACCAGCACTGTACACAGCACTCCAGTTGGGGTACAAAAGGGCAGGGTAGAGGAAGAGAATTCCATCTCTTCACCTGCTGGCCACACTGCTTTGCATGCAGCCCAGGACACTGCTGGCTTTCTGGGCTGTGAGCACACTCTGACTGCAGATTGATTTTATGAAACATCACTCCCCAGTCCTTCTCCGTAGGGCTTGTGGCCACAGGAAGGTACGTGCCTTTGGCTTCTCTGCTTGAGCTGTGGCTGAGAAGCCGCTGCGGTGAGCGCTGGAGGCGGCAGCGCTGTGGCGGGGCTGTCCCGCAGGTGGCGGTGCGCGGCCGGCATTCGCGGCGACAGCGACAGAGGTGCGGCCCGTCGGCAGCGCCGGCACCATCCCTGCCCAGCGCTGCCAGTGCCGGCCCGCGCTGCTGCTCCGCTCGGTCGGAAAGGGGCGTTTGTGGTCCTGCTTTCTACCCTCGTTCCATTCGTCATCTTTTCTGCCTTTGTACAGAATCGTTAGTATAAGGGGAAGGCTGTAAAACACCTCCCAGCCGGACTGCAGCTTCTTTCTCTCTAGGTGCGCCAGTGGGCTTTTTCCTCCTGGTAACCTTCTGGCTGGTTCTGGCTCTTTGCTGCCAAATCAGTCCAGCTGTTTCACTACAAACTCGAACATTGGCCACGTTTTTCAGCTTTGTTACCATAGTATATGATATTCGGATGTCCCCTTCACCATTGACTTGGGGCTCATACTTAGGCTTTCAGTACATTTAGAGCATTCTGCAATGCACTTTCTTCATAAAATACCGATATCTTCAGCTTTAAACACTCAATTTTTTCCTAATTAAGCTACTTTTGCAGCTAATAGTGACATTTACAAAAGAAAAGCTTGAGAAGCTGAAGCAGACCATTAACTGAAATCTAGCAATTGTTATTATAGAATTCATTATTCTTCGTGTAATTTTATTCTGCTCTTGCTTGATTTGATTAGAAATGTGAAACAGGTTGCAATATTTGAAGCCCTTGATCTTCTTTAAGCCTTCTTCAGTGCTGAAGGAAATGTAGAAAAACCTAGGATTTTTTTTAGCCTGTATTGTTTTCTGCTGGTTTTTGTCTGTAGATTTCAGAAACCTTTCTAAGGCAAGCACCAGCTTGTGAGTATGAAACATGGCAATGGATACACATGGTTCTGGTAGTGCGAAGTCTCTAAAATGTGCCTTGTGCAATACCATTTATGTACACAGATGCAAAGTCCACAAGGTTATTATTTCCAAAGATAAACAAATGCAAACAAGGCAGATTTGCTACTATAAATGTTGTAATTTGCATGTCTGGATGAAAAGCTAGGAGTTTTGTGCTGGTGTCTGAGCTACAGACTTTGACTTAAATATTTCAGATAGAAGTAGAAGGTTCAAATGCTTTCTGATGTCATTGCTAACATTTCTGATTTATTGATTTTTATTTTTGATTTATTAATTTTTAATTTTCTCCAAATGTATATTCCCATTATTGACTTTAAAGTATATAATACAGGCTACAATGTAAATTGTTATAAGTTATGTTAAACATTATGCTATACTAGTTTACAGTATACTATACTTACAATGGTGAATGCCAGATTTTGAGGCAAAATACATGGTGTTTTTATAATTTTATGTCTTTCCTTTTATTTCTTTGTAAAAGCTTTGTTTCTTGACTTTCACTTCTGCAAAGTCACATATTTGAGCCAGTGCCAACTTCCTTTGCCACATTTGCATTTGATTCGTGCTTTTTTTTCAAGATCATATGAGGTGATTAATGAATTGACTAAACTATGTATCTCTTTTCCATGTTTGCTTTTAAAGTAGTGGAAAGAAGTTCAAATTAATCATCGGTAGTCTATAAAGAATTTAACCAAGTAACACTTCATCCTAAGGTGCGTTTTTATCACCTGTATCAAAATGTATTTATGGTGTCCTTCTCAAATGTGTGTTCTTCTGCTCTCTTGCTACAATTTATTACTCTGACAAATATGATGAACGTTCATGGCAGCATTGAGGAAGGGCATTCAGCAAGGTTCACTCAATCTCCCTGATTTTACAACAGCGAAGTTCCACAGCAGAACTGCATCTTTGGTGATTTATTATATTGTAGCACTGATTCTGTGACCCATTTCTGCTATTGTGATCTGTCCTGGGTTCCCAGACATTGCAGGGCACACCTTCTTTACAGTTTTGCCATTGGAAAAAGAGGGGTGTAAAGATGAGCAACTTAGTTTGACCCTGAGTTTCATGGGTCTATGCCCTGGGGCGAGGCACTGGATGAGGAGGTTACTGCATTTCAAGGAGTGGAGCATTTCTCATCCTTGAGTGGCATCCAAGCATCTGATACTGTTGTGGGAAGGCAGAAAGGAGCTGGGAAATTCAGGAGATCCATTTGATTCAGTGCTCTGGCAAAAACCAGAAACAGCATAATGTGGCACCAAACTCATGACATCTAGCTGTAGTGGTACTCTCAGAGTGGGTGGTGATGCAAAGAAGATTCTTTTTGTCTACTGGCATCCATTAGAGTGCAATAGCCTCAAACAGCAATTTTGGTGTAACTTCTCCCATTAATTTATTATTATAACTATAATTATATTGTTTTAATTTTAATTATTTTAATTTTTAATAGTTTTAAATTTAATTGTGTTTTAATTTTTATGCCAGATTGTCTTTGAAATTTTGTCTATATTTCTCACTCCCCTTGCTGAATTAAGCTGTATTTGAAACTTTTCTGGTGGAGTATTTCTGCCATCTGCTCTCTGTAGCAATTATTCAAATTATTTGCAAACCTCTGTTCCAGCAGGGGTGAATCTAGCACAGATTTCCTTACTGACATATTTTTTGCCCTGCAATATGCCCCAGCTGGTACAGATCTGTAGTTCTGTGGAGTTGAGTGGGGGTGGAGGGTTGTACTTACCTTTTCAATTATTTCAGTGCCTGTCTCACAGGAAATCATCTCTTAGATTTTACAGAATGAATAAAGAGTGGTTTTTAAGGTTCTCCTTCCTTTACAACCTCAGCCTGCACTAGAATCCTACAAATCCTGAATACTCTAAATTTTTTACAGCACTGAACAAAGCTCATCACATGCCTGCACTGTTACTGCACTCCTTCTGTTACTGAGAATACAGGCCCCTTTTTGTTTTGCTATGATTGAGGTGCTGCAGTAGTCTGCCCTGCCTCTGATATAACAAGAAGAATGATTTTCCTACTTCTTGCCCCGTGTCACTTTTTCTTGGTAAATCAGGGTTTTTGAAATGCAAACCCAAGGTCCTCAAAGTATCAATGGATCTGCATTAACACTTCATAGTTTAATTTTTGTGAAAAATTTAAAGGAAGTCAGGAAGAGTAATATGCATATTACTGTGAAAAGAGGACCCTTAAACTTAGAAAGTGTCATAATACTATAAAGAGATAATTAAACACCATCCATGCTGATGGGCATACATGTCAGCTGAGGGGTATAGGCAGTTCTGGTCCATTTGTGGCCTCCTCAATTAAGGAGACTTTAAGAACAGTACCAAAATAACATCACAGCCAGCAGAAACATTTTTCACTTTCAGCAAGTGTTTATTCACTTTATAGACAGACATATATTCAAAACAACATGAGAGCACTGTGCAGCCTCCACCCTGCCCCAAGTTTCTAAAGCTGTGTGGGTGGTGCCTTAGGAAGGCTGACCTGAAACAGAATGAGAACAGAGCTAGAGAATAAAGTAGGTATTTATTAAAAGGCCTCCAGGATCCACCTTGGGCAGGACAGAGCCTGACCAGGGCTACACCCAGGGTGGACCAAGAATGGTCACAAAATGGCTGACCGGTTATGAGATCTTACATTTTTATAAGTTTTGGTCCATTTGCATATTGGGGTTTAATTGTCCAATTACAGCTTCTGGTTATGAGGTCTCATCCTTCTTGTTCCTCCCTTCAGTCCACTGTTGTTTATGCTTTTGGGCCTGAAAATTGTCCTTGGTCCTCAACAGGAGAAGAATTTGTTTTGTCTATCTACTCTGTGAAGAGAGCTTACTGGCACTTAATATGAGGCTCAGAACTACACATCTAAACAGCACAGAATCTGAAAAACATAAAAGCTAAAACTTTAGGTATCATTTGGACCACTAACACAATGTCCAGGCCCCACAGAAGGAGAAAATGATGAAAGATTTTAAATACAGAAACACAGTTCATGCCATGTACTATGAGAAAGCAGGATCACCACTGTTGCTCTTCCTTTTCTTATGGCTGTTATTTGTTATAGATTTATAGCAATGTTTTTTTACTATTACTGGGAGCCTGGCTTTGTTTACCTTAAGAATTTTGACCTCTTTGCATGTTGTGCAGTGCTATACGTGTACGCATGAAATATCTGTCATTAGTGCCAGGAGTGCACGAGAGACACCACTGCTGCTTTGACAGACATTTCAACTGCAGGGAAGTTTTATTTCAGTCACTGGTCTGATAACCTCCAGTCCTGCATACTGCCTCACTTTTGTGGAACTCAACTGCTTTTTGGACATTTGGACTTTTGTAGAGTTATAATCTATTTAGGTGGCATCATCAAGGAGTTACAAGACCAATAGAGATTGGCCTCATATAAGGGTCTTAATCCCCAGGACAGAAAGCCAGCCTGAAGATCTGTGGAAGTAACAAAAGCTCTTGCTTTTAAGTACAAGGTCAGGTTTAGCAAAGGTGTTACATGGATAAGTCCAAAAAGCTGGTAATTTGCATTTGTGTGGTTGTAGCTTCTGAGACACCCATTGCAAATTTCCTTCTGGGCAGACCACGTGCTACCTGGAGATGGAGTATGAGCTCTAGCTCCATCTTCAAATGGGCTAGAGGCTGAGGCTGGGCCTAAGGCTTCCAGTTACTATCCATCATGAGGCCACTAGCAAATTTAGGAGATTTGAAAGTAGTTCTAAAAGTAATAAAAAGTGATTCGACCCAGAGAAAGATGAAGGAGAGAGATGAAGTTAAAGCTCAGCATGACTGGAACAGCATCTATGGGTTATCTAAATATTTAGATTAGGTTATCTAATGGTAAATTTTATGAATCTTTGCATAAAATACTTCTTTAAGTTTATTGCCGCATGAAATTGTCTACAGTCATATAATGAAGTGGAAAAGTTTCCACTTTAAAACGTTTCCACTTGACAATATTGGTAAAAATCATTGTCTTTGTAGTCCTTACAAAAACGTTTAAAACAAGGTCACTTCTCACTGGAGTTTTCCTTAGTGGAGCACTAAACTCAGTATGTGTAAATGCAGTTTGTCTCAGGGCTCAGCTTCAACTAGAGTGAATTTTCTTATCACACAAAATTTTCTAAGTTTATCGTAGAATGTCTTCCGCATCACATTTGGGTGAGTCAGAGGCTTTTAAAGGTGGTGAGGGGGAAAGAATTTCTGCAGTTTAATAGCCAGCTTGTTGATCAGCAGGGCTATGTGAAACACCAAAGATTAAGTTCCCATCATGATTTGTAATAGCAGTTAATTCTGGATTTCAGATAGTCCAAGGGAGTCTTTGGTTATTTGTGGTTGAAATGTTCACTGTCTTCTTATTTTTAGCAAAAATTTAGTACAGAAGCAGAGAGGCCTTTTTTGTTTTTTTTTTCTTTTTTCCCTACAGCTACTATGTTCTCACCTAAATCTTTGCTTTGGTCTAACAGGACATACACATCTCTACCTTTTTTTCCTAATGGTGTACATTTACAGTATATTTTTTCCCTTTCAATTTGTCCTGTTTCTTGCACCTCCTCCCTTGTACTTTCCAGATGTCTTCTTTCATGATCTGAAAGTGCTGCTGAATAAAGATGAGCCAATAGTTAGTCCAATCCCAGACAGTCTTTTGCTCGGGTAATTGCTCGGAACCAAGCAGCTCTTAAGTGCCCTTACTTCCCTGACTGAGATTGACTGATGGAAAGATTAAGTAAGGCAAAGATTTATAGCCAGTCTAGTAAGAAGAAAGCAAAAATGTAGACTCACTTAAATAAGGTGTTTTTGGTTTTTTTTTCTCTCTCTCTTCCCCCACTGTACTGAGGACACATCCTGAATGTTATCTGAAGTCACAGAGATCAGAGCCAATCTCCTTTGGCTGGAGAAGTGAGCACCCGTCCAGCCACTCCTGAGTGATGCTGGAGCTGTGCTGGTAGTGCTCCCACAGCTGATAGAACACCCCGCGGGAGAGCTCGCTTAAAGAAGAAATTTTACCAAGTCTCTCAGAGAACATAATGTAATTCTTACAATAAGCCAGGTATTTAGATTTATACCTGATTTATTTGCCGTGGTTTTTCACTTGATAAAGATATTTTCTAGTATATACTGGAAGACATAATCCATTTAAAACAAATGAAATTGGCCTTGAAACCTTTCTCCCCATCTTATCAGTATGACCACAGCAGATTCTGGGTAATTAGTAGGAACATTTTGCAAAAAAACCCCAAACCCCACCATAACCTCATTTATATATGGAAACACTCATTATAATCCTTGCTAAAAGTCATTTAATAATTAATATTTATATTAAGCAGTCTATATCTAAGAGACATATTAACGACAAAACACATAAAAATATCTCCATAAACATGAAAAAATGTCTCAGGTCTTGACAGTGAATCTGAGTAAATGTATTTGCAATATTGCCAGCAGGTTTTTTTTTTTTAATATTTTTAATGAAGCACTGAATAATGGAGAAACGATGCTATGCATTAGCATCTTTTTTTAAAGATTAGAATCTATAAAATGACTGACATTTTACATAGTTTGGATCATTTAATGTAAATTGCAATATCATAGTGTCTCCTGAGTGATAGTATTACAGCTGTACAGCCTCTGGGTCGAACACATTTTAGATGACTACCCCTGGTGCAGACCAGCAGCAGGGCTCTTTTCCTCTCATCCTCTATATTAATTTATGCTTGGGAGGTGGGGCCAAAGCACCCCCCTTTTCTTTCCTTTGGACATTATGTGTGTAAGCAACAGAGAGAGAACCATGTTTAGAGGTGGTGGCTTTCTGTCATGGCTTCCACGGGGACCTTGGGGGAAGCAGCCTGCAAAATTCACACATCTATAATTCATAGTGGGGGACGTACAGGTTGTGCCTTTTCTAACATGGCTGTTAGTGAACATGGCTAGAAGAAATCCTTTGTGTTGACAGTATAGAGACATTTTGGCTTAAGAAGTCAAAGAGAAAAACAAAAAAAGTAATATATTTCAATATAAAGCTTTTCATATCTGTGCTTTATGGCTTTAAATTTTGAACTCTAACGTGAATAAGATTTTCCCTCATATTTTTAAGACTGTGCATTATAATTTAATCTCTGTTCCTCAGACTACTTATATCTGTGAAGTAAGCTGTTTGGTAATGATCCTGATGTACAGACAAACACAGATATTCTGAACTAAATATTGAAGAGATGGAAAGATAAATAATGCAGAAAACATCAAAGTTCTTTGATTGATGAACTTAGATGGTTCTATTACCTATTTCAAGAGTTATCCAGCATGATTTATAATTTCTATTAAAAATATCAAAACACTGTCTGGGCTGTATCTAAGCCAGTGAATATCCCTCAATCTTTGTTTTATGTCATTCTAAGAAAAAGAGTACATGTTTACCCACGCACTTCACCCTCTAGTTTTCACTCGAAGCACAGCTTTAGCTACAATAACAAAGAGGAAATCAATCTTTCTTGAATCCCTAGTTTCCCATGGAATCAAATACCTCTTTCTCTTGAGAGAAATGTTTCAGCTTGTGGGTCGGGTAATCTCTTCACTTTTCACTCTTTAACTGTGTTTAAAAAAAAAAAAAAGCATACAATACCAATCTTCATTTGCTTGTATGGCTTTGTCCTCTCAGCCCTATGTAAAACACATATATTCTCTAAGAGCAATTCACAATAAGATTTTTACTTAAAGCAAATGTGGGATAAGAACCAACTCTGTTAAGATTCATATGTAGGAAATAACATATCTAAACAATCTTTAAGAATTAGTTCACTGACAACCTACTGTCTAACTGTTGCACTTCAATAATATATATATTAAAGTAAAAATAAATTCTTTTTCACTGGCTATATTTAGAAAATATTTTTATCAGATATTCTCTGGGAACAATAAGGATGAATTCCAAAGGCTAATCCAACAAGATAGAATACTACCTTACTCTGTGAACAAACCTCAAATAGAACTAAATATGAAGTATCTTTGCTTCCAAAAACTGGAAAGTTTAATGTACAAGAATGAATGATATGATTTTTTTTAATATTTGGTCCAAGATATTAAATATTTTTTAAAAAATCATTTGTTAGGCTATGAGAATGTTTCCCAGTTTCTGCTTTGACAGCTGAATATTGCAGGTGTCTCCATAATAGTTTTCACTCCTTCTTTAAACCATATAAAGTGTTAAAGGCCACATGGAAAAAGTGAGTTTGAGGGAAAATTTGGCGTCTAAAATATTGGTTTGGTTCTATAGGGAAGGGTCAGGCAGACCCCTGTTTTATGAACATGTTTTCAGTTCTGTCTGTATGTGTAGAAGTCTGGAGAGAAATTTGAGGGTAGTCACATGTCTACTGGAATGTCATTAAATTCATTTTGTGATGAATCTACCCTGGTCCCAGAAAAGGAAAATATCTACCAGACTCAAATTGCTAATGGAATAAATAAAAGGGGGAGTAGATAGTATTTTCCATTTCCGAATGGAGGAGTGGGTAGTATTTTTACTCATGTGATGTGTCCTTCGCAGGAATGAAACAGGATTTATAGTCTTATAGTGCTATTTAAAGCTGAAACCTGTTTTTCCAAGCAGACGTGTGTATCTGCATTTGCAGCATGCCACTGGCAAGGTAAATGAGATCAGCAGTAAGCTGAAACTGAAAGCTGCAGCTGGCTGACAGTTGCAATTTTACAAAACTCCTTTCTTCCCCTTCAGAGTCTATGCAGATATGAGTTTCAGCACTACTTGCCTCCAGCCTCTTTTAACTTTCTTTTTAATTAAAACGCTTAATTGGGAGTAATAAAAATTCCAATTAAGCTTTTTAAATAAAACCCAAAAGCTCAAAGTGGCTGCGGTTGCAGATAACTGCTACTGCAACCCGTGACTAGCACTGCAATTTGAACAAGGCATTTGTTTCACCATAATTAATATTGTGCTTCATGATTGTACCTCCACATCTCTCAAAAGTACTGTACCTTTAAGTCTCACAGAGTTATAGTTTGCATGTGAAATATGGGCATCCTTGAGAGTTTTGCTAAGTGCAGTACTGGGACTCAAGTCTCTGCGGGTTGCTCTGGGTATATTCCCCTCAGCATTGTGCTACATGTCATATCTGTAAGCAGAAATAGAACTGGTAACATGTCCTGATCAGCCAATTTCCTGCTGAATTCAATGGTCTTGTAGTCTGCCTAAAATCCCCAGGAATGTTTCGTGCTTCTCCTACAGCTTCTTAGGGATTTTTAAAAATTATTATTATTTTTATTATTATTTTTCCCTCTTTATTATTGACTGATTCCTAACTCGTTTTGAAAGCCAGCTTGTGTTGGCTCCAGGTACCACTGGCATTAGGTTCACAGGCTTTTCTCATCAGCTTGATGGACCCAGGTGGCCTTGTCTTTCACTGCTGTTTTTGCTTTCATTTTCTCAGCCATCTGTTTCTGAGGAGAATGAATTACAGCCCTGTTTTCCAAGAAGTACATTGGTAGTTGTAGCTCAAATGATTACAGTAAAAAAACCACAAAACAGCATGGCTTGAAAAGCAAAATATTCGTACATAAAACATAAATGCATGTAAACACTCCATGAACTTTAAAGAAAATAAAAATGTTAATCTTCTGCTCAGCTAGTATTTAATTTATTAATAATGTTGAACATACTGTGTTAAATGATGACTAGGGTTCGTTAAAGAATGGCTACATTACAACACAAAATGTACCTTTTTGCCAAATTAAAGGCTTAGTATAGAAATTTAAACCAAAGTATTTTACTTAGTTTTTGCCCCAAATTTTGAAAAATAGAAGTATTTCCTCCAAAAAAACCCCCTTGGCTATCATTAGAAGGGATCATTCTTCTTTCTACCCCAGCCTGTGGCACTGGAAAATATTCCTCCAACACAATGCTGTTGTGCAACAATAATGTGGTACATAAACTGAATGATGTGCTTCTGACAGATACAATGCCCTGTGTCACCAAGTTGCATCTCTGTCCAGTAAAAGTGCACTTGCCAGAGGTTATGGGAATTGAGAGAGACCTACTGTAGGTTAGAGTTGCTTGACTCAGCCTCACTTCCTCTCAGTCATGGTTTCATCTGCTGGATCTGGGCTCTGACTAACAGCTTTATTCAGAGAAATTGGCAGTTTGAATTACAGGAAGGTAGGAAAGATTCTGTTTCAAAAATAGAAATTTTTTAGTGTTTTTTTTTTTCTGAGCCTTCTTTTCTTCTGATCCTTCTTTCATTTCTAGAATAAATCACAGTATCTAATAAGCCAATGAGTCTTTTAAAGTGGAGTTTTAAGCGTGTACCAAGGTCTTATTGAATCATGTTATCTAGCATTTCAAATCCTCTTGAAGTTAGTTACAAAGAATAATAGCTATATATTCAGTCTGAAGAGTTCTAAGATTTTAGTGACTTTGGATTAACAGGAAGATTTCAAACTATCAGTGTTTAAGCTTCACCTTTCTGTCAGTCATTCCTGACAAGGCCAGAAAAAGGTAATAACTACAGTGACTTTAGAGAGGGTGGTTTTTCATTAGTTTAAGCAGGATGTCAATTAAAAAGGAATTGAGATAAAGAACCAGCAACTAGATTAAGTTTACACTTCTTCAAGGATGATAAGAAAAATCCATTTACAGGTTCTATTTCAGACTGAATATACTTTCTAAGGTAAAGGCCCCTTATATTATAGCTTTAAAAGTCTACTGGTAATTTCTGAAAAGATTTAATAACTATTGTGTCTAAAATGTTGAAAAATTTTTTAACCACTGGAAATAATTATTTCTTACCTGTAATGAATATACTAAAATTAATTTAAACTTAATTTCACACATTTTATGACAGAATATTATCATCTTCCATCAGTTCTTCTCCTTCTGTCTGACTACTATTTGCATTCTCTAAGAACTGACAAAACCTGTTTAAAATGGGAAGAGAAATTAATCTTTCTGTGATCTCTGAATGGGGAAGGACTGCCTGGGGTTGACTTACAGCTAAGGAGTATGGGACACAATGGAACCCTACATGCACTAAATTTTACTTTTTCTGTGATCCATTTTCCAGATTTTGAGCAACTTGGTAGGAGTTATGAACTCAGAATTTAGAATACTGCATGGGAATGGGGCAACATTAGCCTTTGTCCAGGCTAAAGACAAAAGAGGGTCCTACAGGGACTCACCCTTCCATATACCCTTGTTACTCCTTGTGACAACACTGGACTTTAGGGTTCACGTGAAAATTGTTGTTTCAGGCAGGATCACATAGGCATTTATTAACCTTGACTCACATATTCAATTTTTTTTTGTCTTCTTGCAGGCTCAAAATGTTTTCTCTAAAAGAAACTGAAACTGTGATTTAATGTTACTCTGTTAAGAGCTGGGTTAGTCACAGTTTTCTACTTTGCCCAGAAATGCAAACTAATCCAGAAGAGAAAATATTTTGAGGGCTGCTTCCCAGTGAGAAGTACAGTATGGGCCACAGTGCATGACAAAGGATAGGAAGGGAAGTTCAAACATTTCACGACTGTGGACCACAATTGGCAGATCAAGGTCTATAATCCACTTCTGCATGCTTTACAAAGGCAGCTTTTCCACCTTTTAATTGTAATATGAATAGATTGCGGTTTCAGAGCAAATGACACCTAAAAACTTGCACATACACCTAAGGTGGGTAAATCATTAATTCCTAGTATTATATGAAGGATTTAGTCCTCTTTGCTGTTCCTGTGACAGACAAGTCACAACCCTTAGCAGACAAGTCAAGTGTGGGTTTTTTCAGTAGTGAAACAGCTTTCCCTTTTGTAAGGGAAATAGTACCACGAAATAGTAAAATAGTGGTCGAAAGAACCAGAACTTTCTATCATTAACACAATAACAGATAGTTGCTGTTATAGATAATCAAGTTTTCTCTTATAGGTAACTAAAGAACAGGAAGCAGGATACCCACCCAATTTGGAGGGGAAGAGAGCTACCCTTCAGAGACATCCAAAGCAGGAAGAGATGCTGACAAACTCTTATTCTCCTACACTATTTATACTGCCTGGCAGAATGAGTCACATTATGCTACTTTTTAATAGCTTTCTCACCTTCCTGAAATGAATTACATGCTTGTAGAGCAGTGATGGCAAACTAGGAGTCATAGTGATCATTATTAGCTTTGCAGCTTCCTTAGCATTCAGTACTCATGAATCAGCTGTAATATATTGTGATAAATAATCTGTCCAGAGGGACATCGGCATTGCATCCAAAGTACAGCCCAGGCTAATACTGTGAAATCAGCTTTGATGCAGTCCGTAAAGTTAGGTCTTGCTCTATCTCTTTGAATCAGGGCAAGATTCAGCTGATTCCTCCTGATAGAGAAACTACTGAGCAGCTTTTTCAGATGTACTTCAATGCTTTGGTGTCATTATTTTAAAACTGATGTGTTTCCCACTCTTTCTATTAGCTACATACACATCATTGTATCAAAATCTCACGTAAAGCATGGCTGTGATGGAGGGTATTCTTCTGAACCCAATATTCCAAGATTTCTTCGTGGTTTTGAAGGTTTCAGCTGAATCAATTTTTTGTCACCAAGTTATGCAATAGATTTTGTTTCCACTACAAAAGCTGTGGCATTTAAAGACCATGGGATGATGTGAGGAACTAATGGCAGCACTATGCTGAATCTGTAAGGTAACAGCCTGAAACAATTGCAGGTTACAGAAAATAGCCCCAGAAGTGGCTTGGAGAAGTCATCTACATAGTGTGCATGCTGAAGCTCAGTTAGCACTCTGATTTATCCTGAGAAATGCTCATTTAACCACCTCTTACAAAGTTCCCATAGCACTGGGGAAAGATATAGATTAACAGCTTTCACCTACCAGTGTAAACCAAAAGTGATAATGGCCAGAAATCATGGTGCTGGCCAAAGAGCAGGTGTTTTTAGCTGGTTTTTTTTTTGTGCTGTTGGATGGACTTTCAAATCTGTTTAGAAGGGAGCCAAATTTAATGTGCACAAGTGGTCATTACCTTTTATTTAGTAATGGCAGAGCTGTTGTGTTTCAGTTGCCCAGAGATTTGAGAGTGCTCTAAAAACCTTATATGGAAACCTCATATGATCATCTGGTTAATGCAACCTTTTTCCAACCAAACCTATATAGTTCACCTACCAGTGAAGAAAGAACTACAAAAAAGAAGGCTTACAGCTTGTCAAACACTAGTTTCACAAAACAGCTTTTATATTTAAGGTACATTATTATTTCTTGATGTAGTAGTACAATTGATGATGATGTGATTTAATGGGCTGTTAGCACAATAATGCTCTGTCTTAAAAGTGACACAAATTTCTATCCTCCATCTGGAAGTCATCAGTGTCTTTACAGGCAATAGGATGTGTTCTTCCATTATGTATATGCCTATTATCCAATGGTGGACTTAGGATTTTCTGGATTTCAAATATATTTTTTCTGACAGCTTTAATTGTTGACTTCCTTTAGCCAGCACCTGATAAATTTATGTGAGTGGCTGATACAGACACCTTGTACAGTTGAAAGTGGCATTTAGCATTTTGTGGCAAACAGATACATGTGTTCAGAGCTTGAACTTTCTTTAACAAGCAATACCACGCTGATAAACTGTGTGCCTTCCACAAATGGGCTATTACAAGAGTCAAAGTATGAAAACCAAATCTCTGTACATTGGTGCTAAAGAGTGAGGGGTAAGTGTGAGGTGTGGAAACATCTGATGGAATATGGATGGGGCATTATCTCAGCGAAATCAACATAAATTTGCAGTAGTTTAAAACAAAACCTTGTGGTTTAGTTTAAAACAGAGGGTTTTTTTCACATGAGGAAGCAGATCTCGTGACATGCAGGGAAGAGTTTGTCTCTCTCTGTAGTATTATGTACAGATTGTAGTGTTTCCTCTTGTGGTGGGGGCTACTACTGGCTAGCAGTGAATTCCTCCAGACCACAGAAACCTCTCGTGCTGGGTCCGTCAGCTCAGCAGCTGCTGCGTGGGTCAGGCTTGGATGAAGGACACATGCTCTCTCTTGGGTTAATAAGGATGTTTATTCAGTGCAGCCATGTGAAAAGGGGGCTCTTGCCAGAACCCCTTCTCAGCATGGAGGTCGCATGGTGAGGACGAGGAGAGACAGAGAGAGGCTGGGCCTGTGTCCCCTTTTTACCAGGGCAGCCCTGGGTGGGGAAACACTGACCCAATGGGGAATGGAAGGGAGAGGGGTTACATCAGTAGGACCCACAGGGGTCATCGGGACCAGGGGGGTGAAAGGGACATACCAAATACAGACAAATAACAAATACAAAAGACAAATTCAAAACCTAAAATTCGTGCCGCTACAACAGATGAATTATTTCTACTTATATTTTATTTTGGAGTCAGATCAATATACAAATCCATGTAGTGCCCTGCATCTGTTGCATGTCTTCTCCTGAGGGGTTAGGTGCAGCCTCGGGAGAGGCATGGTGGAGCTGCTTCTGCATGTCCTGAGTACTGTGTCTCCTGTGGGATGTAAGGTGCTCATGCTGGGCCTAGGGAAGAGGACTTCAGAAACCCATTTCTCCTGTTCCAGAGGACAGCCAGCTGTGCTCTCTGACCAGGAAGTCTGGTTGAGATGGCTAAACCAGGACAGTTCAGGTATTACTCAGAAGAATGAGATCAAGATACTTAAGAAAGTAGTTTTGAAGTAAGATCAGCAGACACAGGTCTCTACCTGGCAGATACTGCAGGTTTGGGCAGGGGACTGGTGAATTCATTTGCTTTGGGTTGGTTTCGCAAACAATCTATTGCTTTCATTCAGCCAAGGAAGTACTTTCCACCACCAGGGTGTGGCATTGGTGGTGTATACTTTTCTGTTGGGGAACTGGCTGAAACTGTCTAAATATTTGTTACAAAACATTAACTACAGCTTTGGGAGAACTGTTAATGGTCTTTTAGTTTCAGAAGCTAAAGCAGTATATTTATGGGGTTCATGGACTGCTAGCTTGTGCTGGTTTCAGCTGGGGCAGAGTCATCTTTCTTCACAGTGACCAATATGGAGATGTGTTTTGGTTTTGTGTGGAACACATGGCTGATAATACAGAGATGCCTCTGTTATTGCTGAGCAGGGCTTGCAGAAAGCCAAGGCCTTTCCTGTTTTTCATCCTGCCATGCTGGCAAGGAAGTTGGGGGTGCTTGGGAAGTTGGGAGGAGACACAGCCG
Organism: Trochalopteron elliotii; assembly: GCA_024734555.1. NCBI lineage: Eukaryota > Metazoa > Chordata > Aves > Passeriformes > Leiothrichidae > Trochalopteron > Trochalopteron elliotii. The sequence continues at coordinate 5,549,352 of JANPWX010000022.1, read as the reverse complement.
GAACAGGTGACCCAAACTGACCAAAGGGATATTCCAGATCACATGACATCATGCTCAGTATATAAGGTGGAGGGAAGAAGAAGGAAGAGCAAAACATTTGCAGTGATGGTATTTGTCTTACTGGATGACTGTTCCATGGGATGGGGCCCTGTTGTCCTGGAGATGGCAGAATTGCTGCCTGTTCATTGGGGATAGTGAATTAAGCTCTTGCTTTGCTTTGCATGTATGCATGGCTTTCACTTTCCCTATTAAATTGTCTTTATCATAACCCATGAGTTTTTTAGCTTTTACCTTTCTGATTCTCTCCCCAGCCCTGCTGTGGGAGAGAGGATGAGTTGCTGTGGGCTTTGGTTGCTGGCCAGGGTTAAACCACAACAGTCCTTTTTGGTGGGCAGTGTGGGTTTGTGTGGAGTTTGAGATAAAGACAGGTTTGACTGGAATACGCTAGATTGAATATAGATCTCTTAGTGGTTTACTAGTAATGAGCAGGGCTCTGTGTTTGCTATGGGGCTTACTTTCCTGGCTGTATATTAGAATCTAGTGCTCATTAGTGTCCACTTTTTGCTTTAGCTTTTTGCTTTAGCTTTTTGCTAGGATTAGCTAAACCTAACCAAAAAGTCCTCATGTATCTCTGCCACTTAGCACTGTTAGTGAGGTAATGAAACAAATCTGCACTTTGCATTTCAGCTGTGGTTTGGTGGTCACCCTGGTTACCATTAGGTGTTGGTTCACATATAGCTATACTCACTGTCATGGGAATTTCACTAATAAATCCCCATTAAATTCAGCAGAAGTTGAGTTGATGTGTCCTGGAGCCAGGATGTGGAAAACCCCCATGAGAGACAGCCTGTGTACCCAACCTATCACAAAAGACTGGTTCACAAGATTTGGATTATAAGCTTAATTTTCAAGTTATGTATAAGGAGTCAGTTATTTAAATAGTACCCTAAGAAAATTAATACAGTAAGGATTTATAATTACAGCCACCTTTTATGAATTTTAAAGGCAGAGAGACACTGACAAAATATTCACAATGTTTCTGCACTTCACTGGTTTACAAAGAATGTTGCTAGTAGGCAGACCAGTGGGGCAAGGAAACACAATTGCTTACAACAGCCAAGCAGGTATGCTTATTTTTAAGCCTGCCAGCCCTGACATAAATTCCTTTAATTTTTTCTGAAATCCTCTTGTATGTCTTAATTATCTTGTATAGTCTCATAGGATGGATTTGATAAGGGAAGACATGAACTATTAATTTTCATCTTGAGGTCTTAAAATAGCCAATTAAGCTTGTACTAAGAGAAAAATGATATAAATCTTCTGAGCCAGAATACAATGCCCTGCGTCTCATTAGCATTCAGTTTATATATTTCCTCCAACCGTAACCACTCCATGGTTCTATATATTGTGCTCTCTAGCAACGTTTAAGTTTTCAAACCAAGAGGAAACTGACCTTTACTGCAGTACAGGGCATACAAAAATTCCTGGGATAACTGACCTCCCTATCAGCAGTTCACTATCAGCTTTTGCAAGGTATGTTTAAGATGTATTTTTGAATAAAATTATGTACTTTCAAAAATTTAGAGAGGCGCAGACAACATGGTACATGAGAGAAACACTGTAGCTGGTTAACCTAAGGGGTGTGAGGATAGTTTGTAGACTGAAAAATATGCCAGCCTTTGTAACCACAATTCTTTTGAGATGCAGCACAAGCCAAGGTTATATGGCTAGAAGATCTATTTTCTTCCAAAGTGCTTATAGCAAAAAGATAAAAGCAACAACAAAACCCCAAGGAAATAATGCCTCTTATGATTATCTACCTAATTCTGGCAATCAGATAAACCTCTAGGTGGGACAAGATATGTGGTTTTTTTGTTTGTTTATTTAGCGCTCTAAGTCATATCAGTTAGTCATTGCTAATTTACATCAAGACCTAACTGATAAAGAAGTTGTTTCATTATGACAATGCTTTATTAAAAATTGTCCAGTTTTGTTGCAAAAATGGTGGTTTCATTGTTCTGGTCAAACACTCTGAAGCTTCCAGTTACTCAGTCTGACCTAATGTGAAATATAACCTGATCATCTTCAATAGAGAGTATGTAGATGGCAAAAATACAATCAGCCTCAGGGATAAAAACAACAGTATCATAGAAATTAAACTTTTCTATTCTATAACAATAACTGTGAGATGGCTTTATTAAAATCTGGAGTTTGTTTTTGATTTTTTTTTTCTATTTTATCATGATTTGTGGAATATACATTTATGAATTCTAGTAATGGCCATCATTTCAGAGGTAAGAAGAAAGGATGATGAAAGGAAACAATAAATTTCAAGGAATCAGTGAAGGAAACAGCAGAAAATAAAGATGAAAAAGAATGGGTGGTGGGGAGAGAAAGTGCTGCACACAGGTTTTAGGTAAAGTGAGATTGCTCATGACAGTGCAATGGCAGAAAAAAGTGACTTATGAGTTAGTAGTAGGAGAAATCTGTGATATTACCAGAGTCAGGAAATGAAAAAATGTGTGAAATTTACATGAGAAGTGGTGGGATATCTGGTCTTTGAGTTAGAAGATCCATCATATAGTACAGCCAATGTTTTGTCAAGCATTCCCTCCACAGGAGTGTTTGGGTGGTTGAGAGTAATAACTGGCAGGAATTTGAATTTTAAGGGAAGAACAGGCTCTTAATTTGACTGATTTGATTGCTTGGACCTATTTCTTTCTCCATTCTGTGGAACTAGAAAGTGTTCTCTCTGGACAGAGGTAATTAAAACAACACTTTGTGTCCCTTCCTACTTTGTGTGAATCAAAAGATATTTAAAATAAGAATGATAGGGTGGGAAAATGGATCTAAGTTAGAGCTAGAAGAATGTGTGTTTGCAGGAGTATAATGATAGATATATAATGTATTGGCTAGAAATTTGGAAATATTGGCTGTAGTTGCAGAACAAAGTTGCATTGATCTGAGAGTTATGTAGCTCTCTGGAATATTCTTGGAGTTAAGAAGTTCACAGAGATTTGTATTTTTTGTGTGATAAAAGCAATAAACTGAGCATCCCTTATGACGCCTTTTCCAACTTAGTAGATCAATGTAATGCAGAAGTACCTGTGAGTCCTGTCTGTATTTTTTAGTAAGCTGCAACTCAAGCAGGTTCCTCCATACAAAATGAATATTTAATAATAAAAACATGTTTTTGTTCAAAGTTCAAGCAAGAAAAAGTCACGTTCTTAGAGGGTTTTATCAATTGTTTGGACTAGGGAACAAACTGATTACTGATTAAAGGGCTTTCCTTGTATTTTCTTTAAAACACATGTGTTGTTATTTCTGAAATAAAACAGTAGAAGAAACAGCTGGTTTGATTTAAACAAAAGCAAAGAGTTTTCTGGTTTTCTCTTTTTTATACTATGTATGTTTGCTTCAAGAGCCTGAAATCAGGATTGCTTGCGCAAACTGGAGACAAAATCCCAGCTTAACTTACAGAATCACAGAATCATCAGGGATGGAAGAGATTTTTGAGGTCATCTTGTCCACCAGTCAACTAGTTCTACCATAATCACTCAAACCACATCCCCAAGGGCCACATCCAGACACCTCTCGAACAGTTCCAGAGATGTTGACTCCACCACTTCCCTGTGCAACTTGATTCCAATGCCTGACCACTCCTACACTGAAGAAAAAGGAGAAGTGACTGACAGCTCTTAAATAGCCATGGAATGTGTTATTTGTACCAGTGGGAATATACAGGGAGTTAGCAGATATCTGTATAATCCAGTGTTGGAAACTTTTCTCAGTCAAAAGAGGAATATATTTGCACACCCTTTAAAATTTAGAAATGTAGCAAACCACTAAAACATACATAAATTATTCATAAATTATTCTTCATATTCATAGGCTCACTGCACAATGTTGGATTGTTTAGTTTTCATGGTTTATTTTGTTACTTTTAATGACGCTATTAATCATACTTCTCATTTTCTTTCACTGCCAGGATTTGACAAGGATTTTCTTTCACCTTGAAAAAGTGCCTGTTCTGAGGAGTTTCTTCCCAGCACTCCTGTACACTCAGGACACCCTGCTGAGTGAAGGCAGCTTGTCTTCTGCATTGCACTTCTCTCTGAAAGATGATTTCAGAGCTGCGGGTTTGATCTCTCTCTGGGTAGTGAAAGTTCATAAACAAATATGTCTTTAAAATTGTTTTTCCACTTGAAGCCTTTATGATTCCATCAAAGAGGAAACTGAGCTAACTCAATAAGCAATGGACCGTAAGGTAGTAAACTGATACATTGTTAATTTTTATTACTGAAGTTTCTTCCTCCTACTCTGGTTCAAAATGCTATTCATATTTTATGATGATGATGATGATGATTTTTTTATGTTTGCAATGGCAAATCCTTCTGATATTCTACTTAATATTTTTTGTTGAGATGTGTTGGCCACAGCAAGCATCAAGGCAGGGAGTGTAGTATTGTCTCTATCTGAATGAATGGAGACCAAACAAGTTACAAATGGGGCTGCAAGTCATTGGCCAGGGATAACAGACCCCCTGGCTGGCTGGTACAGGAACCTGCTCTAGAAAAGCTTTGGAAGAACAAATTTAGATGCCTAAGGAAAAAGGATACAAGGGTATGAAAGCAGTAAGAAATCTTTTTTGTGGTAGGTACTCAATAGCCAGTTAAACAGATATGTAAGCTTTATCTATTTCTTGTGTCCCATAGCATTTTAGTGTGTTGTAATTGTGGGCTGAGAGCCCAGTGAGGAGATTTTAGAGACTGAGCTCTGGAGGCAAATCTGCTCATTAGGTGGCAGAGGTGGCTGCTCTAGTTCTAGCTGTAGGGGTAATTTCTCTGCTTATTCAGGTGCTTCTGCACTTTGCTTAATAGCACACTGTAATTGTGATGTTGGTTTTCCCTCCAAGTCCTTATTTCTCATGTTTTTTGATTACCTAGCTGAACAAGACCCCAGTCTTGACTAGGCTCTGCCATGATCCATCTGGCCAATATAAAATCCTGTTCAAAGGTTATCGAGGTACTGATTTTGCAGACTCCATTCACAATGTGGTTTGTTAAATAGCTCTGAATATAAAAACACAATCTGCTCCACCAGATTGCATTTTTGGTCCTTCAGGTCTCTTACTCTACTTCCAGCAGTTGCTTTGTCTAATGCTGCAGCAGAAGGGAGACAACAGACATAACATATCTCACCAACAGTATGAGGGTTTCTATGAAGGGGAAAATTCCGTTTTTATTCCTATGTCATCAGCTCCTGGCCATTATACACATTTCTCCTATCAGAAATTTTTTTTTTCCTTTAAATGATCCCTTCCTTTCAAAGTCCAATGCAAGACAGTTTAATCCTTGCAGAAAAAAAAAATCACTGACCATCAGAAAACTGCCCAGAGAAATCTTCTAGTTCCTATAGATAATGTGTATTTGAGGTTAACACAAATATTGTGGAAATCTAACTGTCCTTTGAGGGTACTGTTGTAAATCAAAGGGAACTCAGTTTATCCCAAAGGTTAACTCAGATTGATTTAGTCCCTTATACTCTGATATGGTCCCTGACTTGCAGAATTCATTGCAAATTGGATAATATTCCTCAATGAAGTTAGTGTATGAAGTAAAAATAGGCACATCTATGCTGCATTTTCTTGTGACTGTGGAAGATTATTTTCAAACTTGTTCATCCAGGTAGTCAACATTACAGTTTTTTTAGGATTTTCAGTCCATAAATTTCCTACCTGGCCCACCACAAGTGACAGATATAATGAGGGATAAACAGAGATTTAAAATTTGCATGCTACAATGGTCATTTGCAGTCTCACAGCTAGACGTTTAAAAACCTTGGCCAGTCATTGCCTAACACTTAGAGCATTTATGGGCTCTGGCTGCATTCCTGCCAGCACTGTTCCCTGGCAACCTAAGTTTATACACTGGTGGCTCTGTATTGGAGTTCACTGACAGTGTATCCACTTTCCTGTATTGTTGGTGTGATGATCTGGTTGTTGCAGTGTGACTTTTCAGCCTAAAGAAGGAGGAAGTGGAGTTTTCCTTCCCTTACCCCATAGCCTTACACTGCATGGGATGCATGACACAGATAAAATGCTATAGAGCACCTATCACAAAAAACATTTCTTACTGCTTTCATACCCTTGCATCCTTCTTCATTAGGCATCTAAATCTGGTCTGTGGAGACTTGCATCTTCCAACAGCGGGGGTCCTCTGTCATGTCCCTGGATGAAAATATTCATAAATTTTGGTCATGGACCTTTTTCTCCCCATCTTGTTGGCTACTGTGTTGAACAAGCTGCTCAAGTGCCCTACATGGATCTGTAACATGTCAAAGCATCTCAACTAAGAATATTGCAAAGCTGAGTTTGAGGCACTCAGGTTCCTATGTGTGTTTTGTCTTAAGCAGAAAACTTTTAATGTGGTCACAAAAATTTACACTGACTTAAAAGGTTTGCTTAGGTCATAAGGGAGGAGTAAGGTAGTATTGGGCCTCGAGACATCATTCACCCTTGCTTACTTGTACATCTGAGACTGGAAGACAAGGCAGTTTAAGTTCTGGTTTTTTATGTGACTCATTTCCTTTTGGTCCCTGCTTATGATGCCAAATTGATTTTTTGTCTTTTTTATTTTATATAACCTCTGTATACTTTACACATGTATTTGTAACTCTATTATTGTACTCTAGCTAGTTCTAGTACTTCTCCTTACCCTACCCAATAGGCAGAAAGACATTTGTATTCCAAAGACATGGCACATTCCAAAATCTGGGTGTCTGAGGCTTCTATCCATTCTTGGTTTTTCCTGGCAACCAAGATTGAGACCAGCTCTTTGAGACATATTTTATAAGTTCCATCTGAGGGGGAAGGATTTAGAAGTGGCTTGAACTGGGCATGGGGGGGAATTACCTCCCTCGTTATAATTCTAATTGGTGATTCTTGTCAAATATGCTGATTTGCAAAACCTTTAAAAATTGTATACGTGTTGTGCTGTGTGTGCATCTTCAGCGTTTTCCACCTGGCGAATTGTGCATCTAAGGATCCTTAAAAAGGTAAGTCCTTTTTATCACCCAAACTGTGTCTGGCTGGTAATTTTAGGACCAGCAAAAATGGCATCACTTCATTTAGACCAGCAAATGTGTGATGGGTAACAGCATGGTCATAACACCTCAGTTTCAAGATAAGTAGCTTCTGTTATTCACTGAATTCAGCATAGTGTTTTGCCAAATTCCTGATGGAAAGTTTCCAAGGCTGAGTTGATTTTTTTTTGGAGCAAACACTGTGATTCTGATGTTACAATATCTTCCTCACTGTATAGTTTTAAAAACACTGGAATAGATTGATACAAAAAAATTATTAAATCTGGAGTTCAAATGAGAAAACTACAAAGTTGTTTCTGCAGTGTTTATAATTTCATTTTTATTTGGCATGTGTACAGATGCAGTCAAATTATTGTTTAAATTTAAAATATACTTCTCATACTTTATGACAAATTACTGAATTTATGTATTAATGCTTCTTCAGAAAGTATTTAAAATTGCATTTAACCAGTTTTATAGGTACTTGTTTTCTGCTAAAATAGGTATTTTTTATAAGGGTATACATGTGCTGGTTTGCTCTCCCAGTCAGTTTATGATTAGAAGTGTGCAAAGAAGCAGCATTAATGTCAGTTTCAATATTCTTGGCAGTGAGAATCTAGATATTTTTATTCTATTACTATGATAAATCTGTGAAATTATTAAAAAAAATAGTGAACTATCAAATCAAGAACTATTGAAATAACACCATAAAATCTGGAACTCAGGTGAAACAGTGTTCATAGTTACCAGATGTTTCTATTCACTACTGCTGCTCACAGAATGGAGTCCACTTGTTAAAGATGGAGGATGTCAGCTTAATTTGTGTAGCTTTGAGGAATAAAGGCTCACCCATTACCAATTTTGTTCTGATGACCTTAAAAAGAGATGCTTCAGTATTCCATTACCATTTATTTCCCTGAACCACCTAAATGCAAAAGTTTTAAGTTTTTCTAATATATTTTAAAATGATAAATGTGAATGAAGACAGTGCAATAAAAAAGATAAATAAAATCAGGACCTATTCTGCGTTTGACAGGGTGAGCTGAATAGCTCCTTGTCTTCAGTACTTAACTAGCTGGAACCATTGTTCAGCTTTTGTGTAGGAGACAGTATGTAATTCAAAAGCTTTACTTTCAAAACTTAGGGAAAATTGACTTCAGAAGCAGTGAAAACATCATAAAACCGCATCAATAAATCTACACATACATGCTGAACCCAGCCATCTGCCAATTTACATGTAATTCAGGTTATCCTCTCTCCTACAGAGATGTAGATTTTGTCTATGTCCTTTTTCAAAGACAAAGAAATAGAATAATTATCTGTCAAGGGATAACTCTCTTTAAAAAATATTCAATTTGAATATTTTAGAGCTCTCTGCAAGACTGAATCCATCCTTCCACTATGGTGCAGTTTTTCTCTCTCTTCCCATGTTTCTTTGCTGCCCACATGACTTGGAAAGAAGAGAGGGGCTGCCAGAATGACCTAAAATGACCCAAAATGACCCCACTGGCTGCCCCAGTGTTACACTGCAGCAAAAGGGGCGTTGTCCTCCTGTGATGCCCTTGGGTTCTGTTAGTAAATGAGGGAGTTGCTCAGATTTTATGAAATAATGCTTCAGCAACTGAGACCTAGAAAGGGTAGCTTTAGTTCAGATAATATTATCTGTATACCTTGCCATCAAAGCAGGTAAGAGCACACATCCTTAGAAAAGGTAGCTGCTCTTTGTTTTCAGTAAGTGCGTGCTGTTCAACTAAAAAAACAAAGTATCCAATTTTCTCAAAGGTTTGAAAAGTTCAAACCACGAAATGCTTTTGCCCTTGAACATAAAAGTACCTAATAATTTCAGGGTACTCTCAGCACTCAGGTAAAAGAACATTTTGAGCACATACAAACAAAACAAGTGTGGTAATGATAGGTAGTGTAAAATGAGTTATTTTGTGTCTCTAGAGTTATAAACATTAATGGCTTAATATATATTCTCTCTCCAGACAGTTAAATTAATCCTCTCAGCAGAAGCAATATAAATTTAGACTATATTTTCCAGATGATTTTGCTTACTTCTGATCTCCTTTAGTACATAATGTGCTGTAGCTCTAAGAAAACAAATGCTTACAAGTGTAGATATTTATATGAGTCAGCAAAGCTGGCATAAAGTTGATGACACCTTGTATGCCCAATGGAGCTGGCATTCACTGCTTAATGAAAAAAATAAATTCTGATCTTCAGGCTGATTATAATGCTATAGATTGATATGCCAATGACCCTATTTGAAAACATTATCTTTTGCTTGTGTAGCAATTTATGTAACTCAGATTGAAATAACAAATATGAACACTACCCATTTAAGACACAAGTCAAGAATAACCCAACTGAAGTCAAAATATTCCTGTTCCAGCTAGTATTAGCTGATCTGCTTTAATCTTTGCTAGGCAGCAGTTCCCTCATGCTGTACTTAGTCTTCAGTTGGACACTGCTTGGAATTTTTACAATGAATCTACAAGGAATGCTCCTATTGTCCCCATCATTTTATTTAATCTTGAAAATTTTCGATTATTACATAGCAACCACAGTCTGTGTCTTCATACCATGCATGTATATTGCACCTCTGTGTTATTTTGCTTTTCTTTTACCCGAGAATTAACAGAACCCGAAGGAGAAATTAGGGCATAGTAATAAACAAGAAAAAAAATTTCTCCTCATTGCAGAGGTATATTGTTAGATGTATTCCTTTCATGGTTGTCAGTGGGATTTCAGCATTTTACTTGTGGTGCAGATATTGAGACATGAAAGTTTCAAATTAAAGGTATTTATCAAATCAAGCCATTATTTTAGCAATGAGCGTAATTAAGGAATAGCTCTGGAAACTGCTGTGTTCTGAGTAACTGTCTCAGCATGGTAAAGAGTGAAGATGAATCCTAAATGTTTCTAAGGTGAAAGCAGCAGTAATCAGCAAGTGTGATGGGAGGAATGAAAAAATTACCATAAATTCAGGGATAGGAGGATGGATGATATCTAAGCAAAACTGCAGAGCGCTGTGTATTGGGGTGACCAGTATAGTGTAAGCAACAAACACTTGTTCTCTTTTCATTCAGTAGATTTTTTTCAGGGTAAAAGTCATACTTAGTAATGTCATATTTAGTAAAACAAGCTAAGAAATCCCATCAAGTTAGAAAATGCATGTGATTGGTTTTATCAGATATTTCATATAGAAACATCTAGAATAACAAATGTTTTCTGATTTTCAAGATAATTGTATTTTTAGATTCCCAAGTAGACAATCTTTTGGTTGCATCAATATTCAAATAGTCCTCTAATGTTTTACTGAAATTCGTACAGTGTCTTACTCAGGTGCTTTTTGGGGAGAAACTAGGTCAGATTTCACATTGGATAAGAAGCTGTGAGAAGACTTAAGACAGTGAAGATGAGGGCTGTGCTCCCACACAGATGAGGCTGTCCTGCCAGGCAGCTTGGGTGACAGGGAATTTTGGAGATTTCCTGAGACATTGTAAAAAAAGTAGTGGAACTGTGAACTCTCTCATAACTGAAAGTGCATATTTAGCTAAATGGTATAAAGAAGTTCAGTTTGGCTCAATTGAAAACTATTGTATTCAGCTTGCCAAGGGAAAAAAAAAATCTGATTTTAAGCAAAAAATTAATAGCCTCAAGTAACAGGCTATGAGATTTCTGACGTTAAAAGAAAAAAAAGTGTTTCAGAGGTGCTGTTTTTCTGCTGTCAACAGCTCAAAATGCAACATTTATTAAAAATGCAAGAGAGTTCATAAGCAAAGGCATAATCTTAGCTGGACTTGATAATTTCCTCTAGCTGTGACAGTCTGTGGACAAAAACCAGAGCTGGAATATAGATAGAGATAATTTAGTTTATTTCTAGCTCATGCAGCCAGTAAGATTTAAAAATTTAGGCGCACCAGTGTTTTCTCAGATCTTCAAAGGAATGCAGAGAGAGGATGCAAGAATAATTGGAGTTTTGGCATAAAAGCAGGTGTTGGTTGAATGAAGTTGATGATGGGCTATTTTAAAAGGCAAAAGCAGTTAAATTTCAAACCTTGTAAAAGTACAGGTAGTATGTTGCTCCTGCTGCTATGGTGCATGGGTAACAGAAAGTGGTTTTTGTCCTCACTTTTTCTGCAAAGACCAGTAAACTTTTGTATTCTCAGCCTCTTTCTATGTTGCTAAATAAAAGAGAGATGAGATGTTATTTTAAGCAATGGTCTGCCTACCATTCAGACTGGTTATGCCTCATGCACTTGTTATGCACCCCTAAATTTTGTTCTGTGATGGCTGACCCTTTCTGAGATGATTTTGGGTATGACTCAGAAGACAGAAGACACCGTGTCCAACATCAGTATTGGATTAACTATTAATTTTCAGTGCTTTGTGTTCCCTGCCAAAGTCATCTTTTACTTACCTTCTCTTTGCTTGAAAGAGAAGATAATCTGGAATAAATACTTCTACAATCAAGTTTTGAAGAATAATCTTCTAGAAGATAATGATTCCCTCCCCCCCACTCTCCCCCAGTTATTGTCCTCAAATATGACCAGAGATTACCTTATATTTCAGATTTCAAATGTGAATATATATGTCAGGTCTTTACCATTTAGCAAGTTCTAAAAACCCTGCTATTTAAGTTGGGTAGCTTCCACAACATACATAGATACAAGCTTGTAAGTCTGAAAGATCACAATAAACATCCTACTCTCATCCACTAAACCCAATCTACTTAGCTTTAGTTTAAACCTGGTCTAAAATGCAAATGGTGTTTATCTCTTTCAAGGACCAGAGAAACGAGCTTTTTCTAGTCAGATGCACAGCTTTGAAAGACATACAGTACATGGCTAGTCTGTCAAAAGTACAGAGAATTTTAAGTAGTTTGGCATTATCATAACTGTATTAAGCTGTGTTTGGTTTTATCGTGTCGTGTTCTTTGACATTCTGCTTGGCGTGTGTATGCTGCCTGTCAATCAGAGAGTCAGCATGTCAGGAGGGAACTGCACTGCAGGAATCGTGCTGCTTGGAGAATTCAGATGAGCTTAAGGAAAAGGAGGAAGGAATGCCTGCCAGCTACAAGGAGAATTTTTCAGGTGAATCTCAATTAGGTGTATGGTTAAAATCATGAATAGTGATGGCATAGCAGAGAAAAAAGCTCTGCTGTACTACAAAATTCTTTGCACTGGAAATGTTTTTGTTTTAAAAAATTATCTACAGTTTTTCATTTGTGTAAAGCTTAGTGAAATGAGCGAGCAGCTAAGCACAACAATATATTTCTAATTAAAAAAGGTAGCTCCTGAATAAGTATGCATGCATAACTATGTAATATATACTGAACATGGGGAAATCCAATACAGGATGAATTCAGCTAAACTTCCTTTTGTGGACAACTTGTGACAAATTGTCCTGTGCCATGACTAGACTGTACATCTACAATAGCCTAATCATTCCAGAGCTTGCTTACTATTGCATTTTGCTGAACATTTTATCAAAATGTGTGCCTGTCTGCCTTCTTGTCTGTTTGAATTTCTCCCTGTGTTGTTGGCAGCTACTATCACTATATACATGTGAGTAAATCAAGTGGTGTCAGGGAATGTTCCTGGGGCCCGGAAGATGACCAGCTACACTGGTGACATGTCATGGTGCTCCATGGAATGGTTTTGCCCTTGTCAGCCATCTCTCAGCCCATACTAGGGAAGGCCTTGTTCAGGTGTTAGCAAAAAGGAGAGACTTAACAAGCAATCTTGATACACCTATCCTGTTTGGGAGGCAAGAAGAATTTAGTTGTATGGACATGGACTGGTCCATGGCATTCAGTTTCAGTGTCATAGAGTGAGTGGTACTGCCATACTAAATTTACTCTTCTGTAGATAACAAGTTTTTCTATACCTACTGCTAAGCTGCTGCTACTTCAATTTCTTCTCAGCTCTGGAGATCAGTGTGACTTGTTCACATTCAGAGGAACAGAGAAGAGAAATACAAGATATAGCCCACATGTGATAGTTATCTATAGTGCAAGGGATGGTATTTTCTGCTGCAAAGTTTCTCTCAATCTGGAAGATCAGAAGCACTTAAAATGTACTCAGGATTGGAGTGGACCTTTGGCTTAGTCCTTCCTCTTACTTCACAGTGATCACAGCAATAGGGACATCTCTCTGTCCTGATGTAAATGGTTACTGTAAGTTACTTCTTCTCCAGGGCTCTGAAAAGGAGAGATAGAAATGGGAGTGTGACTGTAAAATATATATAGAGTTATTTTCAAGGTTAATGCCAGATGCAAGTCCAGATTCTGACACATTTTATCCAGTAATAGAAAAAATATGATTTCTCTCCAAAATGATACCAAAGATGGGTGGTAAATTCCTTGATGGAAACTTATTTGTGGAAAAAAAAACCTTTGGAAAATTGAAAAGCTCTGTGGAAGACACTAGGATGTCAGATTTTTGGTTTGGAAAAATTCTAACAAACAAATATACATGGAGTGTTGTAATGTTCTCTCTTTACTCTTTATGGAATTAATGTTTTGATTTACTTTTTAAAATTTCGATGTGACTTTTATTGCAACTCCTTTTGATGTTTTGCTATTATGCACTTAAATGTGGTAATTTAAACCAGACAGATTGAAATCTCTAAATCCCCCAAATCATCTACAGTATGGCATTAGCAAACTCCAAAGAAAGACTGAAAGAAAGATTTGTCTCCTAGTTCCTTCATTTCCCTCATCCTATAGAGATCAGGAACAATGAAGCTTTGCTGGTGAAAGATACTGTCGTTATTTCTCTCAGGACCCAAGGAATACTGCAAAGACTATCCCTGTTCCATTTGAAATCCAGATGCAAATAGATAGGTTTGAACTCCCAGCTTGCAGCAGACTTTCTTGGAAAAACTGGTTGGGTGATATATCTGGGAGCTTACAGGAAAAGAAAGAGATTTTATTGGTAGTGAGAGACAGTTGTATACAGAAGAGTTACTTCAGGAAAGTGAAAACAGAACTGAGCTCAAGAATGATTAATTTTAATCAGTCTAGTGTTGCTTCAGCAAAGCACACCAAGTCTTTTCTGTTTTTTGATATTAAATTAAATTTGGATGGTTAGAAAGAAAAGGTGTTTCCCAATTAAGCTTTACCTCATCAAAATTTCATTCTCTGTTTTAAACAGTTCTTGATAGTACATGCTGTTAAGCACTATCTGGTAATTTAATTTCCTGGTATAGTTGCTACTTATCAGAACTTAAACCAGGGTATCCTTATTTTAAATTCTTGCTTTGGGAATTCATACTGTTCTACATGTATTGCCAGTGGTATGTGTCATATTGTATATTTTACATCTGCAGAATATCTGATTGAGTGTGATTTTTGTTTGATGTAAGGAAGACTTTCCTTTGTATCTTAACAGAAGTTGCAGCAGGGCAGAATAGGACTTACAAAGAGCCAACATTTCAGAAAAGAAGGCTTTTGAAGAACACAGCCACAAAGATAAAACACTGTCACTGCTTTTCTTCTACCTGGGAAAAATCTGGCCTGGAACTCTGTATTTACTTCTGAGTTCTTGGGTATAGTTTTCTCAAACATCTGTTGGGTTGAAGTTGCTAAAATTGAAGAGAGAATAGGAGCATGTTTTAAGTAGTTTGAAACTTTTATGGTTTGTGGAGCTTTTCCCAGTAAGTGGAATTATTTTTTTAAGGTATTGGCAGAAGTAATCATGAGAAAGGTAGATTTCATTTCAACAGAATGAGAGTTTTGTGTCACTAACATGATTATGAAATTTGAGCAACTGTTGTTTCCCAAACTGCAGTAAATCTTACCAGAATTAGGTGTGCTATGGTAACAAAGAAAGAGAAGAACTCAGACCAAGATGTTGAAAAGCTGTAAGTGAAGGACAGAGCACTATTGAATCTACAGGTCTGGAGATAGTGCAACATGTGAAATGCAAGATGATGCTTCAGGTCAATGTCACAAGATCTGTGTGGTTGGTCTTTCCAAAATGCAGGTGTATTTCCTTCTAAAATAACTTTGTTCATTCAATTTTTTTTTGTTTGTTTGTTTTAGACCAAAATCTTCTGAAGACAGATTTGGAAGCTTACTGTCTTCTTATGTAGAACTAAATCTATGCTATAATATTATTTTGACTATTATGCTGGAACAAGGAGTAACCATTCACAGATATTTGATTTGGAAAAAAGATCAGAAAGGAAAGGAACTGGTGGGTTTTGCACAAGAACAATGTAGCCATCTTTATCCTAAGAGAGAGATTTTGGCAATCTTCATCCTAAAATCATCTTCCTAGATTGAGAGGTATAAAATTAACTTGTTTAAATTTACTTGTATTCTGAGCATAACTGCTGTTAATGCTGATGAGAAATGTACTGAACTTACTGGGGATGAAGTTACTTAATTCTCCAAAGCAGCTTATATTTCTTTTTCATGGCTGTGATAATTTCCTTCCTCTACCATAATTATATCCCACGCTATATAGATCTCAGCATTTTATCTTGGAGTTATCCTTCAGAATAAAATTCTCAATAATTTCTTTCCAGCAGTATTTCTGTAACCACGACAGAAATTTCCTTTCATTTCAAACATGAGAAAGAAAGAAAAAATAGTTTTAATTATTTTTCAAACAATTCTATATTTTCTCTTCCCTGTTGACATTATTTATCTATGAAAAAAATTTGAAAAATAAGTTTTGCATTGATAGCTGACTCTGTTATGGTCTCAGTTTGCTATCATACCTAACTTTAACATTTTTTAATAGCATTTCTCAGACAAGAGTTTAACAATAAGATATTTTAAACAAAACAGTAGTAAAACCAGGCAATTGCAAAAGATAAACCACATATTTATGTTCACTTGAGCCCAAGATACTTAAAGTTAACCTACTACTGAGCTTCTTGTAACACAATAAAAAATTTAGCATTACACATGCCTGATTTTCTTCTTACTGTTTTTATGTCTAAGAACCTTTGCAATTTTAATCCGTTTAAAATTGTACAAGAGTCCATAAAAACATTTATTTACTTTATGCTCCTTGTGGCATGTAGGCAATATCTAGGCCCTTTTTCAGCACTTGGAAGTTTATGGAAAATACTGATGTACACCAGCCCTTGTGAGAGATGCATAGCTGGGTTTGCAGAGGGCTGGTTGTTCTCCTTGTCACTGGGAAACCTCCTGGCACTGGCTCACACTGTGAATTGCCTGGTGAGTAAAGAAAAGAAGAAAAGGTCCTTGGTTTCCTAAGTTAGTTTTCCTTTAAGTTGCAATGTGAAAAGAAACTTCACATTTATCTGGCCTTGGATTTATTTCCTGGAGCAACTGTGCTGCAGGCTTGGTGCAGATGCACAGTTGCCTGCTCCTCTGAAAGTCCTTTGGGCTTAAAAAATGTCTTCACTGCAACAAACCAAAGTATCACAGAAAACTGAAAGCACACCTTAATTCCAAAATCTTTGCTTTTGACCCTTTCTTCTCTAGAACTGTAAATGGGTAGAGAAGGCAACAGGTTTCTACAGAGGAATTTTTCACAGGAACTGTCTGGGAGGGTCTTGGCTGTACCATAGCTGCACTGGCAACAACACGGTGCAGCCTGTAGTGCTCCAACTCCTCCCTGTACAGAAAACTTCACAGAAAAAAAATATTTCAGGCCAGGTAAGGCTTATCCATCTTGCTTTTCTTCTTTGCTGTTCATTCTGTAACACTGGTAACCTTCATGACTTCTACCACACTTTAAAATGTCAGCCATTTTTACCTGGAAATGTGCCTCATGGTATCCTGTGACATGGAAGAAATCAAATTTCTACTAAAGAACCTTGAAATTAGAAAAAAGAGAAAAAAAAATAAAAAGAAAAGAAAAAAAAGAAAGGCAACAAAACTTTGCATATGTTTAGCCTTTTGAGGTAGAGAAACATGCAAAGAAGGCAGTTCCATAGGTTAAATATCCAGTGCACAAATTAACTGAGGCTCAATATGTAGTCTTAAAACCCAGAGATTATTAAGCCAATCAATGAAATTTTAGAATTCACTTTTTCTCTCTGAAAGATCACTGTTGGAAGATTTTCAAATAACAGGACTACTACAACACTATGTAACATAAGGGTTTAAAAAGTCTGTTGTGCTCTCAGAGAATGTTTTTTCATTGACTTCCTCAGCCTGAGCCAGCATCCTGGGTTTTTCTGAAAGATACAACAGGACACAAAAAGTCTAGAGAGAGCCTTAGTTCCTAATGACTTTTTGACAAATAAATCTAGGTACAGTCTGAGTAGCAAAACAATGACTCAGGACTATTTCTAGACTCTTAGGACCAACTGCAGCACCTCAGACAACCTGTGGATGCAGACTGTAGGGTGGCTGGACGACCAAATGCATCCCAAATGGAAAGGCAGCCCACTTGTCAGAGTAACACATGCACTGCTAATAGGGAAGATATTTTATAGCTGGGGTGGACCTAGCTGTTCCAGAGAAGGTTGTTCCTGTGGAGATGGGATTACTGAACTATCCATGGGTATTGTTACTACTTTCACTCTGTAGTCATCAGGCCAAGAAGAAAAGCTGTGTAGAGATTTCTGCTTCATAAATCATCTCTGCTTGTTTTTTTCCTTTCTGCATAAATCCAACAAGAACTCTTCTTTTTTTCTTTTCTTTTCTTTAAATGTTTATAGTTTTCAATCACATGGGACCCTAATTTTGCCTCGAGTCACTGCAATAATGTAAATACAGATTTTTTAGCAGTATTTCTATTCACCAGAGACTGAAAGATATCTGTAAACCAACATAATGTATTGTTTTAAATCAGAATTATGCTAGAGGACTCCAATTTTGTCTAAAGTTTCTAGAAAGCAAAAAATTTTGTATTTTCTTATATTTAGCAGTTTAATGGGATTCCTTGAGTGTTTGAAGTCAAATTGGTCTGGGATGATTTCTTAAGTAAACACAGACTTTACCTTGGGATTGAAATTAGTTTTTTGGAAACTATAATAATAGAACTATGGTATTGACACTGACAATTAAGATAAGAGACCTCCTTTGCACAGAAATTTAATGAAAAGAATTGTTACCATGTATTTCAAAATTACAGTATGATCATTTCTTTTCATTCTTTATAACCATCACATGGCATATTTTTCCAGAGGTGCTACCTAATTATGTTGTAATTAAATGTGATTCATCAAATAGAACTGGATACAAAACTGGCAATCAGTGAGTCTTTTTCATTCACAGACTCTGTAAAATGGGTGTATCTTGTAATTAGTTTACAGATGTTTACTTTTGAACAAGGAAATCAAAATGATAATAATTTTCTTCTCATCACCTGGTAGAATATTTTAGCATATATATGCAGCACATAACAATGGCTTTCATGGGTGGGACTACCAGAAATTATCAGTGTAGCCACAATAATGACAATTATTCAGAGGGCTTCAAAATATAATCTCACACTGAAGATAATGAATAAGATCATGTTTTAAGTCGAGGGGCAGTAGAAGAAGCTTATTTCTGTTTGTGCACACTAACTATAGCTGAAACATCATAGAATAATAGAATATTTTAGGTTGGAAGGGATTTTAAAGATCATCCAGTTCCAACCCCACTTCTGTGGGCAGGGAACCTTTCACTAGACCAGTTTGCTCACAATCTTTTTTCTTTTTTTTTTCTTTTTTTTTTTTTTTTATGTTGATTGAGTTTGCTTTCCTGTGTAAAGTTAAGTTAATACTATTGGCAAACCACATACTGCCTGACTCATTGTATTGATTAAAAGGGCACCTTCTTGGGAGTATTTGTGGGTTTCAGTTGTCTTTCTGCTAGAAGGATTTGGCTGTGCTTTAATTTCACTGGGTATAATTATTAGGGTTTGGGTAGCTGAGAGAAATGGGTTGGTTTTTTCTCTGGGCCCCTCAGTTGCTAAAGAGACTTAATGTCTGTGTCCTGTGTATGCCAAGCTCTAGTTCCAGCCCAGTGCTCTGCTTGCACACAGAAGGAAGAGGGTCTCTGTCACTACTGTTTTGGGGATGTCCCCAGCACGTGGGAGTCTGCCATACACACAATAACACAGAGCTCGTGGGCTGTGGGTTTGCCTGCTCCTCCTACAGGGACCAAAAAAAAGGCAGGATCTGGTAGCAGAATAACCCTTGGGATTAGGCCGCTTGTGGAAATAGCTACCACATTTCTCTCCCCAAGACAAGACCAAAGATAGCTGGCCTCTGGGCCCTCCTGTCCTCATGCTTGACATCAATAGAAGGCAGGAGAGCCTTCTCAGAGAGAAAAAAAAAATAACTTAGATTTTTATCTTTTTGATTGCTGCAAATATATTTAGCCTAATCAAGCTTAAAGCAGGTAATGATGAGCCATCCTATTCATTTATTGCTTTCTGCTAGAAAATAAATTTGTTTTCTTTCTAAGTATAGACCAAAGCCAACCCTATTTCCATCACTCACTGTGCTTCTCTGTGTTTATCCACCCACACAATCTATTTGAAGGTACAACCACCTATAGGACTCTACTTATCTTCCCAGACTTTGCAAAGGCTGACTGGAGAAAAAACGCATCTTAAGTAAGTACTGTTTAGGGTTTCTTTTTTTTTTCAGCTTCATTTGTTTAAAGAACATTTGGCTGAAATATAACTTTTGTAGTTTTACAGCTATTTCTGCTCTTTCAATAGCAACAAATCATTCATTTTGGTGACAAATTATTTCCAGGACAACCTGCTATGATATGACAGAAAATTACAGCTTTAGAGAGGATGAAAGAAAAGGAGCAGATGATATCTCACAACCCCAGAAACAATCCTGTTATCATGAAAAGTATGCCTATTAATAGCTATAAAGATGGAGGAAAAAAGGCACTATTTACAATTTTAAAAGGTTGGTTGCTAAGATGAAGATTTTCCTAAGGACTTTGAACTGCTTTTTGATAGTGATAACCCACTATCAGTTCTGAAAAATGCCTGGCAATAGGCACTGAAGAGGAGATACACCATAGGCAGACAGGGAAGACTCTTGAAGCTTAATAACATGCAAATTGGAGATTAAGAGATTACAACTGACTTCAGTGCATAGGAGAAATATGGTGTAACGCCTTCATGTATCTTCAGTTTTAATTCCATATTAATCTTATTGTGAATCATTCAGAATTGGGAAGGTAAACCAAAGAAGCCTCAGATTCTTTGCTACTGTGATCTACAGAACCACTTACAAAGTTAGGGGTTCTGTTACATACACATCTGTGTATGCTGGAGGAGTTTAAAATATACTTCCAAAGATGACTTGCACAGGAGGAAGTTGTAGTAGCTCTAGAAGAGCCTGCAGGATTTTGGGGACCATATCTGAAGTGGGTGGGATGTACCATGCCCAGCTGCCCAGGCCATGGTGGCCTGAAACTCTGATGCTCTTACTCTGTCTGGAACTGGATGATCATACCCTTGCCAAGAACACACAATCTTTAGTGTTGACCTGTGCCTTCCTGATATCTATTCTGAAATCTGTTTAGAGACAGAAAAAAATGTGCATTTGCGAGGAACTGACTTTCTTTATTTTATGATTAACAGACACAGAAGACATCTGATGATTACTAGTACAAGAATAGACTGCAGGTGTGCATGTGGCTTGTTCTTTAAAATATTATCTCTGTCATGGATTCACAGGGAGACAGACCTGTAACCAGAAAGGACCATGATGATAAATGATCCCTTGTACAATTTTGAAAAAAATGCTTCATTTCTTTGTGCCCTCTCTCCTCTGATCTGTGGCATCATGGTAATCAGAGGCTAAGTTCAACTTAATATTTTTCAGGGAAACTGCTGGACCTAGGCCAGAGAAGGCCACAAATATGATCAGAAGACTTGAGCACCTCTACTTTGAGGAAAGGCTATGAGAATTGGGATTGTTCAGCCTGGAGAAGAGAAGGGTTCAGGGTGACCTTCTAGCAACCTTCCAGTACCTAAGAAGGGCCAACAAGAAGTCTGGAGAGGGACTTTTCCCAAGGGCATGTAGTGAGAGGACAAGGGGAGTGGGTTCCAACTCAAACAGAGTAGGTTTAAGTTAGATATTAGGAAGAAATTCTTTATTGTGAGGGTGGTGAGGCACTGGAACAAGTTGCCCAGAGAAGTTGTGGATACCCCATTCCTGGAAGTGTTCAAGGCTAACTTGAATAGGGCTTTGAGCAACCTTCTCTGGCTGAAGGTGTCCCTGATCATGGCAGGGGGATTGGAACTGGGTGATCTTTAAGGTTTCTTCCAACACAAAACATTTTATGATTCTTTGATTCATAATTCATATATAGTGAGATGGATTTCTTTCATTTTCTCTTTCTGTGCATGTAAAATAATTAGTGGGATGTATGTACTTACTGATTGTACTAAGACATTAATCCTTGGTGCCTAGCTCAAAGTCATCCTATTTTGAAATTTTGAGTACAATGACTGGCAAGGGCTATAATGTAATAGAAAAAAAACAAACAGCAAACACCCTTGGCATGGATACATACTTTTGGTGGAGTCTTGGCCAAATTATTCAACACTCTCCCTACCATGCCCCACCATGATTTCAATTTATAAAATGAGTTCAGATAGTTTCTTTCTTGTATGAGGATGAAAAACACTTTTATAACATAATAGAACGTATGGGCTAGATTCTTAGTTCAGGGTAATAAAGCATGTGCCATTGTTGATTTGGGCTAACTGAACATCTTTATCCATAAAAATACTTTCTTCATCACTGCTAAATGTAATCAAGGATTTTTCCACTCCAGTTTGTTCTTCCTTTTAAATCATGTAAGTTCATTTTTTAATATTTTATAACTTATTTTCTGCTAGTTCCAGAAATACAAAATTTCTGAATTCAGAAAAAACTGTATTGTCATAAATAATTAAAAAGAAGATTAATTTGGGCCAACCGATGATCATTTATTGGCCAAAAAGAGTGTTATTTTTACAATAGCATTTCACACATGCTTATCAGTAAATTGTTTTTAGAATATATGACTAGAACTGGCAGCTGTGTGATCACAAACAAGAGAATTGTAATTATTCTGTCTTTTATACAAAAATGACTGCAATGAAGGGATTATGTACATATTTTTTCATAGCAAGAATAACTAATAAATCACCAACCACAGGAATCTCTCAGCTGGATGCAGGAAGCAGTACTGCTTTTTCATAAACAATTCACCTGTATGCCAACTGCCAGTCTGACATTGAGGGAAATGAAAAGCTTTTCCCTCAAAATTTTTTTCCCGTGAATGAAATTCTGGGAAAAAGTGTTGTGTGAGACCTGTATTAGTAGGGAAGAAAGATAACCCCCTAATGTAAGCTACTCACAGGCATTATTTGCAACCAGAAGCTACTCCAAGAGAAAATTTCTATTGAAAGCCCAAATGATACTGTGGTTACTACAATAGGCATTTCACTCAGTGTAGAAAAGGATTGCTTAAAAATGTCTTGTAAAATACTCTATTTTGGCAAAGAAATGAGTGTGTAGAGTTAAATAGACCTGTATTTTCCTCCAATGGTGTAGGCAGAAATGGTGAATATATGCAATTATCTTCATATTGCAAGCACGGGTTCAGCATGTGTGGGGAGCTAAAAAGCTCAAAAATGATACAGCACTTACATCCATTTGGAAATGACAGAAACGTTGAGAAGGAGACAGATAGGACCCAGTTCTCTGCTAATGTAACCTGACAGAGCTCCATTGAAATAAGTGGAGCTATTATGATTCAGGCCAGCAGAGGAGCTGGTCAATAAGTGCATTGCTTTGAGACTTGAACTTTTCTAACATTATGGTAATTGTAAGTGCTGGATACTTTACTTTTTCTTCAGGGCTAAATATATATTTATTTCTTCTGCAGCCCACTTGGCATCTTATAAAAAAAATAGAAGAAAATCTTAAAGTTTCTAATCTGTCAGTCCTTTTTTAAGGCAAAACTCTCAGTACTCAGACTTTGGTGAGCTTTCAGCCTCGTTACAAACACACACACTGTGTTGAAAGGAGCCATTTACTGTGTATGTAAATGCATGCTAAAGCTGGTCACTGCTGCTACTGGGCTGGACTCCACAATTTCACTTTCATGACTCCGAAGTGCACTGCAGTCTACCTAATACCCTATAGCCCACAGACCTGGTAGGTGAGCTTTTAGCAACCTGCTGTACATTAACAGCTTTAATGGTGCTCCAGGAAGGTGTCTAACTGCATGCAATTTTAAAATATTCTTGTATCTCAGTTGGAAGTACTTGATTTTCTTTTGATCTTGCCTCTTTTCAACAAAAAGAGTGCAGAAAAGTATCTGGGGCTGAAAGGTTTCACACAGAGCCTTATCAATGACAACTGTCAATGACAAGACCTAATGGTTCTCTATGCCAGTATCCTAATATTGTCTCAGTCAACCATATTCCAGTGAAGTGTAAGGCTGTCTTGGGGAAGATTTTAAAAAAAAGTTTACATGTACTGCCTATATACTGTACATACTTTCTAAAATTCATGGACTTTCAAAGAATCAAAATTACTGAAATCATAAGTAACTGAGATTTTGAACACTTCTGATTAGGCTTTTATGCCTCTGGATGTCACTGTTGTTTTGCAATAATATAAACAATGTTATTTGACAAAGCAACAAATGAAAATGGTATAATCATCACCATCTGATGTTTGTTAGAAAGTACAAGGCTGATCACAGTGGCTATTTGAGATCTATGAGTAATTCAGTGTAAGGGATGAACAACTGAATATATAAAACAGTGCTTTCTTCAGTTTTATATTTGGTGAAAAGGGAAAAAACCCTATCAACTTACTTCTCAGATGTCCCAAAATGCATTTCTTTTGAAGCACTTAAAATGGAACATGAGCCTTCATTGCCCTGATGGCATCCCATCAGGATGTATCCAGGATGAATATTGGCTTATGCAAGTCAGAACAAATGGTGATATGTGTGAAGAGGAGGTAAATAAGTGTCAAGGACCATACACTACTGCTGCTGCCCACAACTGCTTGAGAGGAGTGGAACTTACTTTTCCTGAGTGAAGCTGTTCTGCATTTGTTACAAAATTGGGAGCAAAAAGAAGGGAATGAAAAAACATACCTTCCTTCTTTTATAGACTCTTGCAGAGCAAAGTGTTCTACTGTATGAAATTATATATAAAGTTAATGGGGATTTAGTGATTAGGAAGGGTATTTTTCAGATTCATTAATGGCTGCAATTGCCTCAGTTATTTACAATAAAATAGGAGGGACTATGTGCAAAAAGTCTTCCTCGGAACAAGGCAGATTCATCAGAAGTTTGTAGGGCAACTGGGGTGTGACGGAGAAATAAATAAAGGAGTGTATGATTTTTTAAATGTCTCTGATCTTTAGCTTTGGTTGTCAATTTAATGAATGAGAGTGGCTGCCTTTTCCTGGGAAGTATGAAATATTAAATAAATAGAGAAATAGAGTATTTCCATGGAAAAAGGGACATATCTAATTTTTTAAGAATCCTTAAATTTCATTTGAACTAAATCCAAATAGGAAAATTTGCCTTGAGGAGATCTAGGGCAGAGTGATCAGGAAATGCACTGGTATTCTTTGTTTTGAAATCAGTGGCCACTGACTTCAGTTTGGATAGAATTTCTTCTTTATGAAGGGATCCCATAGGACCCCACTCAGTCAGGGTCACACCTACTTCCATGAGCAATTGTGGTTTAACCCTATCTGGCAACAAAGCACAAAGCAGCTGCTTGCTCACTTCCCTCTGCCCTGGCCCCCCTGCTGGGGAGAAAATGTGGAAGAAAAGCATTGGTTGAGGTAAGAACAGATTAATAACTGAAACAAATTAAATATAATACTGATATTATTAATAATAATAGCAATAATAATACTAATGGAGAGATACAGAGGACTAAACCCCAAGAACCACAAGTGATGCACATTACAGTTTCTCACCCCCCACTGACTGATGTCCAGCCTGTCCTCAGACAGCGATTGGTGCCTCCCAGCCAACTCCCCCCAGTTTATATACTGAATGTGACATTCTATTGTATGGGATACTCCTTTGGCCAGTTCAACTCAGCTTTCCTGGCTGTGCTCCCTCCCAGCTTCTTGTGCCCCTCCTCACTGGCAGAGCATGGGAAACTGAGAGGTCCTTGACTTAGAGAAAGTGCTGCTCAGCAACAACTGAAACATCAGTGTGTTATCAACACTCTTCTCATCCTAAATCCAAAAGACAGCAGATACTAGGGAGAAAATTAACTCCATCGCAGCCAAAATCAGGACAGCAATGAATTAAAATAAATCCAAAGTACTTTTTGCTATCATACCTCAGCTAGACTAGAGCAAATGTATTAAATCACTCACATACTGTTAAGATGATGCTATTTTTAGACTGTAAATTCCTTTTCCCAGTAGCAGGGTGTTAATGTCACATCATGCTATGAGGGTGAGTTTTCATTCTTTTATCTTTTTTTTAAGCTTGCAGACAAATATCTTACACATCTCTTTTATGGTTTTAACCTGCTACTATTACAAGGCTAATTAATAAGGCTTTATGAGCTAATTAATATGCTTTTATCTATATGAACTTTTATCTTTATGTGACTGATTGCTACAGCAATTCTATAACATTACAGGAAGCTATTTATTTTCAAGTTAGCAATGTCATCCTGACCTTTTACCATACAGCTAAGTCAAGGTTCTGCCCTGCCAGATACATGGAGGGTAGCTCACACTGTTCAGTGCTGGCTGTAAATTACATGCTGATGAGTGAGTGTGATGGTCTCTGTTCCTTGATGTGAATGCAGCAGTTTATTCTCTCAAACATAAGTGATGATGGAGTTCTTGAACACTGAAATGTGGGATGAAACAGTCCATTTTTAATGTAGTGATGACAGAAGGAGTATTAATGAATGTGCTTACTAGGGAAAGCACAGATACCTGTGCCTAGACCTGTGTCCTGGCCACCCAGGGACATCTCCAATACATCCAGTTGCTCTGTCCAAGATCCTGTGCAGGGTGTGTTTTGGGAGGTCACAGCATGAGGTTGATGTGGATCTCCCTTTCTGATTTTGGATTTACTCCAAATCCAGTATCTGTGCTAAGTAACTGGACAAAACACTTTAAGCTCCCTGTGCAAAGGAACAAGACACAAATGTTTATATTACTGTGATATATGGGACCTGGGCAGGATGCGGCCAAGCTCAGCCCTTTGGGACTAACCCACAGTAGGAATTTCTTCCTTTAAAAAACTTAAAATCTCAGCAATAGCAAAAAGCGAAGGTTAGAGTACAGCCATGAAGAACAAGTTCTGTCTCGTAATGACCATGACTTCAGCATTAGTTTGCATTCAGATATATTTGAATTACAGGGGGAATTATTTTGAAGTATTAGTTTTGTAATCTTTGAACTGTCCGGCATCTCAAGTCCATCTTTCGTTTGAGATTACTGGACATTATCAATGCCAAAACGCCACTACAAATATTTAGACTTAAACAAAAGATGTTATTTTGAGGGAAATTGCATTTAGATTCTCTGGGCAAAAAAAATTAACTTGTATTGATAACTCAGCTAATTTAAATCACAAAAATAATATTAGTTAGGAAAACATTACTATTATACTACTCATACCAAAACCTCACTTTTTTTACTCTACTATAGTTTCAAAGTGACAGCTAAGCAACTTAAAAAAAATGCCTTAGATTTGCTTCAAAAAGAGTTTTGATTTGGATTCCTCAAAAGTACATAGAGTGTTTTCTTTTAAGGTTAGAACTGATCTGACTTCCCTCCATTAATATTAAAAAATCAAATTCTGGACAATTACACAGAGGGATTAAAAACTATAGTGTATCTAGGGGAAAACACTCACAAAAGGATGGGAAGGAATTTATGTGGTATTTGTGCAACTATCATACAAGCTTTCAAAGGATTTCTATTGTAATTCAAGATTAGTTGAGCATGAGTCAATGGACTCTTAAAGTATTACCCAAAGCTTATTATGATAGACTATAGCAGCCTCTTTTTAAAATATTTTTTAATAATATCAACTACAAGGTCCCTGAAGACATGACATTTCTAGGGTTAGTATTTCCTCATCAAACATTAAAATAGGTCAAGCAATTTGGTTTCAGTTCCTTTTCTGTTCATGCTTCTGCTGTACTGTGCATACCAAATAGAGTGCATTATGTAGATTTACCAACTGTTGAGTTCTCTGCTTTGTTTCATTATGTTTATTTTGCAATCTGTACTGAGAGCAGAAGAGCTACAATTACACACCAAGGAATCCTGATATTTACTAATTCCATAAAGTTAAGGTCATCTTCTGTAGCAATTAGAGAGAAATTCATTTATCAGAATTCAATCTTGCAGATGCAGGTAATTCATAATGAAAAGACTGAGATGAGAACAAATGACTCAACAAGGTTCTTAGTTGCATGATTAAACTGCTAATATCTTACAGTATGAGTAGTAATATATCTCTTTGGATCAAAAAGGAAATATTTACATTTGTCAATCGTAATTTGGCTAAATTAAGGCTCAAAAGTTTATTCTTAGAGGCAAGTAGTCAGATGTAAATATTCCTCCCTCGCTTTTGAACTGAACAATTTTCCACACCCCTTGTTTTATTTCTGAGCAGAAACAGGCATAAAGTGTGTTTAAAACTTGATTCCATCAATCAGCATTAAGTTATGTACAAAGTTTTGCAAGTACTAGACAAGAATCAGACCGGACAGGTCCATCTTTTAAACTTAGCTTTGGCTGAGTATGAAGGAACATGACCCTTAGACTTCTTTTGTTTAAAAACTGCATGAACAAAGCAGTGAACAGAAAAGAAATGTTTAAGGCAGATATTTAGAATAGAATAAAAATCTTCTGATGTTTCAAAAATAAAGCTGCACACATCTTTTAGATATAGAAGCTGGCATGAAAAAAGGATTCTTAGAGCATGAGTTGCAGTGAAGACATGAAAGTGTGTCACTTTATATTTGTAGTTCACCAGTAACATTGTTAAATATCTTTTAATACCTTTTGTTATAGAGTAGTAAAATGTTATTGTATTTGATTTCATCAAAAGCAAGATTGGCAGCAGAGCTGCTGCTGCACAGCACACAGGTTAAGGGACAGTTTGTCATGCTTGGTTTTTATTTTAAGCTATCTAATATTTATCCACTTAACAATTTAGGAGGCTGAATCTTTTGTTTTGAAAAATGTTGTAGGAGTTGTACAGAGCAATGTCCTTGATCCAGGAGCAGGATCCATGAAAGAGTATGTCAAGTATAGTTTGGAGTCAGCAGGCTCAAATTATCCATGAGTCTTTGATTTAATTTTCATGCCAGAGACAATCTTTTTTCTGATATTTTTCACAAAGACTGTCAAGTTCTTGTCAAGTAAAAGCAAAATCATGTGTTTCAGTGTGCCCCTTTGCCAATACTGGCATATCATTATCTTGGTTTACCTTTCTTCTGTGTATTTGGTTATGTTTCTGGCAAATTAAAATGCTTATCATTATGATTTCAAAGATGCCTTATTGGTAATTATATATTTCAAGATGAGCTGCCAGCTATTCTGATGAAATTTCTGGGTATCATTTTGAACAAACTTAGATTTATTTATTTTAGTAGCTCACTGAGGAATAAATATCATGATTTTCCTCTTGACATTCAAATAAATCTCAGATTTATTTCCATGTCAAGCTCTGTGAGACAAAATAACATTCATTTTTTGAATGGTAACTATGACCAGCAAAATAAAAGAGCCATTCCCTAGGAAAAGACTTGATCCAACATCCCTGCAAGTTACTGCAATGTGTCTTTTGACTTGCAGATTTTGGATCATGGTGTGAGTGTGAATGTGCAGATTCAAGCACCCAACAGTTGCGACAACTTTTGTATCTTTTTCCTGCCTGCCTAATTACATCTTGCTTGCAATTTGTGACCAAGATTACATACCAAGAGCCTTTGTGGAAGGATTATATTTTCTCATGTATGTGAAGTATTTTTCAAGTTTCTGTTGGCTCTAAAATAATTAACAACTCTAAGATAGAAAAGTGAATAACCTGAATACTAATAACTGCAACTTCATTTTTAAATCAAATTTTAAATATTAGAAATTTGCAAAACTACTTATGCAAATGAAATTGCCCCATCTCACTGTCTATGTTAATCCCACTCAATTATGTTACTGCTAAGACATACATTTATGGAGTTTAGATAAATGCGTGCAATTCTTCAAAGGCTTTATGTAATTGCTTCTAGATTTGCCATCAGTCTGTACTTGTTTTTGTGATTGTATCTGTACTTGGTAGGTTTTCATGTTGTAATTGTATGTTAATTGTTTGTGATTGTATCTATGAGGTTTTTATGCAGTAATTTTGAATGGCAAATTGTCTGATTGTACCTTTGATGAAAATTTTGATGTTACTTTTACCCAGAATGTACTTACTCACAAGGAATTGACATAAACCAATGTATACTAGAATGAAAATTATATAAATAAAATGGGAAGGCATTTCCACAAAGATAACACATTGTGAATTAAAAAGGTAAGTATTTTAGTACTTTATAACTTTGCACTTCAATTTATTCTGACAAAGAAATGATAGAGAGAGGCTGGTAACTATTGTATGACTCAGAAGCTTTGAGCGTTTTCACAGTCTTTTTGCTTGCACCTCTGTGCAAATTCCCATATGTATACTCTAGCTAATTATATCAACTTGTACAAGACACTCAGGGGCCACTGTCATTTTTTTCAATGCAAAAACACAGCCTAAGAGCAGACCCAGAGCCAGTGCAGTGGGCAGGCAGGCATTTTCCTGGGTGCCATCCAGTGGCAGGGACTTTGGTGTGAGTAGACACCAGGCACCCTTCTGCTGTTGTTAACTGGTCACAGGAGAGCCTTGCTATATGCCTGTTCCATCCAGGTAATTTTGGTAGTGAGTATTCTGAATGATTTGTGTTTTCAAAACATTTCAAGGCTCTCAGTACAGCCCTGGAGCCACAAGGTGTTTTAAAGACCATATGTAAGCAAGGTCTGGCTGCAAATAAGGACAAATTATAGGCATATTCCATAAATTCTAGTGTATGAAATATACTTTCACCCAAGCACTCACATATGGAATACAAAAGCTAGTTTATTGTCAGTAGTAGTAGTTTTAGAATTAGATTTTTTGTTTGCTTATTTAGGAACTGTTTTTCCATGATTTCCATTTTCATGGCTGATTAAAATAGAAAAAAAAGTAGATTTTGAAAAACGCTTAAATCAGGAGTCCAAAAGAAATTTAATGCTTTTGGATTATATTTTACTTCTCTCTCTCTCCCTCTATTTTTTAGCTTGTTTACTTTGAGTAGTTACAGGCTGTCTTTTCTTTTTTCATCATTCAAAGCTGCTGATAAGGAATTCTCAAGTCAGAATTTTTACTATGATATTTTACATTTAATTTTTGATGTTTTTTTTACATGTCTTTATTTCAGATAGGGCAAGTTGAGTAAACATGCCACACTCAGCATATTTACTTAATTGATTGATGCCACTCCATTCAGATAATGTGATGAAACATTCTCCTTCCCCTTAGAGACTATTCATTCAGTTCTGACATTGCTTGTATTTCTAGAAATGACTGGATTAATATTTTACAAATAGCATTTTATTTGGTTCTTCTATGTTTTTCCCGCAAAAAGCTTAACAGTTGATGATAAAAGTAGAGGCCTCAGCCCAAGTCAGATCTAGTTTTTTAGTAGTTAGAGTTCAGCAATTAACCTAAAAAAAAGGAGAATTAACTACAAGCTGTTTGTGTTAGCAAATGCTAACAAGAATAAGTGAGCAGGCAAGACCTGCTGCACTAAATAAATGGATTAGGTGGGCCAGTTAGCTATTGTCAGGAGTCATTTCAATTATTTAATTGAATCTCTTTTGGCAGTGATCCCAAAAGGCAGACCTTTAATTGCCCAGAAATCCTGTGGTAGACAAACAATTTCAGAATAAATATAATATACTTCTAATGGATTCTGTGTTTTCCTTAAGTGTGAACTATCCTTACTTTTTTAAAGGTAGGAACAATTTGAAAGCTCTGATTCTATTTCTTTTGTCCAACTTTTGGAGTTCTCTGGGATTGCCTGAGAGACAGCATGAAAACCAAGATGGTGTATAAGGAAAGATGTGCCACTTTGGCAGGGAAAATTCAGTACTTAGTTAAAGTAACAAGCCAGGCTCTTCTATTATAAATCCTGCTTGAATAGAAATGTCTCAAAAGACTTAATCAAAGATGTCAGGATGTATAGCTCTCCACACTTTGGAATTTCCTCAAACCAATGGGTCTTGTGAAGCTTATCATTGTGATGAATTAGAACAGTTCCCACAATTCACAGATGCCCAGAGTTCAGTAAAAGGGAGGGAATTAAATATTCGTAGCTAAGAGTCTTTCAAGAGAGAAGTGAATGCATAGGTTAAACCTATGCTTTCTGAGTTTTTTATTTCTTTAACACTGAAGAAGTTAAAAAACTACTGACACCTCAAATCTCTACACCTCCTACAACTGGAATGGCTTCTGGAGTCTCCTGCACACTTCATGAGACCATTAACCAATGTCTCTGTGGGGCTGTGTCCCTTCCCTGAGGCTTCCCATGACACTGGGCTGTGGGAGTTTTAACAAGTCAAATGGGACTCAAAAGAATGAGCATGAGGAGGATGTCATCAGTGAATCATGGAGATTGGTGTGCTGTTGTGCTGCCTTCTAGCAAAAACAAATTCTGAGTTTTGGTCTATTTTCAGAATCACATCTGTGTTTTACATTCTCCTAGCAGGCCAGACCAGAAAACCTTCTACAGAAGCAATAGGTATCTGTACTTTCTGAGCAAGAGGGATCAATTTCTTGCTACCCTATATGCTGGGTTACCCAGCTTGTTGTATAGCAAAATATCTTTCATTACAGGTTTTGGACTTTGTATGGCTGAGAAAGGAACAAAATCAATGTCTCCATTCATCTAAGACATCTCTAATCACATGACAGCTATGCAAAAACATGTGAGGCATTAAAAAAATTATTTACAATAATAATAGTTTTGCTTCCTTTCAGATCACTGAACCCACAAACTATTTTTTGCTGTAATAAGCAGATAAGGGATTGGTATTTTCCATCTGAATGATTTTTGAAGAATTTATCCCTCCTTTGCCTAATTGAAAGAGTCCTGAAATTGAATCAACATGCCATGCACAGCATTTCTGTGAGAAAAGTATCTCAAGCCCACTTTTTTGAAGGTCTGGAACTCCAGAGAAGTTTGTATCATGTCAAGTAAAATCCACTTTTTTCAGGAGATCAGCAAAAGGTTTTCTCATGCTCTGTTATGTACAGGTACCCAAGCCTCCTGTGGTGCTCTGCATTCACAGATCTCATTGTGCTCCTTGGAAAGAGGGCAATTTCAAACCTGAGGGGAACAGCTTCTCCTTTAAACTTCACAGCTGGCTGTGCTAAGAAGCCCATGTTCAAACCAAAAATAAGCACCTGCTTGAAGAGTGTATATGTGACTGCTAACGAAAAAAAGTAAAGGAAAATGTAGGTTAAAAGCTAAGCTAGTTTGAGACTCAATGTGGGCATTTGTTTGTGTACATCTGACAGACTTTGTACAGCCAGCTTTTCATCAAGTAATAAACCCTTCCAAGAAAACTCTGTCCTAAATATTAATGTTTGTACTCATTTGCTGAAAATAACCAAAAATTTTGGCCATTTTAAATAGCAATAGTAAATTATATATCATAGATTCACAGAACAATCTATGTTCACTGACACTTGATTACTTTTTACTAATTGGTTTAGTAAGTACCAATTATACCCCTAAATGGTTTTTTGAATGTTAATATATCAGCTACATTCCTCATTTCCCAAATATTTTGTAGTTAGAAAATGAAGCAGCAAGATTTCTCTTTCATACCTATTAGTCATCATTACATTCTCTAGTAAAATGTTATTTCAATGTAATGATATTTACAAACATGTTTAGACTGTAGTTCCCAACATTTATGTTAAATGTTAACCCATTATATTACTCAAGGTAGAATCAATGTGGCACAAAACCATGAAGGAGAGAAACCATCAGACAAAGTTATGAACAGAATGAGTTTTTATACATTTTTTCTGTATATAAGTTTGGCTAATTAATGGAAGTATAAAGGGTTTATAATGACCTTAACTATTAATATAGCCTAATTAAGCTCTGGTGCAATTTAGTAACGCATCACATTAGTGATTCCTCAGAATAGAAGTGGTCCCACTGGTGTTAATATAGCTGTTTGGTTGGCTTTGTGTGCTGAAGATTTTTCTGCTGAAGAGTAATATTTTGATGAAACTAAAAGCCTTGCAGGGATATGTCAAATCCAGAGAAAATTTAAGAAATGTAAAAAATAATTGGGTTTTGAACTGGCACTTGGAAATTAAATGGCAGTCTTCATTTAGTCTTTCATGGAGTTTTGCTTCATTTTATCTAAAAATAAAGGAAACCAAAACCAATATTTATGTCGAAATGTTGATATGAAATGACAATGATTAAGTCTGGACTTCTCATGCCCATCTTCTGTTTAACTTCAAGTACTAAAATTCCCAATGTCCTCCTTGATTGTTTTGGAAAAAACTATATATGTTTAATATCCACAAACAGATAAAATGAACAACCTTTAGCTTAAGCAAGTATGTATTAAAAATACATATATATATGACAATAACATGTACGTATTCTGCCCATGATGAGGCAGATGAAGCTAGCTGTACGTGAATTTGTTTGCGGTCCCATAGGAATCTAGATGCAGTAGAATTGAACCCTATGTGAATTAATTTATCCTGCTTTCAGGCTGCTTGGCAGCTTTTGGCACTTCTGCTCCTGTATTTATGGCTGGCCTGAGGATGTACACGCTGCATGACAGTGTGCAGTACAGGCATATATCCTTATTCAGTGTTTAAGCATGGGAGTAGTTGTTACTCTGAGTTGCCAGCAGGTTATTTCTTAGAGAAGCTGTCATGGGGATTGCATGCTGTGGAATTTACATTACTATTTAAAATACCATGTGATTTTTCTAGATTAAAGGACCCTGTCAAAATTCACATTTTTAATTTTATGTCTTCCCTTTACTTTATTCTTACTGTGTTTTGAATTAAAAGTTTTGAATTTGTGTTCAATTTGAATTACTCTGTCTTTTTTTTATGTTAATCTCTGGTCCTTTGCTGGTAAAAAATGTGACTTCTCTTTGTTTTAAATGACTGTGTTTTAAATTTCTGAATAAACAGTTAACATAAAAACTTATGCTAATTGTTTGACAGAAAGAATGTAAATTCACCTCCAAATTTTCCTTTCAGAAAGTCTCATTGCATTTTCTTTTCTCAAAGAAAATCTGACATTACAACTCAACACAACTGTAAAGTCTTGCAGTGTGTTTTTATGTGATGATAAATATACACTATGCAGTGTGTTTTATGGTGAGGATCCTTAAACTGACAATCAGAACTGAGGCACCAGTGGTAGTAGATGCAAGGACTTTGATAGTTTGTTTCCAGCCTGTGAAGAATGCATGAAACAAGTGAGGTACTAAACCTCAGATACATGCTAATGGGAGTGATTATTCAGATGGACTCCGCATGCCCAACAGTGATAGCAGATGGTGAACAGAGGAAAAATCAAGCTTCCTGATGTACATGCACACTTTCAGAACATGATGTGATAGTAAGAGCAAAGGTATATTTTAAGGTTCTGGTACCTGAGCTGGGGGTCTCACAGAATTTGTATATTTAAGACACAGCACCATGCAAAGGGACCTGAAAGAGAGTTTAACGTGCTGTAAACTCTCCTTGCACAGTGTGACTTGGTTCTAGAGATGGTCCAGTCGCATCAGCTTTACACTGCAGCCAAGTGGATTGGCTGTGCTACAGTAAAGCTTTCAGAGTCAGCCTTGATAAATCTACATGGAGCTGCATTACAGAGTAGACCTAATGTATGTTGCTATTGTATTTAGCAAAGAACTTAAGAGAATATTAATGGAGAAAATTCCATGTTGTATTTGCAGCAGAATGGAGGTTCTTCAAACTGCTTCATATCCCTTTTGTGTTGAAAACCTCCAATATTTAAAGCTGTAACCAAGTGGAATCCAATAGCAATTAGGTACAAAGACCTTCTCTCTTTCCATTTTAAAGAAGCCATGAGATGTCTTGGCTCTGTGGTAACTTGTCTTAATATATCTTGCACTACTTAGAAGTCCTCTTCTGATTTTTCTTTGGCTTGTCTTTGAAGCTGCTAAATCAGGCATCATTGGAGGAATAATCTCTTTTCCATTGTTTCCAAAAGATAGAGTAACTTAAAATTAATGGAACTGAAGGGAG
This sequence comes from Trochalopteron elliotii, assembly GCA_024734555.1. Lineage (NCBI taxonomy): Eukaryota > Metazoa > Chordata > Aves > Passeriformes > Leiothrichidae > Trochalopteron > Trochalopteron elliotii. The sequence continues at coordinate 5,513,963 of JANPWX010000022.1, read as the reverse complement.
TGTCCTGGTTTAGGGCAAATTTGGGAGGAAATCTCCAAATGGGGTTCCTCTGAAAAGCAAATCCAGACAGCCCCTCCCCCCAGCCAGTCTGAGGAAAGAACTCCCTCAGAGAAGAGTGGAAAAACCCCTATTTATTTAACAAACAAAATGCCCACAAGCATAAAGAATGAATAATAATAATAATAATATGAAACAATAAAACCTCTCGCTGCTCCGAAGAGAGATGGCAAAACTGAGAGTCCGTGCCAGGAGTCTGTTTATCAGTCCCTTCAGTGCTGGAAGATGCCGAGTCCCGGCCCGGTGGGCCACGGGTGCAAGATCCCGGTGCTCCTCTGGGTTTTTCAGTCCAGAGCAGATTTAAACAGTCCCAAAGAGAAAAAAATAATAATAATAAAAAAAAACAGTCCAGGAAAGCTTCTTTGCCTCAGCTAGCTAGACTAACAAAGGGGAAAAAAAACTCTCTCTGGCTGCCCTCTGTGCATCCGACGAAGGAAAAAAAAAAAAACCACACAGTCCCAAGGACGAGAGCAGATTCATAGGAGTGAGTTTGTCTCTCAAAACAAACTGCGCGCTTCTTCTTTCCCTGCTCACTCTCAGAACCAGTCTTAAAGGTACAGAACACAGAACAGATGATGTGGGGATACAGGCATCATAGTCACCCTAGGACAGGGAGAAAAACTGATATCCTCAAAGAAAAAAAAAGTGCAGCAAAGTCTAACATTAAAATGTAATGAAGCAGATTTGATATAGTACATAGCAAGCTTGAGCTAAATGGAATGTTGCCAAAACTGGGCATTACTTTCCTTAGGAAAAGGAGAGTCTGTTTTGAATTCTGTGATCAACATGGCAAAAGTATTACTCATCGTTATGTTAAAAAAAATAAGGGCTTACTGCAAGACAACAGTGCAGCAAGTGGTGATTCTTGCTCACTTTCTCACGGCAGAGATGATCTGTTTGGTAAACTGGGCATTGAATAAGTACTTGCAAAACTTAAGGTCTGTGATGAATCTGGCTATTTTTGTCTTTGTGAGCTTGAGCATGTTATTCCTCTGCTGCTTTTCCTACTTGTTTTTATGTCTTAGTTACAGATGTAGTAAGCTCGGGGGAACAGTGCCTATCTCTTCTTTTCTGGAAAGCTAAGCAACATACCTGGTTTGTTCTCTGTCTCTGTCAACTCAAATTTCAATATCCCTGCCTGACTTGCCTCTCTGCAAACCTATTTATGCTTTCCCAATCCTTTGTGATCCTGCCTGTTCCTCCCATCTGCTCTCCCCTGCTTCAAGAGCTGCAGGGATATCAGAGGACCACGTTTCTTATCTCGGGGAAAGCTATCATTCTGCACTACTCTGGCTTGTGTCATTGGCAAAGTACTTTGCTGTTTCAAGCATATAGTTTGATGACACTCTTCAATACATATTTGTTTCCAGAGCTGAACAGGGCTTTCTGATCTTTTCTCAGTCACATACATCAACAAGAAATCAGTGAAAGGAAAGTCTGTAAAAAGAACACTTAGGTCTGGCCAGTCTGCTTCTAGTTTTCCCAGAGTGAGTATTTTATGCCTAAATTGTAAATCTGGACTCATTTATGACAGCTCTGGAACAGGACAACCCATTTCCAAGGAACTTTGTAATTAAATAATGTTTAATTAAGTGTGAGGAATTCAAATATTTTTAAATTCAATCAGACTCTAACATTCTATTGCATCACAAAACTGCAGAGAGGCTAAGGATTTCTAACAAATTCTGTAGGATTTTTACTTGAAGGGAAGAGTAAATTTCCCTTTCTTACTAAACACTATCTGAAAAAAAGATGATTTGTAAAAAATACTTGATTTCCTAATTGAAAAAAAATCAATCTATAAATTTATCTTCAAGCATTTTATTGCCTGAGCTTCTGTTTCTGAATTAATGTTAAAAATGTTATTAACCCCCCCAGCAGATATTAGCTCTGCCTTTGAAAAAAATAATTTTTTTAGAAGGAAATTGGGGATTGAATAACTTTTTGAAATGAGGCCTGTCATATCCTTACCATATCCCATATCTTCGGCAACATTGTATTTAAATAGAATATAAACTAGTGGCTATTAACAAATCAAATAATTTGTTGATTTATTTGGGAAAAAGAGATGATTTTCTGTTGGAATTAATGGTAAATTAATGGTAAGAGTCAGAGAAGGGTTAAGGACATTATTTACATGAGACCTCCTTATAAGTGCTGGTACAAGACAACTTACTCTAAGGGATTTATATTAATGGGATGTCATATGCAGCAAGGAATAAAACACATACTTAATGTGGGTGAAAGCACTGAAATAAAATGGAGAAAGGATTAGATCAAACTTGTAATTGCTTTCGTCTGACAATAGCTAATTTTGCAAAGTACTTGGGGAAAATAAGGTTGGATCATAAGGATTTAAGCCATCTACAGTTAAATTGCTTGCAAATGAACCTTAGTTTCAGTGATTTTTAAAGGACTGATTTATATTTATTGACATATATATATACCTATGCAGAAATTCACAGATACATGAATGATTAAAAACTGAAAATAGAGACAAGAGAAAATGATGGGCCACTTTACTTAAATGATGTAAACTAAATTCCTTTGAAGAAAGATAAGAAATCTGATTTGTTAAAAACTTTTTAAAAAACATCTTCTAAGATCATATAAGTGGGTCTATTTTCCCTGAGAAAATGGAGCCAAGTATTTTTCAGTGAAGCTGAGAGGCAAAAAAAGCTTTACCTAATAATGTCGCTCACTGCAGAGAACTCTTGAATTCTAGATGTGATTTTAAAACTAAGGTTCAGAAGCTGATTAAGGAACAGAATCCCTGACTGAGTTTCTGATTAACATTTTGAACATCGAGTGAAATATTCAGTCTCTGCATAATTACAAAATAGAGACATCAAAGAAGAAAAATGCCTTTGAGTGATCTATTCTCTCTCTTTGTGAAAGCAAGATTATATTTTTAAGCTGGCAGTTACAAGGGTTTTTCCAAATATAATTTTGAGGGTTCCCATTGATAGAATGTAAACAATTTCTCTTGGAAAAATATTCCATGACCTAAAGAGTTTTTCTGAAAAATTTTGCTGTTGCATTGGCATCCACATATCTTTCTTCTTTTCTGTCTCAGGTGATCTCTTGTTACATTTACTGTTTACCTTCACATCCATATTAAAATACTAAGGGAAGATTAAAAAAAGAAAAGGCCTAAAAACATACAAAGTTTAAAATTATTTTAAAAGCCCAAACCTGCATACAAACAAATGCATTAAATTTTTTTAAGCATTTGACTTATAGGATGGGACATATTACATTAGTTGTGTAATAATTTCCTTATATTTAGTGAAAGCCTTCCTTCCTTCCTTCCTTCCTTCCTTCCTTCCTTCCTTCCTTCCTTCCTTCCTTCCTTCCTTCCTTCCTTCCCCTATTTTGGTATAGGGTCAAAGCTACACATTCAAATCAGGGATAAGATTTAAATTATCACATATCTAGACTGATGTGAAAACCGTGTCTAACTGTGAAATTTTCTTCTGCTCTGAAATCGCTTCTTATATTCTGTTACGAATTTTCTGATGCGTCTTGAATTTAAATGTGTTGAGGAACTGCTTCTTACACAGTGAAAAATAGTATTTTTTAATTATGCAATATTACTATTTTGTTTATGTAAAGCAAAAAAAAAATGCATATTCTAGCTTAAATAATTACATTTGGCATATATTTATTTCCTTTGGAGTTTAGTAAGTGTATTATTTTCTCCCTATGGTGTTAATGTAATATATGAACCACACAATGTAAAAAAGAAGCCAAACATACATCCACAGAAGTAGCATATTTTTTAACACAGCTATACACTATATATTGCTTTTTACTTTTGAGTTATATTTGCAACTGTGCAACAATTGTTATAGCCATGATCTGATTGGCTTTTATATTTAGGTATAATAATCAATGTATATATAATATATGTGCATATATTTGTTTTTATTTCTGATCTGTCATATAGTTTTGAAAGACTTCTTTTATCACATGTTCTCATGGTTTGGTTCTTTGATATGCTTTCAGTTGTCCCGTCATTCCTCACTGAATTTGCTTTTTTGTGGAAATTCAATAGAGAGTACACTATGAAAACTTCATACCTTGCCATGTTCACAAGATGTTAAAGAGAATTAGACCTGCAGTTTGTGTCACAGAGAAGGTGTTGCAAATCTTATTATGGGACTCCTGATGTGCAGACTCCCAGCTATTTTTTCAGACCACTTATTTTCTTAGTTTTGCCACTTATTTTTGATCTGCCAACTTCAAGATTTTCTTAAGAGTCTTCTCAAAAAGAAAACTGAAGATATAAACATCAACTGTTCTCACCACATTCTTTTAGCAGAGAGGTTTCATAAAGTCTGACGCTTGGCTATATTTTGTTTTTCATTCACTGTAGGTGGTTGTGTAAATTTGTTGACAAAGGCCAGGTAAAAGTGAGATCCTTTGAATGTACCCTGAAGATGTCAGTTGTTTTCCAGTATTTCTGCTGCTTTCCAGTAGTGCCAGTGGTCTCTAAGAACAAGATATGGAAACCAGCCCAAAATACAATTTAGGTGTGTTTAGTCTATAGTTATACAAAATTTGAATTGTTTAGAGATTAGGAAAGCTGACATACATTAAACATGCAGACTTTTATTTCATAGGACAGTGACTGTGTTAATTAGACACAGGAGTATTACACCACACTACTATAAAATTAACAGGCAAGTAGACATGTTCCACATGCAGTTTACTTGGTGTTGATACCAATACAGCATTCCTCCTGGCAAAAGTGAGCTTGAAAGTTGTGTGCTTTACGTAGATATAACCACAGAAACTCCCGTTTTCCTCTGCTCTACCTGGAAGTCATACGGCTGTTAATTGACAGTGGGGAATTCTGCACCATTAAGCATGAAAGGCTCCTTCAAGAGGAGAGACAATCACTAGTAAGTTCTGTTTCAGCTCCATGCCCAAGTGCTGTCACTTGAAGGCAGAATCTGCTCTCCATATCAGTGACTAAAAAGACATTTCATTTTCTAATAATTAATGTCATTTCCATGGGATCCAACATAAAATCATCATAAGAGCGACTCCATCTTAAGCAGGTGACAGTCTTCCAAATTAACTGGAGAATTTTCAGTGATATGAGATTTTCTAAAATTTGAATGAGAGATGTGAAATCTTTCAAATCAGGGAAAATAAGTTCATATGATCATGGTATAGAGTGCTAATCACGCTACAGAAAACTTACATCAGCTCCAGATTATTATCTCCTTGTATGGGGAAGAATGATGATACTTTGGAAGCATGGGTAATTTAATATAAATTATGGAAGTTTTTTTTATAGTCTTTATTTTCCTAATCATAATGACAGTAGGGTTCCCTTATTCTGCTCATTGGGGAATAAATGGAAACAACAATCCAAATGATACTCAAAATATTATATTTCTTCATTCCTCACATAATAATCTGTTATGGATGTGAAACCTAAGACCTATTGATCTGACTGAGTTTGTAGAAAATTTCTTAAGAGGATAATTCATTTCTTGAAGCACTTAGGTTTCATTCAGGGAAAGAATGCCATTCTTTGCAAATATTTCAAGATGACACAGGCAAAATGTTTCCTATCCCGGTTTCAGCACCAAGCAATAGATAGGCTGCTTCTTCTATAAGCAAATGGTTTGTTAACCAACAACGACAAGCCATTTTCACAAGTAACATCACTGTTAGCATTTGCTAGGACCTTGATGTATTAAACTTCAGTTTTGCTGTGACTATCTATGATCTGTTACAGAATTTTGGAGATTGGACAGATGCATTTGTCTGAAAATAAGGGTTGAAATAGTTCATTCTTATATACTATGGAGCTGTATTTTCAGTAGGTATGCTTTGCATTGCTGTTTGTTTTGATTTGGTATGACAATGTGCAAAACAGTAAGGGATCAGAATTGCTACCTGCCTTTCTAATATCTAAATGTGTACAAATATTTTGACATGAGGAGCAGAGATTTTAAAATGCTAAGCACTACTGCAAAATGGATTAGCCTTTAGTAAGGGGAGCTTCAAATTGCAAGTGCCAGGGGGTTAATGGAAAGCAGTGTGTCGTATTTCCTGATTTACCCTTTCACTATCTTGTCCAAAACACCTGCATAATGTGTTGCTCATAAATTATAATTCAATAAGCATACTTTGAGATTCAATCCTTATTCTTTTCAAAAGTTTCAAATAAACTACACAGAAATTCTGGCTATGTGGAAAAGTGCTGTGCTTTGGTTAGTGCTGTAGCAATATCCCATGGGCAGAATGAACGTAAGGTAGAATTGATCATCCTTTTTAATAACTTCAGAGTCAAAGATCTAGAGATACTCTAACATTTTCCTAGTGGACTCATGGAACCAAACATATTAATTTTAAATTATTTTTAAACATTTATCACTTTTATTTTGCTAGGAACACAGAAACATTTTGTATGAGACTAAGTTTGAAAAATTTGGTAGTTTTATTATTTTCATAAACAGAGTTTACATATATGTGACATAATACCTTGGTGATGTACTCTTAATTTGGATTTCACCCTCTCTTCCTGACATTCTCTTATTGCAGTCTTCAGCTCTGATAGCAGACAAGCCATGGAAGATGACTGGCTTGCAAAGGATTTACCATGCCTCTTGTTAGTTTTTCAGATGGCTGTGGATGATGTGCTGCCATGGCTGAAACACTCAGTCACAGCAGCACATTTGTGCCTTGTAAAACTGGGATATGATGAGCTGGAATCAAAGGGTTAAAATACTTTTTTACATCTTCAGAAATATTTATTAGCTTCCCCCAGCTTTTGGGCAGAGGCAAAGCCCTCTGTCCCTGACCAATGTGCCCATAATTTATAATGGATAATCAGATTCTTCTTTGTGTCAGCCAATGATACACCTTTCATGTCCTGGTTCCAGACAAGACAGGGTTAATTTTTTGCATAGCTAGGATGGGAAGGTTATTCTATGCCACCTCATTTCATTGCTGGGGGCAGGACTCTCTTCTGGGGAGAAGGGATTCCTGCTGGTCAAGAAAATGTGGTGGAGGGTCCAGTGTTTTCTGTTATCAGGGAGCTTTTCTGTGTGAATAATTTTTTTCTTATACTTTTTGTTATTAATATTGTAGTCGTTACTCCCTGTTTTCTTATCTCATTGCTGTTTCCAGTAAATTGGTCTTAACTCATGGTCTTGGTGCCTCCAGTTGGAGGGCGAAGAAGAAGTGATGCATGGTTTTAGTGGGGGTACTATACTGGACAATACAATGCCTAAACCATCACATCTCTCCATCTTCTTCCCCAGGAATTTTTCTGCCTCTCCACTTATCCCACTTCTCTCACCCTTTGCGAGTTCCCCTCTTTGCCACTTGATAGAGTGGTGTTTTCTTTTGAGCTATAACACCAGTGAAGGACTAGGAAATAGAGCAAGGGAATGTTTTGTTCTATGGAAGTTCTCAAGATCAGATTCCCAGGAACATTTTTGCCAGAGAGACAGATGGTGTTGCTAGCACCAAGTGTCTTGTAAATTCTTGAAGAATTACTCTGAGTGAGATTGTATTCCATCTTGCATTTCCATCTTCACATACCATGTTACTCATATCCTTTAATACAACATTTTTATCTGGCTGTTTGGTATTAGATATAGCATACAGAATTTATATATAATATTTCTAACTGCTTTTTTGCCTTCTTGTATTTTGATTGATTTTTAAAATCAATCAATTCACTGTTTTACTTTGTGATCTTATTTTCATTCCGCTGCTTTCTAAAATGAATCTCAGGATATTTTTCTTTGATGTTGCACATTCTACTATTTCTCAATTTTCTCTGCAGGTTTTCCAAGAAAAAAATAAATCAAACTATTTTTCTGATGATGAATTCACTAGATCTACTCTGCCTTTTCAAAGAGCTTTGAATTATTGAATGTAGCTCTTAAAAGAAATGCCAAATGAACAGAGTTTTTTGAAGTGAATTTAAGACACAAAGAATACTGACAGTCTCAGTCCCAAAGAAATTAATGGGATTTTGGTCATTAATTTTCTATAAGACACTATTTTGTGCTGGTATACAAGAAGCTCTGATCCAACAGCCATCAGTAGATGAAGTTGCATTAATTGTGTTCAAAATGAAATGGCAGTTCAAGGTTTCAGCTGCTGCTCACAAAAACATCTAAATCCAAAGGTTTTGTTTTATCATGAAATTTTTGTTTCAAAGTGCTCTTTATTTTTGTATTTAATTTTTACACAAATGCTATGTTGATTATTTTTCTGTTATGGCTTTTTCCCCCAATTATTAGTTTATCATACCAGGAAACATCATGTTATTAATGCATTCCAGTGTGACAGCATCCATATCACTATATTAGCTCTTGAGCAGTCTTATCTTACGTTCTGATTCTCCCACTGTCATGTTTTCTCTGGTACATATCATTTTGAGAATTCTGCAGCTCAGTTATACATAAAGAGTGCTAAGCTAAGAGAAACAGCTAAAACCTGGGAACATGGCAGCACACATGTTGAAAAGGAAAACTAGAATACTCTCAAGATCGGTGTCTTTAATCTGTTATATTTAGTAATTTAAAAGTTGCATAGAGTGATAGTTTTAGTTAATTTATTAAATTTAAATCTGTCTTATCATGACTGGACAGTAATTCTTCAGTATCTTGTAGCGAACCCTTCCCTGAGTATTTATTGCATACCAATTTAGTGGCTATTGGCTGTAAATTTCCACCATTAAAAGCTTTCCCATATCAATTTTCTGATTGAATTGAGAGATAAATCCTTTATGTGGACGTGGAAACTGAGAACATATCACCCTATTGACCAATACAAGGTGAAGATACATAACTGCACCAGGGAGTCAGCCTTGATGTTGGGGCAGATAGCAGTATGTACTCCAGATAGTTAAAGATATTAAGCACAACTGGACTGGACTTTGCCTTTTTCTACTTTTAGCAGAGATTTAGTTTCTCTGCTATTTAGCTTATAGGAGGTCATCGATAATATTCCGTCTCAGCCTTTACTCTTTCTGTTATATTTACATTAATGATAATGAAAACTTTATCAGACATTGTTCAAAGCCTCATATAATATCGTCTGTATAATATATATATGTATAATATTTAGTAAAACGTAGCATTTTTTCTCAGGTAACTAGAGCATTTCTTGTAGACCAATTAGCTCTAGCATTTCTGTTTTATTTTCTTTTTAACTTCACATTATTTTTTTCTTTTGTTTCATCTTTTTTTTTTTTAATGCTTCTGGGACTGTTCATTACATAAATTTTAAAATGCATACTACATTTACTTTGCGATATACACCAGCTTTTATTTGGTTTCTTATACCTTACTGTATTTGTTTTGATGTTACATAAGAAATCCTTGTTTATTTTTTTAAAGCACTTTTAAAGATTTTTCTGTCTCATGCTTCATGGGATTTCAAAGAACTTTTAAATAAAAATAACAGATATTTCTGTTGTTTTTATTTAAAAATAAAATATCTAAAATAAAAAATATTTCACACCCTGCCCCCTGCCCAATTCTGGCCAGCCTGAGGTTATTTTTTTAAGAATGGTGCATAGATTGAGGCTACATTGAGAAGTTTTCATCCTTACCCTATGAAGACATGCAGAACTCATCAGATCACTCTGATCTTTTTCAGAAGTATTGGAGAAAAGTAATTTTTTTGTAATACAATTTCTGATCCTATTTCTGACCCTATAGAGACACACATAATTCAGTACACAGAGGAAAGAGGTGGTGACCACAGCTTTTTTTAGGGCTGCTGAGGAACAAGATACACACCAAGATAACTTTTTGAACTTCAGTCTTAAAAGCGAAAGCATCTATTTCATATTATGCTTACATTTTTTTTTTTTACTTCCTTTCTTTTTGACAAACTGTACTTCCACATTCTTAATAAATAGTAGGTTACTGACTAGATGGAAAACCTTTGGTTTCTGAAGACTTGAGGAATCTGTGAAAAAAGAGGGCAGCTGCCATCCTTCAGATAGGATAGGGCCGTGCTCTGTCCTCATCATCACACTCATGTACCTTGCAGTGTTCAGGGAGAAAATGAATATTAAAAGAAGTTATGGATTTAAGGCTGAAAGACAACATTTCATGTAGATATTTCTCAGTGTCTATAATTAGTATATGCTTTGTTTTACCCATTTTGTCTAGGGCCTCTCAGAACCACTGCTTTAGATATCTGAGGAAAGACGCTTCCTGAACAGCACAGACATGTGAGGCTGGACTCAATGTTCAACAACAGCTAACCCTAAGCTGATGTAACTGACAGAGATCAGCTAGCTTAAGAAAATATGAATAATATTTTTAAGGAAAAACTGATATTTTCATGAGATCATGTGAGGCCTGTGCCAGTGTTTAAAGCAAATAGTAATAGATAATGTGAATAAAGTAAAACAGAAATTGAAACTGAATTATGGAATGGTTTCCATTGTTCTCAACAAAGAGAAAATGACAATTTGCGTAAACCACAGAAAATGTTACTATAATTATCTGTCATGATGATGAGAAATAGTTTGTGTTGACCACAGTATTCAGACTCACAAAAGGTTATCTTGTTTATCACATCCGTTTCCCACCATGATGAAAATCTAAAATAGGCAGAAAGTCAGAAAATGAGATGCGCATTATAACCCCATGGAGATTAAATTTATCCAGAAAAGTAATCACCAACGAGAACATTATTTATAGGTAGCTTTCCTGAAACCTTAATACAAAAAAATTACACTATAGACAGAACAAAATTTGCTTTAAATTAGAGCTCAAAGATAAGCATGATGTCCCAGTTTTAAATTGAGGAGATGGGAAACTGTTATCATAGTAATTCTGAGGATTTGAATTAAAGACAAATGAAACCAGCACCTCAGGATTTTTACTGAGACTACTAAATTGCACTCACCAGTGACAAAGATTATCCAGGGGCTGGTGGCTCTGACTGTAACAGTTTTGAGTAGCATTGGGACTGCAGCTGTAGTAGTGAAGAACATATGAAAGGGAAATTCAAAATCAGGATTTTTCATGGTAATTAAGATGTGTAGCATCTGTTGTGAGGAGTCACAGTAACAAGGTTTTGTATGTGCTTTTTTTCCATGTGTCACCAAATATTGCTGAGGTTAAATGAAAAAATCCCTCTTTACATACATTCAGCAGTTGACCACTAGCAACATCAATGTCTGTCAAGACTTTTTCCTTATAAACACAGGAGAGCCCTGCTATAGTCATTGTTATGTTAAATACAACATACCTTGTCTAGCAATGTATGTAACTACACATTTACCTCTCAAAATTTCCACCTCTATTGTACAGAATCAAGGCCTCAGTGCACATTTATTCAAAACTCCTCTGAAGTCATGCAGCACTGGCACCTTGATTTGGCAAAAATGTATGTGTGTCAAGGCTCCAGAGCTTCAAGGCATAAGTGTATGAGTTTAAGGTTAAGTTTGCATTGCTCCTGCAGTTCACATGAAAAACCATCCTAGTGCCATTGGCAAGTGCAAGACATCAATCATCTGCTTCACGTGGGGGGCACAGGAGTAGGCATGTGTGTGAAGCTAAACCAGCAATTCTTCCCCTTTTGACAGCCCTAGTAAATGTATAGCTATATCCAGTTTTAACATATTTTTCCACAAGGCATGGGACATTTAGTCAAGTCACAAAATAATGATCAGAGGTCTAAAAATTGTGTGTAAAGAAATATTAGAAGAAATGAGATTGTTTATTTCAGACAACGTCAGGAAGGCAGAGTAACCAATTTCCAAATGTTGCCACAGAATAATACATGAAAGTGAAAAATTGTACTTTCCCTATGCAGGGTGTTGGACATGTACTAGTAAATTCAAAGAAAACAAAATATAGGTTATAAACCAAAAGATTATAACAGGTAAATACTAAAATAAATTGACTAGGAAGGTTGTGGAATATTCTGACATTTAAGGTTTCTAAAGACAAGCTGGATAGATGTCCTTCTGGTGTTTTTGTGGGGGAATAATTATGAAGTAGCAATTTGCTTCCCAAAATGACATGTAGGTTAGGAAGTAGAGCTCAAGTTGAAAAGCTGTCTGATTTTGTGCCAGGCCGAATTTCAGCAGATACATCTTTGTCTGGTTGGGCTTTTAAGTGATCCTTAAGTTTTACATGAAGTTATCCTGTTGTAATGCTTGGGGAGAGAGAGGGAGCACCGAGACATGGTGACCCTAAGGGACAGAGAGGGACTGGCAATGTGGTTCAGCAATGGAGACAGGCTTAAGCTAAGGAAAGAAAACAACAGCAGTGAGTTTTTGGCTAAAAAAAAGAGGGGATATTGGACTAATTTTCATCCCATGGTCACATCTAATTGTATGATGCCTGAATATTTTCCATTAAAAAAAAAAGAAAAACTTTAGAACTGTGCAAGTAAAACATTAATATTATAGTGTTGTAATATTATATTCTTTTGATTTGAAATCGTCAAGAAATATAATTTTATAGAACACTGTTATTTATTACATTTTTCTTTTAAGTAAATATTTTAAAAGTAAAATACAAGCTGTTAAGCTGACTGCATATTAAATTTCTTAGGTTTTGTAGGGTGTCTTTTCATTCCATATTATTAGAAAATAAATTCTACCAAGAAATGAGATTGCATAAATAAGGACTTCTGGCAAAAAAAGTGTTTGTTTCATTTTTAAATCTAAGTTGTTGATACCTATAGATATGTCCACAAATACTAATAGCAAGGACAAGATACATTAAGTATGTTGTTGGAGTAGTTTCCCAAAGCAATTTTGCTGTAGTCTGGCCCAAAGCCAAATGGAAATTTATCAAATAGATTAAATGGTAAAACTAATGGCAGCATTTCAGACCTCAGTTTTAAATGGGAAATAAAGGTTCCACAGTAAATTGGAAAGTTCATCTGTAAATGGTGACTACTTAAATATGCAGTATGCCTACAGCAGCCCTTTAATATAGCTATAATTAAGACATATGGAGGAAAATGTATATTCACCCTTTCAGCAACAATCAAATTAATATTCAGCTAACATTTTCAATAAATGGCATTGGTCAGTGTCAAGGAATAAGCAACAGACTGTTTTCTTCAATAAGATGATGTATGAAAAGATTGTGAGATCAGATCATCTCCTCCAAGTTGACTTTTTCCCTCACATTTTAAGTCGCTTCTAATTTCTTACCTTTTTTTTTCTCAAGGATACCAGCTATTTCTTTTTCTTCTATTTCTGGTCTGTTCTCCATCATTCTTAGGTGAAGCTATTTGATCAAATTTATTATTTTCTTTGCAGCCATTTCTTTGACCATTAGAAGTTTCCACCAGAAAGTATTATCCCCTGTAATGTGGGCATCTTTCAGGAATGATGCACTTTATGAGTTGCTCCCAGGAATGTCCTTGGGCATAACTTTTCCTCCCTTCCATATTTGCTCAGACTTGTCTCTGGACCCCATACTTCCCAAAGAGAAGACTCCAGTCCTTCTTGGCCTCATAGCATCTCCCCCATTGTCCTTCCCCATTCCCAGAACTAGGTTCTACTTTTTTGAGAGTGCTGAAAATCCTGTCAGGTTTCACTCCTGCAGCCCAGATGATTAAGCTTTATACTCTGCAGATTCAGGTTCCAAATTTTACCTGCCAACTATGATCATCATCTTTATAGATTTCTTTTTCCCCTCTATTTTTTTCCTCCCTGTGTCTTTCTGATTCTGTCTTTATTGGAGCTGTCATTTTTTGGCATCTGATTTCCTTTTATTGCATCCTATTTATATTATGATTTTCCCAGCAAGTCTGGTACAGTAAGGATCTTCAAACTGCATCTGATCTTAAAAAAGCAGGGAGAAAGCAGAAGTGATGAAGACAAATCTGATGGATTGAAATGACCTTCATACCAGGATAGTGGAAATACAATGAACCGGTGAAAAATTTTGAAAAAAAATACTAAAAATATGAATGAGTGATTATGATATTTATCAGAAATTCTCTTTGGAACCAAGTCAGCTAGTATTGAAATTAATTTTGCTCCAGTGAAAACTGGAATAGACTGTTTTCAAGCTACCACAGAAAATTTATTGGAAGTTTGGTGGAAAACCATATATATTATATTGCAATTCTTTCAGAATCTTGATAATACTAATAATACTTTATTGTTTTATGTTATTGTACCTGGTTTTTGGTGTAATTTTTTTTTAGTCCTTTGCAGTTTTTAGCAGTGAAAGCTAAGGAATTTTTCTAAAGCAAATCACTGTTATAGTTTTTGACAATATTTGAATGTGGAGAATTTTATCTTGTGTCTCATTTACATGTGTGTAGTGATGTATCTTGAAATGTCTGTGATACATGGATATACACCTCCATTGTCTGCTGACAAATGCACTGCACATGAAATATTTCTTCTCTATTATAAAGGGACTGATTTCAAAAACTATAAATACCCCATAAACATTTCTATGGCATTTTCTCTGAGAGGCTTCTTTATTTTCATGTTTGCCTGATATGAGGCAGAATCTTAGATTTCCTTTGCTCTCTTCTATTTGCATTGTGATCTGTCATTGATATCCTGTTGTGAATGAAGATGTCTGCTGTATAACACCAGTCAGAGTACAGGGTGTCAATAAATAAGAAAAATGCAAGTTTTCCATTCAGGGAGCAATATCCCTGAAACACAGACTTGCTGTTAATTCACAAAGGCAGTGAATTCTGAAGGCAAGTTTTGTGGCAAGATATGTGGAGAAACTGTAGGAAATTTGGACATGATACAAATGCAGATAAATTGTTGCATGGATAATGCATAAATAAAATAAGAGGATCACTAATTATTTAAATGATGGAGGATACTTTAATCCATAAAAGAAATAAAAAAGAAAAATGAAAAGAATTGAACCTTCAGCTGCTGTGAAATGCCTTTTCTTTATGATGTCATTTGAAAGGTCTTCCTTTTTATTATGTGAAGTTATAGTTCAGGGAGGTTTTAGTTTCATTCCTAGGCATCATGTTGCCATTGTGTGTATACTTGTGGACCAATACTGGACATTTAAGCATCTGATGATCAAATAAACAAAAACTGTATTATCTAAAAGCATTTAACATAAGAAATGCTGCACCCTATGCAATGATGTCAGTCTCCACGAGAATGCTTTACATTCCATTATAGTCCTGGTCATTTTTGGATGAAGTGTGAGGGTTTGTTCAGATATACGGACATGTTTAGTAAAGGAGCAGTGACAAGTGATCACAAGTGAGGCATTCAGGGGTTTCTTATCTCAGCTGATGTTGGAATACAGCTCCACAATGTTTTGCCACAAGTTAGAACAGAAGGTGTAACAATTGGTCTGCCAATGAAAAACATATTCTTGATTATCTTGCAATTAATTTGGTCTAGATAAGGTGATAGAAATAATTTAGATAGAGCTTAGTGCAGATCAAGATGAAGAGAGGGTCAGAAAGAGTTTTAGAAACCCTTGGGTTTTTCGTCAGGGAAAGAGATTTCTCTTAGAGGGTGTTTTCTTGCCTTTGAGTAGTGATACATTGCATACCTCTAGTGCCTATGGACAAGTACTAACAAGCTGGTGAGGAGTTTTTGGAGGATATATGAAGGGAATATAAATTGAATAGGGAATTGAATACAAGCAGATGATCCAACAGCAGTTTTTGATTCCCTAAATGTACCATTGCTGTTGCAGAAATACAGAGGAATTGACAAGGTTAATTGGTTCAGAGATTGAACAAAAGGTTGCTGCTTGAAATACAAATCTTTGGATCAGCTGGCTGGATGGCCAGACTGTAAAATCATAAATTTTAATTACTCTTGCTCCTATGGAGTTTGTAGAAGACCTAATCCCAATTTCTTAATGCACCAAAATGTCTAATGACTTCTGTACAAGTGAGTGTGCAGAGAATGCACAATCAAACCTGGAACAATTATACAGCATTGGATCTTGCTACTGTTTTCTGTGCTGTGAACTGACTGTTCATTTAATTTAACCTGGAAAAATTATGTGACTGAATTGATTAGCTCTGCAATTTTCTGGAGTTATACACTGCACTGTCTTCTTTGTTTTTCTTTCAGGTCAAATACTACAATGCACTTTTCTCAAGGTTTCTTTGAGATGACTTTTCTCAAGGACTAAGTTAATAAGTCATGCTAGCAAAAGAGGGGAAAAGAAGAGTAATTCTGGTTGTTTAATCATTGTTTACATGAACATTATAAGTTTTCCTACTACAATCAAAACATTTTATATTAACACAACTGCTTTCTTACCTGTGCTATCACCATTCCTCCTTGGATTGTTTTATCTAGGGACTTTTTGTCATGAGAATGCACAGGAGAAATTCTGTGCATTTTTTAAGAGCAGAGCAGATATTGCAGATAAAAAATATAAGGGAGAGCTTGAGTTAGTGAGTTGTTAGACTGATCATCATCACCTGCAAAAGGGGCATGATGATTTTTTGCCGATCACCAGTTAGGTGTAGAGGGGGCCATGCCTACTGCTCCCTGAAATTTCTGTGTCAAGTTGCCACCTACAATTCCCTGACTTTTGCTTTAGAATTTTTTGCATATTCACATCTGTTTTTTACCACTTGATCCCTTGGGCTTGTCATGGGGCTGGGGGGACCAGTAACTCTCACCACCCCAGTGAAGAGAAGGGCAGCTCCACAGTTCTTCCTCACAACTTAGCAGGGGCAGGAGCACCTACCCTTGGAATTTCCATGTGATAGAACCTATTATTGAAACTGGGGACAGTTTAGGGAGCATTAGCTAGAGATGGATGCTGGGTGTCATACCAGGCACTTGTGATCTGCAGGCCCCTGTCCGTGTGCATTAGAAACACACTCAGTGCAGTCACTGCACGTGGTGTTGTTTTTCTTTTGTACATCTAATACTGTAAAAGTGGTGTTCGCATATTAATGTACAGCAGCTTCCTCTCTGTATTTGTATGACATTTTTAGAATTTCTTATTTATCTTTTACATATATTTTTTCCTTTCTTTGTCAAGAGCATTCATATTTCAGGCAAAAGTAAGTAGCATTGCCCGTTCCTGAGGTTGCCAAGCAATCTCCTTGATACATACCTTTTTTCAGTTACTTATAACTCAGCCAGACTCTAGCTGTTTGTGATGAATTTTTCCATGCCAATTTCTGCCTCCAGCTGAATCTTTGCATCAAAATGTTTCAAGCTTTTCTGAGAATGATGCTAGGGGAAAATAGGTTGCTTTGTTCATATGATTCAGAAGCTTTGTTTTGAAATACTAAAATATCTTTTATTTGGAGGAAAGGGAGGAGATGAGGAAGAAGCAGAAAGACTGCAAAATATGAAATATGTGTCCTTTTCATTCCAAATAAAGCTGCTGGACCAAAAGTTAAGCACAGAGACCCAGATTTTGGAAGATGGAGTCCTGGGAAGGTATATTGGGCAATCAGGAAAATGTCCAAGGAGCGTGTATGTAAAGTTGGACCCAGGAATCAGTAGGGGCATAATGTGACAGATCAGGGAGGGACCCAGAACAAATAGACCTGTTGGCCAAGGGAGTATTTGGAGCCTGGTATCCAGGGGAAGCAGGGTGCTTAGGTGGGATACTGAGATAGGAACAGCCTCTGGAGTCCTGGCATACTCAACATGGGGCTGGGAACATGGCAGCTGGGATTTAACAAAAACATTTTCTTGTGGGGTTTCACTGCATGATCACTGACTACTTTTCCATAGCACCCCAGTGTCATTCATTGTGCAAAATGAGGCAACACTCCATGCTATTCTACATTCTGTTAAGTAACGGAGAGTCTTGTTTGCAGGACATTAATCTCTTTATGTATTTAATTTCATAAGCTGGGAATAGTCACAAATACCACACAAATTGTGTAGAATCTTGCAATCCAAATTTTCTGCAGTAAAAACAAGTTAATGTAACAAACAGTGAAAATAAACTCTGCCTTCTAATGTCATCCAGAGCCTGAGGTGGCTTTGGAACTGGTGTTTAAAATGAAGGCAGTGCTGGAAATCAATCTAAAGCAATTGTAAGACTCTAATTAAAATTCATTATAAACAAGAGCAAGAGAGAATTTTTTTCCTCTTTGCAACTCTCTTTTGCTTCCTTTGTCTTCTTAGGGATGTTTTCCTCTTTCCTATTTTATTCTTTTGCCTCTTATTTAAATACAGGACTGATTTAGCTAGCTGAGATTTCATCTTTTGTAACAATACTGTGACCCGTGACCAGAAGGGCAGCTAACAGCACTGACTTAAAGAACCTGACTCTGGCATCTGCCAGGTCTTGAAGGAGCTGATAAGACTGTGCAATGTGTTTGTCTTTAATAGTGAGTTTGCAAGTGGGAATCTGCAGCTCCAAGTGAAAATATTTTTTCCTTTTCTTTCGTCTTCAATTTCCTGTGCAATATTCTTGTCTTTCCTTCTAGAAATAACAGATTTTATTTTTGTTCCTTAATAAAGAATAGTATTTCTGTAAACTGATGAAGCAGGAAATTTTCTTTCTAAATACTCTGTACAATAAAAATAAAGGAATAAGAAATACTATTAAAGAGAAAACCCTTGGTAAACAGGGTAAACTCTAAAGCCTCTGTATTCACTACTTGGGCATTATTCAACAATCTAATGCTGTCCTATCCTATGGTCATTTGACACCTTTGACTATTTAGGCCTATTTAGTCCTTCAAAGAAACACAGGAAGAGAAGGAATAGCAGCAAGTTAAATCAATTGAATGGTGCTCTAAAAACTGGGGAGTGTGCTCCTAGCTTTGTCAATTGACCCCTTTAATTAATAAAGAGACAAAACCCCCTCCTTTTCATTTACTGCATAGTCTTTGGCTGCTGAATGTTTGACTCTATATCCCAAGAGTTGATCTGCACAAGGGCTGTCTCCAGTGCAATTGAAAGTGATGTAAAATGCAGTTTGAACATTTAAACATCCTACATAATATTAAATTGCTTTGAAAAATCATGACCTCTTTCACAATTTGCATTCTGTTCCTCCATTCTCCGTTTTCTAATTTGTAAGAATGAAGCTAATATTATTTCCTCTGTCTCAGATTCATTCATCCTGGTAATGGCTGGTAACGAAGACAATGATTATTCAGAGTCAATTGTAATTTTCTGCAGCAGGTGAGATGGATCAGTGGGCCCCGTCTTTTTCTCAGAGGGTATGTCCTTATTTCAATAACAGTCATCACCTTCCTTGATAAACCTGGTCAGGCAACCGACACATTAAACTGGTCTACAGCAGATATTTTATTTTGTGGATTTGCAGATACCCAAAAATTTTCCAGCAAGAGTACAGATATGTGGACTCAACCAAAGCCTTTTGAAAAGAAAAACTTTCTCGCCTCTGCTTACCCTTCATGGATGCATTAAAAATTGTTGACAGTCTTGCAGAGGTCTCTGGGCTGCAGGTTAAAAGCAACTTTATAGACACTGAACTTTCTGACTCAGCTCTCTGCAGACATGAGGTTTTCACTGCAGATATCTGCATTGTACAAATTATGGAGATAAAAGGAGATTTTTATGGAGAGCTCTTCCTCCTGGACATTCAACCTGCTTTAATATCTCTATTTCTAAGCCACGTTTGGACTACTTTTATGTTCATTTAATGCATCATAAGTTCATTTAGTTTTTCCATTGGAAACAGAAGCATGCAAAAAGGAATGTTGGGAATCCTACACAGTATAAAGGATCAGCACGATAAATATAGCTTGATATATATATATATATATATATAAGAACAGAATTCATTCAAATATGGTCCCCAATGACTGTCCTGCTACCTACACGTACCAAAGGATGGACTACAAGGAAGAGATCCTAATACTATATTAGCTGAAATAGCAGTCCCATTTGACCATCAATTGCAACCTACCTAGAAAACACAAATGTGCTTTAAATAATGCTAGAAGGGAAATAAAAAAGAAACAAAAAAGCTATTGGTGCTACTAATTTGAGAAAAGGTTCAAAAGGCTAGTTAAACAGCTCTATTTTGCAGTCTCATTTTAAATTATTCATTGTGCTGGACCTGCAGATAGAATGACAAAGCACAAGGGATATGGTTTGATTAACCCAAAACTTTATTAACTTCATTCATCTGGGAGTTATCTGGCAGTAATTTGTACAGTATAGGTTATCATGCCATTTTCATTCCTTATGACCTTTTTAGAGTGGATTATCTTCAGCCTCATCCCTGTTCACACCCACTAGTACAGGCTTACTGCAGTTGCAAGCAAGTTTAGTGGCTTGTTAATCAGCACATTTTACCTTTGTCAATCATCTCACACATCATGCTGTCTATTGCAACCTTAAAAGTCAGTTTCAGACTCTTTACTATGCTCTGGGGAAAGGCACAGGACTTACACTAAAATATGACAGTCTCCTTAGTGTTATACTAACCTGTTCCAAAGTCCCACAAGGTACATGTGTCAGATTGTAGAAATGGAATGGACAGTCTCCTGTACCTCAACTGGAAATGTTCACCGAAATTTCTTACTTGTATCCCGTCACAATTCCTTATACACCCTTATAATAAGCCCCAGGTGTCTCAAGAGGGTGCAGATAATAAAATTGCTTATCCTGGTTCATTCTCTTTCCTAATGTCATGGAGAGTGGACATTTTCATGTATGCCCTGTGCATGCTTGCTTCTCTGCCATATACAGTGCTATTTTTCCTCAGTCTTAAACCATACTGCACAAGCAATACTTGAGATTGCTCAGAACTAGAAGTAGCCATAAGGAATGAGATGCCCAGAGCTAGAATTAACCATAAGGAATAAGATTCTCATTTTCAGCCT
Organism: Trochalopteron elliotii; assembly: GCA_024734555.1. Lineage (NCBI taxonomy): Eukaryota > Metazoa > Chordata > Aves > Passeriformes > Leiothrichidae > Trochalopteron > Trochalopteron elliotii. The sequence goes on along the minus strand of JANPWX010000022.1, from coordinate 5,493,134 downwards.
CTTTCAGCAAAATATAATCCCTGAATCCCTCAGCTAGTATAAAAAAATTAATGGAAGTGTCTTGTAGTATTTTCTTTACCTTCCCTGCTTTGTATTTGGCACCTCAAAGTCAAAAGACCACTCCACTCCCGTACTTTAAGTCTCCAAACTTCCAGATATCCAATCCTTGCCAAGGCAGTTACTTTTTTTTCTGTTGTAAACAGTGCACAAATGCCACCTGGAATGTGACTGAGTGCAGTGAAAACACATTGTTATTCTGGCATACCTAAACTAACCAGGGACAGCAGATGTTCTTTAAAGAATACTAGGATAATTCTTTTGACTTGACTAATTAACTGGCAATTTAAAATGGTTCTGTTTTCCAATTCCATTTCACTGTGCTCATATGCATTTCTGATTGAACCTTTGCTTCACTTGAGATTTTCTTTATGAACAAGAAATTTGAAAGATCTGCTTAGTGTAACATCCATTAAAAAATTTTCCCCTGAAGTTCTGACACACACTTGCGAAGATTTCTATAGCGAATAGCAAAGCTCCTCCAAAGAGTCAGTGCTGTCCTAAAGGAGAGTTGAGAAAATTCATATTCACTGGGAAGATGGAAATCACTCAAAGTGCAGGCAACCTTAAAGCATTAGGCAGCCCAGAAATCTTTTTATTTTTATTCTTAGGTAATAGGTCTCAGATTTCTTCTGACTCATTGGACTGAATCTCACAGACAAACCTGGTAAATATGAGGGAACTTGCCTCCCCACCAGCTGTCAGGGAGCTAACCATAAGTTGTTTGGATTTCCTCCAAACAGATATTTGCTAAGTATGTGTGATTCTGTGCATGGAATGGAACACTTGAAGTGCTTGATACTTTGTGTTTGAACTACATGCTTTTTGCTTGACTGTGATGGATTTACCATGAATACTAAGAGTGTTGTTTCTACTCAGTATGCAAGCAAGAAAAAAATGTAAACTGAAGAAATGGCTTCTAACATAATATTTTATGAATCAGTAGATTTTCACTTAGTATAAGAGAATAGAATAGACTATTTCTGTTGGAAGGGACCCACAATGATCATCTCATCCAGCTGTGAGATTAATTCAGGACTTACTAAATGTTAAAGCATGTCGTTAAGGGCACTGTCCCAACACCTCTTAAACACTGACAGACCTAGGGCATAGACCACCTCTCTAGGAAGCCTATTCCAGAATTTGACCTCTGCCCTGGTAAAAAAATGCTGCTCACAGTTCAGACTGCCTCCTTGGCATTGCTTTGAACCATTTCCCTGGGTTCTGTCACTGAATACCAGGGAGAAGAGCTCAGCACGTCCCTCTCTGCCCCCTCCTCAGGAAGTTGTAGAGAACAATGAGGTCACCCCTCAGCCTCCCTTTCTCCAAACTAGACAAACCCAAAGTTCTTAGCTGCTCTTTATAGGACATTCTTTCAGCCCTGTCAGCAGCTTTCTTGACCTCCTCTGGACATGTTCAAGGACCTTCACATCCTTCCTAAACTGTGGAGCCCAGAAGTGCACAGAGCACTCAAGATGGGGCAGCACCAACACTGAATACAGCAGGATGATTTCCTCTTCTGACTGGCTGGGGATGCTGAGTTTGGTGCACCCCAGGATGGCATTTGCCCTCTGGGCTGCCTGGACTCACACTCCTACTGAGACTGCTGCCAGCCAGCAGCCCCAGATCCCTCCAACCACTCCTCTACCAATTTATATCTGTGTCTGGCATTACTCTGTCCTAGGTGCAGGATCTAGGATTTTGCCTTGTTTAATTTCATCCCATTGTTCATTACCCAATGCTCCAATTTATCTCGACCCTGCTCTACTGTCTGTGGTCACTCAGGAGGGTCAACAGCACCTTCAAGTTTGGCATCATCAGGTACACGAAGGCAAAAATCTAAGGAGTATCTGGTAGGTAAAATTTGAAGAAATAAATCTTGTCATTGTATAGACAAGACACAAAAAATAGAACACACAAAAAAGTAGGTATATATCAATTTCGTTTTTTTTTTTTCCAAACCAGGAGAATATTAGCAATCCAGAGTATTTTAAAGTGCTTGGATAATTGCAGGTAACATCTTAATATTGAAGATTCCTTTGAACATCTTGGTTCTAACCACACCAAAAAGCCCTATGTATGTATCAGATATGATATTACTGCTCAGCAGACTCTCTCAAACGACTCTCAAATGTCAAAAGCAAAATAAGGCATTGTCTCTGTATGAGGCTTTATAGAAGTTGTCTTCTAATGAATGAGTATTTTAATGAGATTTTAAGAGAATTGAGGTATTTGTGCCAATTAATTTCTATAATGAACAGAATCAATCATCAGTGATGCACAGCTGAATTTTGCCCTTTTTCTGGGCAATGGAGTCCCTCAAGGGATTGCCTGGATTTGTCCTCAAACATGTGTACAATTCCATGGAATCTAAAGTAGTGTCTGGCTACCTCTTTCTGAATTACTGAACATAATTGAGATGAGGAAGCTACAAAACTGGTGACAATACAAAGTGAGAGCAACATTTTACCACCTAGTGAGCTTTAAGCATATGTCTTTACGTATGCCAGTATAATCAGTGTTTATGCAGCCTTTTTGAATACCACCAGGTTTGACTTACAGCTCACATGGATAATAAGTCTATCAAATCTGGTTTCAAGATGTATTTGTTCCAAGTTTCAAAAAGACTATGGGATGTTGAAAATCTCCAAAGATCACTTGGCTGCATAATAGAGATGAAGATATGTGATGTCCATGGCATCTCTTTGTCTAGAGCAGCTGTGCTTCATGAAAGTCCTGCTTATGAAATCCTCAGTAACCAGAAAAACACAAGGTACTTGAATGTATCAGGAAGAAATGTTCTGATGTAGAAAGACTGACATACCCAAGGAGATATCTTATTTCAAGCATTTGAAGGAAAAAAGAATAAAATAAAAAGGAAGGTTTGGCACTTAGTATTCATGAGTAGGCTTGTGCAAATAATAGATATTTTGGTTCAGTGGCCTTTCAGAAATGTACATAAATAAAATTTCTTGAGGTCTACTGAACATATTCAATCCCTGTTTTCTTTTTACAGTGCACTTACATATTTCTGTTTGACAAAACTGAAATGAGATATTTTGTTTTTTCAGCTTCTAATCCCTCTATTTTCTGCCTGAGACTATTAATCAAACAAAATCAACTAGTTTTATTGCTCCAAAACTATTTCTTCAGCATTTTTTTTCTTCAGAGTACACATTGAACAGCTCCGCTTATGAATATTTTGTGCACAGGCAAAGAGTGAATATTTAAAACACTGCTTTTATAAGTAAATTTAAAAAAAAAAAACCAATAAAAGTTACAGGTCCTGAAAAGGTAAGCAATGTACATTCAATTCATACACATGCTAAAGCATGTTTCAGTTTTAAGCATTCTCTAGCATTTGCCAAAGTTCATAAGCTAGGACAGAATCAACAACTTTCCAATGAATTAATGGTGCTTGGCCTTGGAAAAATGTAGGCATAGACTAACTGAGAATGGCTTTACTTTGTACTTTATACCAATCCCCTAGCCTCACACTCATAGTAAGAAGAATAACTAAAAAAAATTGAATGAGGAAAAAAGCTCTCAATGGCTAAAAGTCCAGCATAACAATGAAATATTCACATAGCAAATAAACTTATGGGCAGCTATGAGAAAAAAAGGCAGAATCCCAAAAGCCCTTAAAAATGGTTGGTAGAGGTAGATGTTATGGAAGGTGAGTCAGAGCTTGTAAGTGAGGTATTAGCAGTTATTCTTTACTCAGTGTTAGAAAGTCTTCAAAAGTGGCTTGTGAGGACATTTTTCCTGAAATGAATGATACATTATCAGTTCATCCATTGATATACACTGTCACTTCCTTCATTAGTATTGATTTGTTTCTACACTTCTAACTGTACTGACATTTACTCAGGTCTTTTATCTTCCAAATTCTCTTCACTGGATTCTGTGCTTTGTATCATCATCAGTGGTACCAGGGTAGTTCAATAAGTAAATGTACTTCTGATTTTAAATGCTATTCATCACTTTTGTATGTGATTGCCTTTGCTTTTTATTTAATGGCAGTCTGAATCCTGTATTTGTCCCGCTTCTGATTAGTACAGAATAAATGGCAAAGATAAGTGACAGCATTTGACTTTGCCTGTTGAAATAGTGACACAGGGTAGGACACAGGAATGGATAAACAGCTGCTTGAAATTAGACACTGTGTGTGTGGAAATGGAGATGTGTCAGCCAGGGAATAGAGCATGGTCGGGTCTCAGACCTCTGCTACCTTTAATGGGACTGACTTGCTTGTGGGAAGAAACTTGAGGAATATTAAGTGGCTCATAGAACAAATAAAAGCCTTTGGAGGAGTGCTTTGAAAAATGAGTGCTTTCTGGCAAATGAAAATACACCTCAGTTGCATAATACTGCTACATCCAGCAGGTTCAAAGCAACACAATAAGGGCAGCAGTGGTATTGTATAAGGGAGAGAAGATAAATGAAGTATTGATTTCAGAACCAGCAGAATGCCACAAAAGGGACGTACAATATTTCTATAGGGCCAGATCCTCACTTGCTGTAATTTGGTATCGTGCCATTGAAGTCAAGCTGATTTATGTCAGCTGTAGTTCTGGGCAGGTGTATTTATAACAGGGAGGCATAAATAAAAGTCATGCCTAGACTGCTTGGTAGGAGTTGATTTCCCAAAACTGAATGATGTATACACAGACTTTACAGTTTATCTGTTCTTTCAACTTATTGCAGTACTCACCTCCAAATAATTTCTGATCTGTCTTTAGCCTTTCTGAATAGCTCTTTCCCTTGTTTTCTGGAGTTCTGTTTCATCTTGATGTTCTCCAGCTTAAGAAATTATTTTCCTGTGGAGGCTTAAAGGCAATTGTTAACCTGTCCTCTGCAAGCTCTCCTGGTTCACGCCATTCTTTCCTTTAGCCCCACAAAAAAGTCCATTGCATTGGGGTCCTCCTTTTGGGATTCTTTCCTACCTGGTAAAACGTGTCACCAAAAAGAGAGTGACCAGTGTTGAAATATCATAGGTCCCAGCATTATAGGACTGAGCATCAGTCTTGTCTGCATGCTGAGAAAGAAATGGATCTTGGAAATAAATAACTTCCTTCTACTGGTTTTAAGAAGGGTAGCCCTGTGTGAATGCCAGCAGTGTGCTAGCAGAACATCCCACAATACACTGCTGCCCCATTGTGACAGAGTACTGTGGGATGCTCATCAGAGAGCCATATATTTGTACCTTTAAAAAAAATTAAAAATAAAAAGCCTTTGCGTGGCCTGGTTGGTGTGCAGTGTTTCGTGTTTGCAGTGTATGGCTTAGCTGAGGCAACCTAGACTGCCTGAGAGTCTGCTCTGGTCTGAGTGACCTAACAAGAACAGAGACAACACTCTCATTTTTATCTAAATTAAATTTAGAGGGGATTGTAAAAATTCAAAGGAATACATATCTCTGAAATATTTCAATTAAATTTTCACTGAGAGAATTTTGGACAATCATTCCGAGGTTTCTTTTTCTAGCAGTCATGGAAATGACACAAAATGTACTGTTTACATGCAATTTTATTTTGACTACACTTAATACTTGATTTTCTCCTGATGGACTAATTGTGAGATGAAAATTAAATGGCAGGTTACTAAATATTAAAGTGCATTCATGTCATTGTTCAAAATATTTAGGCATGCTGTATTGAATTCTCCAGGTCATATCTGTGTAATAATCTTAGGTTACTGATGAAAGAAATTTAAACAACTTTCCCAGTAGATAGAGTTGCTTTAAAATTAATTACTGAAATTCCATGATTTTTTTTTTGTCATAACTATTTGTGTTTAGCCAATTTGTGTTTAGCTACATACCAACTTGAATAACTCATGCTTCTTGAATAATGTTAACATGTTTTCTGCAGTCTCTTAATTGAAGGCTACTTACACAAGTCTTCAAATCAGAGAAGATGAAAGGAAACAAAATCATGAGACTTTTTATCTATGTATTTTAAAAAATATCTGTCCTGTAGTCAACTTTAATATACAATATGGGGAACCAACAGAGGGAACTACCTAACCCAAACATAAAAATTCTATTACTGTGTAAAACAGACTCATAAATCTGAAAGCCTGTATTGATTAGTTAGAAAAAATTTTCCCATAAAAACTTCAAGTCTTTTCAGTTGTTTATAATCCATGTTGGTATAATTTAGCTATAGGGCCCACTAGGGCACACTGAGTAGAAAAGAGGAAAAAAAGCTCACTCCACTATTTTAGGGTAAAAAAGTCTCTCAACTCCATAGCTGAATTCAAAACAATATTTTATGATGAACAAGCAGTTATTTAGGAGGGAAACAAACTCTCGGACCAAACATTTTCTTTCCTTTTACTTTCCTCCCTATTTCACACATCAGATGAAAATTTGGCCAGCTAGATTTCCTGATTTTTCTCTGCTTATGCAGATAACTGTTGTGATCGGCTTCCTTTGTTGTTTTTATTAAAGTGCAAACAACTTACATCCTCAGAGATAATTTTCATTTTGCTCAAAATAAATCCTTAAAAAAAGTCTGTGATGAAAGAAGATTGAACATGTAAAAGACAGTATTTTCCAGTGTTTCTTTAATTCCTTGAACTATGGAAGAAGGCTCTATACTCATTTAGGCATCACGTACGCTTTCCTGGGGAAAATGGAAAAGTAGATAAATATATACATGGCAAGGCAGACTGTGAGCATGCAAATGAAATCTCACCTTGAAGGAGAGGGCAGGAAAACCTTGTTGTAGTCTTTAGTCCAAATAATGCCTATTAATTTACTGAAGAAAGAGAAATCTTTCTTTCAGGATGAACTGGTTTAACGGTAGAGGTTGGTAATTTCCACAGAACAGAGATGACTATGAGCAAGGAATAAATTCGCTCAGCTGCTTCCTGGCAGAGTCTGTATCTGTCTCTTGGCTCTTGTCTACCACTGAACAAGCAAAATCCATTAAAATGAATCCTGAAGTTTGTTGAAAAGTCAGTGGCAATAGATATCCCTTGAACAATGGAAATAGTAAAAGAAAGCCAAAAAGTTCACTCTTTCAATGAAGAATGGTTACTTTTCCAACTAGTTATTTAAAGAAACCCAAACATGCATATATATATATGTAGAATAAAGAAAAGAATTTGGGAGTAAGGTGTTTGGGTTTTAAAACATTTTTTTCTATTAGAAAAATTGGTCCATTTTTAGGAAGCACATCTCAGTACCATGAAACCCAGAAAATTTCAGCTTACTGCTTCTAATCATGTCGGTAACTTTCTCAGCTGAAAATTATTCTAAGTAATAGTTTTATTTATTGATTTCTTCTACCATTGTGACTAAATACTACAGAATGGAGGTACTCCTAATATGTTCTGAAGGAAGCACTTACAGTGATAAAAATGAAACAGCTTGGTATTTTATAAACATTTATAACTTATATGGTATTGAAGATGTCCATAAAGTTTTACAAACATGTGGAAGGATCTGTAGATGATAGCAAATTAATTTAAACAGACACAACAAGTATACAGGCAGAGCTGAGAGAGAAGATGCTTTAATAGTAGTTGATGCATGTGACATGAATTCTCAAATCAAAAAGCTTTCATGGTCTATCCACAGCCAAACTATCATTTCCTGGGCAGCACTGGAGGTCAGCACCTATCTCTCACTGAACCTGGGGTATCAGCTACTGTCATTGACTAGTTACAATTTCAGACAGGTATTTTCTGCTCTCTCCTATTTTACTTGTAATTTGAAAGAATTCCTTATAAATATAGATAAGGAAATTGTCTTTCAAATGTCTCTTTAAATGTTTTCTGGCAGTGATGTCCTGGAAAACACTGTAAGAAAATGTGTCTGCTTCTGTGTTGGGACTGTTGCTCACAGTGTTGACATCAAATGCCTTGCCTTTTTGGCATCTCTTGGTTTTTTCTTTTAAACTTGTAAATCTTGCAGAAGAAGATAGGGTTTTGTCGTGTGTTTGCCCAGCATTGTTTTGTTCCATGTATAGTATTTGATGAAAAGAAAAGTAAAAAAATACACCCCACCCCCACATACCATCGGGTGTTAAGGATGGAGTAGAAAAAAGCGAGAAAAAAAAGACAGAAGAGTGCAACAGAGATAAATTTGTGGGCTACTCAGAGTCAAATTATCCAGAAGAAGAGACATAGGATGTAGACATCATGAAGTAGGATAGTTATTGTATGAGAAAAGGGGATGACAATGTTGTGATCCAAAAGACTGTGTTTAACTGAGTTAAATTGCACTGAAGAAAATATATTTTAGTACCAGAGAGTTGATAGGTACTGAGTCACCCCTGTGACCTTTGTATTACACATGCCCCTTTAAAATAATTTTTACATAATACCACAAAGGAATACAATTTTACATAATACCACAATACCATAATCTAAGAAGCAATCTAGAGATAATCCTAGTGTGTGGCTTTCCTTATAAAGTGGCTCAGAATATGCAAATTCCTCTGCTTGTGTTCCTGGGCCCTTGTCAGTGATGTGGGGATCATGGGATGATGAGAGTGGGCAGTGATGGAGCTCAAATAATGAGGTATTCAGCAAATGAAAAATCTGAAGTAAGCTTCTACTTGTATGTATATGCATAATGCTGAATAATAAAAGTGCTTTCTTCTGTTCTAATGGAGAATCTGTGAATATCCTTATCAAAAATACTTACTGTTGGGTTAGTGAGAGTCTGACTAACTATTATGTCATTGTAAAATGGATTGAGAAGTTGAGAAATACATCAGTGAGTCACCAGAACAGAAACTGTGGCTGCAGGAAAAGGACTGAAAGAAGAGAAATGGTGGTAAGTCAATTCTTGAATGTGGTCCTGCCTGCAGCTTGCATCTGACATGCCTGAGGGAGTGCTCCCTGAGAGCAACTGCAGAACTGGCTGTGATGCTTCTGCTTCTGTCATAAATTTGTGTTCCTTAGTGACAATTACATGAAAAGCTCATCTTTTCTGCTTTATGATCTCGCTGTGCTGCTGTAGCCTTTGGGAAAGACTGTGGTACAGTGTGAATCCTGGCCAGTACTTAGTGTAGAGGTTAGCCTAGATTAGCTAGATTAGGCTAGAACCCTTTCACTCATGTCATTAGTCTGTCACTGACTCTGTCAAGGAGTCCAGAAGCATGAGAAAAAAACTACTTCAATGTTTTTCGATTTACTATAGGAAAACTCATCTTTTCATGTGTCTATTCAAAATTCAGAAAGCATATGTATTTCTCTCTATAAGCACAGCTTGGAGTAGTATTAATTTTTTTAAATTTAATTTGCATATTTCTCTCTAATTATTTCTTGTTGATCTGCCAGTACTCAGGGGGTTCTCTTACTCTGGAGTCTACAGCCTTCTTTCATCCTATATACACACAATTTCAATGCCACATAACAAAGCATCTCATTGAGATGAGAGTCTGGCAATCATTTACCTATATCTTTGCAGCTTTACTCTCCACTGCTCACTCTTTGTTTGTCATATTGATTTTGTATTTTCAGTCACCTGTTGGCCTTGAGGAGGATGAATGATTGCATATTGTTTACATTGCAGTAATGCCTCGTGGCAATGACAATTCAGTCAGAGAGCTGGACCCTGTACAAATGTCCAGCTGGATGGATAAACCCTGAAAGAACAGTCTGCCAGAAAAACAACAGTCAAAACAGGTAAATAGGACAAACCATCTTAAACAAACAAATTGCAGGATAAAGTTCCATTGGTTTTATTATAATAAAGAATAAATCAGTGCTGACTTAGTGAAGTGGTGATAGGTTCAGAAGGTAATGATTTTAATGACTTTTAGGAGAGAAAATAAAACTAGATCTTAACTTTATCTCATTAAGGCAACACAGAACTACAAGTGATTGGCTGTGTCACAATGTCTTCTCCTTGTCAAAGTCTTCCCTCTGCCCCAGTCAAGCCAAGCTTGGCATTTTAACCCCTTTGATTTATGTGAGGTGCCTTTCTTTTAGTAAGTAAACACGAAGTCACTGGAGAGGACTAATTCTTTTTTTCTCTTCAGGAATGAAAGTATTTCCATGGAAGTCCTGCATATGTACTTTGGTGCCTTCTAAGTTGCATCATTGCTGTGTTCTATGACTTTGGAGATGATTACAAAATGGGATAAGCAGCTCACAGTGGCCAATGTCAGCTGGGATTTAGGGCACAAGAAACATGTTATGTCAGCTGCTCTGTGGCTTCTCTGCTTTCCTTTTCACTTCAAGTTTGTCAGAAATTAGGAGATATCTTTCTGGTTTAGGTCTTAGCTATGTGAGAAGACACCTTTTCTCCCCTGTGCAATCTGCAGCCGTTGAGATAGCCTGCCAAGGCAGCAATCTCTGTCTTGAACCATCTTGAAACCATCTGATCATGCATCTCATCTTCACCAGTGCAAGTGGCTTCCTCTGTTGATTAGGTATATTCCACATCACATCAGTGTGCCTGAAAGCTGTACCCAGATTCTAATGCCACAAATAGTGTTGCTGTGTGGATATGATTATGCGTGTGCTTACCAATAGAGAAATGAGAGTATATATGTATTTTACAGCCTCACTTCAGTGCACAGCCAAAGGATGCAGCCTCAGCTGAGCAGAAGGATGAACAAACTGTCGAGCTGGTTCATGACAATTTTTGTTGTTGCCCTCTGTAACTCCCAGTGAACATGAATAGCAGCTAATGCAGGGAATCAGGCTATGGAGTTAATTGAATCATAGAATCATTTAGACTGGAAAAGACCTCAGAGGTCATCGAGTCCAACTGTTACCCCAGCACTGTCAAGTCCAACATTAAACCATGTCCCTAAGTGCTATATCTACACATCTTTTAAATACCTCCAGGGATGTTTATTCAACCAGTTCCCTGAGCAGCTTATTCCAATTCGTAGCTCTTACAGCAAAATTCTTTTCCTAATATTCAATCTAAACCTCCCCTGTCAAGACTAGAGGCTATTTCCTTTTGATTATCACTTGTTACTTGGAAAAAGAAACTGACACCGACTTTGTTACACCCCCCATCAAGCAGTTGTAGAGAGCAATAAGGCCTCCCCTGAGCCTCCTTTTCTCCAGGCTAGGCAACTCCAGCTCTCTCAGCCAGTCCTCATAAAATTTGCACTCCAGACACTTCCCCAGCTCCATTGTCCTTCTTTGGACTCACTCCAGCACCTCAACACCCTTCTTGTAGTGAGGGGCCTAAGACTGAACACAGGATTTGAGGTGTGGCCTCACAGTGCCACAGTCACTGGGGGGAGGTGGTTCTGCCCTGGCCCTGCCACTGGACACTCAGACCAGACAGCCAAAAGTTGTGTCCTGCAGAAAGTGGCCCTGATCGTGTGAGGGTCTTTGCCCTTGGCAGTTAGTGGCAGCCTGCATTTGGCTGGTTTTTGAGGAGTCTTTCCCAACAACCGGAATTTAGGATGCAATTTAGGAAATTTCCTTGTAGTGCATCAACCACCTTCTTCAGGCCACTTTGTGGATGGAAAGCATGACCTTAAAATCTGCTCTGGAACTGCACTGAGCAAGGGAAACCTGCAGTGCTTAACTTTCTAAATATTTTTTTGCTTTCTTCGTGTGTCACTAACCTTTATCAAGCTGCTCTCCTGCTTGCAGGTGAATCACCTGAGATGTAGTTATGAGATAGAGCCCTCTCTGAATTTTACCATTGCATTTTTCCATCAGTTTTGTTAGATTCCAGACTCGAAGACTGCCAGCTGGGGAATGTCAATTTGCCATTTACTTCCAATGTGTCCTTCATAGTTAGTTTAGCTGATATAGCATCAAAGCTTGCCCTGGAGAACACATGTAACAGGAAGAAACATCCTAGAAGCTGCTGCTGATAGCAAACTAACTGCTTCTTGAATGTTTACCTGCTAGTAACTTAATATTGATACATGTCTACAATTTGGGAGGATGGGAGTTAGTAAGTGAACTTCTGACTCTATAAACACAACTACATACATAATCAACTCGGTTAATTTCTAGTCTAGTTGGCAAATCTTTTGTCATAAATTGCCCCAATTTCTTATTCATTAAATCAGAGTGATATTTTTTCAGCGTGAGGATTTCTGCATCTCGCTTTCAGAAATTTACCTGACACCACATCTTAGTGGAAAGTTAGCCATCGTGTTCAAATCACTTTTCTGCAGCTGCCATTCCAAAGACATGTTACTTTCCCTAGCTAGTTGAAGTTGAAATATTAATTCAGTTATTGAAAAATAATGGATGTAGAAAAACATGTACATGGTTTCTGTATGTTTTGAAATCTAAAATGCCTAGAGCTGCCCTGACTTCAGGCTCAGGAGTCATCTAAACTCAAGCTGTAGAAATTCCAGGGGGCATGTTGTTAAATAATTCATGAGTGATGTAATTTTACTGCGTATCTCATTAGCAAAATGCTGCAGGAAAGAATTAGGGAAAAGAACCTAAAGCAATCCTGGTCCTATCTCACTACTCCTTTTTAAATTTTTTTTTCTCCTAGAACTGTCATATCTAAAGAATTAATTTATAAGTGATAGGATAACAAGCTTGTATTAAATTATGGCATAAAAATCTCTGTCAAGTGATTAGAAAAATTAAGAGAATCCTTTCTGCTTCAAGTCCTTCCTGCTTCAATACCCCAATATGTTTTGCACAGTCTTCTTTGGCAGATTGTAGGTATGTATGAATATGTATATGCACTTACTTTAAAATTATATATGTATGGGAAGGCTGGGAGAGATCTCTTTTGCAAGCAAATATATCCTGTGCCTTCCACAAAAAAAACCCAACCAACCAACCAACCAACCAACCAACCAACCAAAAAATCGAGAAAGACCAAACCCCCAAAAACCGGAATAAAAATTTACCACTTGGTCTCAATTTTATTAGCTCTAGCACTGTGTAATAGTCGAGTAAGCAATCAGGTTATGCAAATAATAATCTTTTTTTATCTAGAGGTATGCATCTGTAATTAAGGATGTCAGTTGCCTTATCTTGTAAACAGTCTGTTCTCGGTACACAAAAATGGGATCTGGTGCAGATGTGTCTGTGTATGCCAGAGCACCAATATATCATTTTTGCTGCATCTAAAGCCTGAAATTTCATGCTTAGCACTTGGCATTGTAACCATGGTTATTTCCAGTTAGATGCAGAATACAGAGGCTTCAGCAGATGGGTTTTTACTTGGACCTCTGGCAATCAAAAACCAGAAAATCTCCAGAATATATAAACAGAATATGGTAGACATATTAGCATTATTTACTACCAGATACATGAGGTTTCGACTTCATTGGAGTTTTTTCCTCAACTTCTTTGCAAGCCAAGAGGACTGTTAAATCATTTGTAAGAGAAATGGACCTCTTTTTCTGTGAGAGTTTTCCCTATGCAAAAAAGTAAAAGCTAAAAGGTTGATATTTGTGTAAGTGTGAAGTTAAAGTGACTCATTATCTGTAGGCATGTATATTTTCAAAGGCTTGTTTACCTTTTTTAAAATTTTACCTTCAGAGAATCTAGCAGGTTGTTTCAAAATTTTTAGAAAGCATTGAAAGTTCACAACATTGATAGTAGCCTAGAATTTTCTACATTTTTATGGGCCCAAAATGCACCACAACAGCGGCACACACCACATGGCAGTGTTTGTTGAGCAGAAAGAATTTACAGCAGAATAAATTAGGCAGATGACCAGTGCATCTTTACAGGTTGAAATAAGTTACTCTGTTTCTGAGGAATGTGTGTGATTGTGGTTTTTTTTTCTGAAGACTGAGTGCTTATATGCATTGTCTTACAGTTTTAACTTCCTAAATAGATAGAATTTTCTGTAAACCTAATGCATTCTGTGAAAAAGTGTAATAATTTCAATCCTTATCCTCAAATAATTTTCTTTCTAATTTCAAGAAAATTTGTTCAGGGTTGAGTGGGATGGATATTTTTATTAGGAGTCGCCAGGTACCATGCTGTAGACATTATATATTTTCCATGCAGCAGCTTAAGAACATTTCTTGTCAGGAACAGAAAGGAGAAATAACATCCTTCCAAAGAAAAATTGGATTATCCTCTTAAATGACAATATCTACTGTAAAGAAAAAAGGTGGTGTGAGCATTAGCTTAACCTTTCAAACAAAACCATTTACTCCATATCTGTTATTTTTATTCATTTGCTGTAGCCCTGACCTGGTAAATGGAGGTTACTCTGAAAACTGTACTTAATAACTGCTGCTATTAGCTACTATTCACCATGCTCTATCCTGAATGAGTGAGACACATTAGAGACATGTCACCAGAGTCAAGAATCAATTCCAGAACCATTGGAGACCCTTGGCATCAGTTTGCTTTTGAATTTTGTGGAGAAGGATAGTGAGCATGTGTACTTGTCAGCATTCAAAACAGCTGGCAATGTAGCATGCATTTAATCTCTGCAGGTCTGAGGAAGCAGCATACACCATGGGGAAGAGCCAAGTGGGAGCTGCAGCACTGGAACAGACATGGAAATGCATTAGAGTAGCTGGAGCTGACCCATTTGCAGTCATGCATGAAAAAATCCACAAGCACTTTACATGTGGCCACAGACCAAGAGTGGTTGTGGCATCTGGAAGGGAAATGTGGCACTAAGTTAAAAAAGACCAGATTAAAGATATCAAGCAGAGTAATTTTACTAGTTCAGGGTTTTTCTTAGGGCTGAATAGTGAGGGGCAGAGTTTAAATATAATGCAGAGCCAGGAACAGCAGCTGGAAATGCCAACAAGAGAAGACACAGAGAGAGAGGTTCTCCTACATCTTAGTCAAGTGCAAAACCCCACAGGGAAATGGAGGATTCTTTTCAGGTTTGGATACATTCCTTTAAAATGTGACATATCCAGCAGATTCAACTCGACCATGTGTTTGTGTTATTTATGTTTTGGTACCAGAGCTAAAGGCTGTTTTCACATCAATTCCTTTGTGCTGAACAGATAAGCTATCAAAAAGCTGATGCCTTCTTCAAGAGCTTACAGACATGAGATATAACAATAGATCTCAAAAAAAGAGGAGAGAACAACAAGGGGAAAGGGTGGGCTTCCAAATAGAACACAAAGGAAATCTTCAGGATTCCACAAGGATGACATTTTCATCATTCATGGAGTAATGGCTATAAAATGAAAGAAGAGAGATACAGGTTAGATATTAGGAAGGAATTTGTTATTGTCATGATGGGGAGACACTGGAACAAGTTGCCTAAAAAGATTGTGGCTGTCCCATCCCTGGAAGTGTTCAAGGACAGGTTGTATGTAGTTCAAGACCCAGTGTGTGCTTATCTTTAAAATATGCAAACCTTGCTCTGTTTGACTTCATTTGAAAATTTATAGGATATAGGATCTTCATTACAAAATCCAGTAGATCTGAAGTAAGCAAAAATATTACCCATTGTGATTGGAGTCCAATGGTCAATATGTCCTGGAGCCAAACCCCCAAACTTTGTTTTAGATTAAGGTAACACTTCGTGAAATTTTATAGTGAACCAGCTCTGGACTATGCTTTTCTGTTCAAATACTGAAATCTGCTATACCTACCTCTTTCATATAGCCTGGCTGCAATGGAAAAGAGGGTGTTGACACTTCCAGATGAACTTTCCTTTGAATTTTTGAATTTGTCTCAACTTGAATTTCAAAGCAAAACTCAGAGTGTGTGAGATCAAATAAATGAAAAGCCAAAAGTCTGCATGAAACCCTGCAACATGAAATAACTGAGTCCTTGCACAGATTTGCTTACTATCTAAAAACAGTTCAATCTCATCTCTATTCACAATTTCCTGTGATAGCAGAAGGAGTGATATAAAGACCAAGAGACACATGAGAAGCTAAGTCAATGGCTTGAAAAGAAGGCAAGAGAAAAGAGACACTGTAACTGTGATGTGAACTTTGTCCCTCCTTGAAATGGCATTTAAGTGCAGTGAATGTGGTACTTTCTGTAAATGGATTATCACGCACTCTCCTAAAGCTGTGTGTGTGCCCTCTGTGAGTGATTGAGGTGTATGTGCTATCCAGGTAAGAGAATAGTGTTTTTTTTCTTTTTTTTTAAAAAAAGAACAAAAATTATTATGTAAGTATGGTGGAACAAAACCAGCAAAAACAACAAAAAAGTGAAGGAGAACTGTTTACTAATTTTAATAATAATAGCAGTCTTCCATAGGCAGTTCAGTACTGAAGCTGTTGCTGTTTGAAATAGCTTCATTTTGCTATGTATCTGAGGCAGCCACCATCAAATTATTTATCTTTTTTTCTGCTGGGTAATCCTTCAGCTGTTGTTATTTACATAGCAGCCTAAATTACATTTGCTGCCTTGCAAGGGAGAAGACAGGTCACCTGCTGCAGCCTGAATCCAGCATGCACCAGGAAAGAAAATAAGGGGACAGTGCAGAAAAAAGAGACTTTTTTGATAGTTAAATCTTGATGCATGAAATAGTTCCCTTATTTTAAAGCTGGTTTCTGTCATCCCTTTTATTAGTTCTTTGAATACATTTTAGTTGTGTATGCAGTCCCTCATTTTTTTTTTGCCATTTTCCTCCAGATTTGGCCAATACTTAGGCACTTATTGAAATTTCAGCCATCTGATTGTTGTCATGGTTGAACCTGAACTGTGTGTAACTGTTTGTATGGTCAGGACCTTTTTTCTGGCATTCATCTTTTTCGTTCTTCTATTCCTGCCAGTTGAACAAGTTTCTCAGTATTTTTTTGTAACAAGTATCTAATATTTTCTGTCTAACACTATTGACTAATTTCCACTTCTCTTTTGACTAACTGGTCCCTTTAATTTACAAAGAACAACCTCTTCATTCATTATAATATTGCTATAAGTATAACCTGTTTGTAACCTGTTAAAATGTATAACCTGTGAAAATGTTTGCAACTATTATTTTTTTCTTCTGGGGGGATTTTCTGGTGTTTTGTTTGATTTTTTTTTTTAATTACAAATAAAATGTCAGAAATCATACTCTAAATGAATATAAGCCAGATTTTTATTTTTCTTAATTTTTCTGTTTTGTTTTGTTTTTAATTTCTGCCACTTCTGTAACTCAGGGAATTTTTTAGTGTTCTTGCAAATCATCAATGGCTTTGCTAACCATCCAGCAATGGCAGCAAAATCTCTGCCAGACAACAAGAGAATAAATTTTTAGTTCTTGCACACAAAATTCTGTGCAGAACTGGACAGTACATATGTAACTACTGGTAACTCTAGGATGAGAAATTCCATATTCATTATCAGTTTGTACAGTCAGATGCAAAATATCTCAGGACTTAGGTGTTCATTTACAGTGCAACTCATAAAATGTCTGAGTTTTTTTAGGATTTCAAACAACCATTAAAATGTAGGAAATATACATTGGAGACTATATGCAGCTGTATAATTCCTTGACAAACATGCCAAACAGATTTCCATCCTTAGCTACAGAGTAATCTCAGATTCATATAAAAAGTGAGGGTGTTTAATGTTTACCTTACGTTACAAACCATGAGAAGTTAGAGTCACAAAGCAATGTGATAGACAAAATCTTCAGGTATTTTTTTGTTTTACTCTCTATATTGAATATATATAAGCCAAAGACATTTTCTGTGGTAAAGCAGCAATTGTGGCTTTGGATTTATGATATTATGATTATAATTAATTATAATTATAATATAAAAAATTAATTTATGTAGCAAGACTTCTAATTGCTATCTTAGACCTTGATCCTTATCATTATGGTAATCCTTTTACTATAACAGTCAATCAATGAATTTTTTTTTCCCACACGATTATATTTCTATTAGATTAATATGTGTTTTCAAGGTAGTGTTCTGGTAACTGATTTTTTATTTATATCTAAAGAATTCCTGACTGCCCTTAAGTACAAAAAGTAGCATCAAAGAAACATGAAGGTATGCAATGAAATACTGTTCTCTGTTACAGGATGGGGGCTCATAACCCAGAGAGACTCAGCTCCTGTGAGG